>CM074948.1:16576621-16587959 GCA_037577455.1 Pangasius macronema | reverse complement strand
ATGGTACACTTTGTTCACCTTCTTCATTTCCCATCACCCTCAGCACCTCCAAATTTTCAGATCTAGTTTCCTCTCTGACCCTCTTCCCTTCTTCAAATGAATTACTTGAACTGTGTACATTAACAAATGTATTTACCAACATTACAGCCTTTTCCTTATTTGTCACTGTGATCTCATTTCCATTACACAAAACCGGGTAATTCCGATCTCTCCTCTCCCCACCCATCTTTTTAATCATCATCCACACTTCTCCTCTCTGAGTTGTATTCCCAGTTGGGCTGCAGTAATTCCTCCAATACATTCATTTTGCTTGTCTTACCGTTTTCCTTATTATTGCGTGTGCATATTTATACTGAAATCATATGCATGAAATTATGCGTTCTTTTCATTACTTTGAATGCTTTATTTTCAGTTTCTGACTGCTTTTTTTACATTCATCATCCCACCATGGCACTTCTTTTCTCTTTATATTACCTTGACTTTTTGGAATAGATTCTAACGCTGCTATTATTATAATACCGTCTTACTTTATTTTCCAGAATTTCTATATCACAATTATATACAATCTGACTCGGGTATTTGTCACTTTCCTTCTGAAATTTTTCCCTATCAGCCTTCTCAAATACCCATCTTCTCCTTCTTCCTTCAGTGATGTCAGATACATTTGTGTTGATTTTACACAGTACAGGATAGTGATCACTTCCTACTGTTCATTCTTTATACACACTCCAACTACATATTGCTGCCATACTACTGGACACCAGTGTAAGATCTAGTGCAGACTCCCTTCCAGTATTAACCTCTATCCTTGTTTTAGTTCCATCATTTAGACATACTAAGTTTTTCTCCTCTTCCCCACACCCCATACTTCCACTACTACATATTCATGTTCATTCCCTATGCCTAACACCCTGTGTGGGAGCCCCTGTTTCACAAATGTGACACAACCCCCTCCACCACCATTTACCCTATCTTGCCTTATTGCTACATATCCATATATAACAAAATCCAGATTAGGCTTTAGCCAGGAATCCTGAACACATACCATGTCTGGTTTTGTCTGCTTAAAATCTTGTCCATTTGCAATCAGGCTTCTTGCATTCCACTGAAGGATTAACATTACTAAAATTATTAACCCACACATGTTGTATCTTGACTTGACTGTACATTTAGTTCATCCCTCACCTCTTCCCACTTCAAACCTGGCATATCTAGATGATGTATTGCTGCTTTTACAATAATCTGAATTCTTTCCGTTTTCAGCTGTAGCATTTCTCACTCCTGCTATAAATGTCACCAATTTCTTCTTCTCCTCCCATTGTTCCTTCTTCTCTTGTCCCCTTTTCATATATTCCTTGTCTTGACTCTCCTTTCCTCTTTCAGATCTTTTAACAGCCTCAGAATAAGAAATGTTTTCCTTTGCTCTTATCTGTTGGACTTTCACTTCTTTTCTCTTCACTTCACATCCCCAAAATGGGACACTGGGATTCCCTCCAAAACTGCAACACCTTGGCCTCACTTCTTCCCCACTTTCCATAATCATGATCCCCACTGCACCTGGCACACCTTCTTTTTCCCTTACATACCTTAGCCACATGTCCAGATTCTTGGCATTTATAGAATCTCATTGGCTTAGGAATGTATTCCCTTATACTATATCTCATGGATCCATAATATACCTCTTTTGGCACATCCTTTGACTCAAACTCAACCAAAACTGATTGTTTCTATTTTTTCAATTCCCCTTGTCATTCTTACCACACTTTTAACTGAACTGTTTCGTACCCTCATGTTCTCCACTAGTTCTTTCATATTTACAGTAAGCGGAATTCCATATATCACTCCCTTACTACCACCTGTTCTTCTCTCTCTCCCACTCTTATTACTTTGCCTACTTTAATTTTACAAACGCATCTCATCTTCTTTGCCTTTTCCATCTGCCCCTCCTTATTACATCCTATAAGTAGATTTCCATCTTCCAATATTCTTGCATATTTCACCTCTCCTACTTGCCCTCTTATTATTTTTGTTGACTTAAATGGATCCATTCTCTTAACTCCCCCCGCTCCTTCAAATCATTACCACTACATTAAACAGTCTTGCTTTAAGACCCTCTCCTTCATCATCTCTTCCTTCACTTTCCGTTCCAGTTGAGCTAGCCCCATTTTTTTCTTTCTCTTACGACTTGTCCCTTTCTTGGCTCGATTCTCGCTCCCTACTTCCTCTCATCTCATCACCAGGGCCGCATTAATGCACGGGCTTACCTGGGCTTAAGCCCAGGGCCTCGGGCTGGGGAAGGCCCACGGTGATGCCGGAAAAAAAATTAACCGCATTTTATAATAAGTTGACGGTCCCTTTAACATGATGCTTTATCGCTTTGCTTTGAATGCCCGTGCGTGAATGCAGTTCCTGCGAGAGAAGTGTCAGTCAAAATCTCTCACTTACTGAACCCTGCAATCATCAGTGACCTGTATTTAACGTTATGTCTGAAATCCAATAAAAATATCCATTATTGCTTAACTTTTCTGAACACGTCCAGTGATTGTCCTGTACCGAATTCACACGTGACGTACTCACGTTTAACTCTTAATAAGCAAACTGTCGCCATTGAGCCAAATGGACGAGTTGACGAGATGTCTCGAAAGTACGAAAACGGATCTCAAAAGAGAAAAATAGCGAAAAGTAAAGTTGAACGTCAGTCAAACATTTTGTTGACAAAAATTCCCAAGCTCGAGGTATATTTTAACACAGGCATAGGAGCAGATGAAGACGAAGATCATGGCGAAGGGGAAAGGCAATAACCACCAATTACTGGTAGGTCATATGCTAGCAGTAGCTAGATGCAGTAGGCTATAATTAGTCAACTAATTAACTCGTTTTTCACCTTAAAATAGTTGAGTTTACAGTTGTTAGCCACTACACACTGGAGCTGTGGATATAATCATTTTTTATGATCCGTGAACGATTCTGCATAAATGTAATTAAATAGGCATATAATACATAATTAACAAACTGCTGTATTGTAAATAAAGTACTCTAAAGTACATAGGCTATATTAATAAAGAAAAGTTGCGTATGCCTTTCAGGGCTCTACAGTGCGACCATTTCAGTCGCATTTGCAATATTAAACAAGAAGTTAATATTAAGGGATTTACATTGTCTGACTTTAACAATATTGCCATCCACACTCCTCCCCGCCATTTTGTTAAAGTTGATAGGATGTGGCCGACGAAGAGGCTGTGGGGCAACACCGCTACCGGACCTATACAGGCCGTCGACCGATGCTCCTCACACCACCAACTCTCATTTATTCCTGTCAATCTTATGTCCACAGGTCTCTGTATTCAAATCGCCAGCTCAAAGATTCCTACACGGTCTTCCGTTTGAAACTCCCGCGCCTCCAGTCGCCTCCGTGCCTCCGGAAAACAGCGCGGCGGCTTCTTCTTGGTTTTTAACGGCGGCTGGCAACCAGCGGACTATGTGCATTACCGCCACCTTCTTCTCCGGAGTGTGGAGCAGACAGAGATTTATATTCAATTTATCAGCCCCGTCTCCCTAATAAAACCAAAGAAAGCTTTGCTATTAATTTCACTTGACCATTTTATTAAAACCTTGAAATTTAATTCTTGAATTCCATTTTTCTTTATTTCTTCTGTCATATTGTTCCTTTCTTGTTCATATTTAATACATTCAAGAATCACATGAGGTATTTTTTCTTCAACATTTTTAAAAATAATTTTAAGTATGCTATTTAAATTTGAATGGCCTAACATTATTCTATTATAAATAACGTCTTCTTTCCTTGATTTACCTATACATTTTATCTTTATTAATTAAGCTGTAAAGAAATCTATCAATATAATACATAAAGTGTATTGCAGTAACAACAACAAGCATAATTTATTAATTTCCATCTAACAGAAACTCTACACAAACAGTAACCTGAGCTCAGGAGCGAACCAGCAACTCTGGAGCTGTGAGACATCTATGCTATAAAACAAAACAAAATTAAAAAATCCTTATTATTAAGGATCTAGATAGTTCATTTTTCTAGTCATGTTTGAAGTGGTGTACTGGGAGCATCACATTATTTAAAAATAATTGTATTATTTTAAGAAGCAACACTGCAGCTGATGACCACTGAAACTACAATATATAGCCAAAATATGTGGAAACCTGACCATCACATCCACATGTGGGTCTACCTGAGACTGTTGCCACAAAGCACACAGAATGCCTTCATATACTGTAGCACTAAGATTTCGCGTCACTGAACAAAAGGGTGCCGAAACCTGTTCCAGCATGACAATGCCCCTGTGCACAAAGTGGAAGAAAAGAGCCCTCAACCCCACTGAACACCTTTAGGATGAGCTGGAACATTAGTGCCAGGCCTCACTAAAGTTCTTCTGGCTAAGTGAGCACAAATCCCCACAGCCACGCATCCCACAGCCAAAAGCTAGTGGAAAGTCTTCCCAAAATAGTGGAGGTTATTATAACAGCAAAGCGGGACTAAATCTGGAATGGGATGTTCCAAAAGCACATATAGAAGTGATGGTCAGGGGTCCACATACTTTCGACCATATAACTCCGACAGCCTCTGTCAGTTTTTGAAATAAAAGTACACAACCAAAGACAGAAGAAACTTATTTAACATGATCACATTTATTTACCATTTCCCAAATATTCATTCACTGATTGCCTTTAACATTTGAAGCATATTCTAAGGTTGTATCTAAAACGTCATCAGTGAGCCTACTAAATATCCAAAGAGATTACACCTTGGTTATTTTTATTTGATCCATAACTAAAATGTAAAATCACAGCTTTCACCTAATCATTCAATAAGTTATTATCATTACAAAATATATTTGTACACAATTACACCATTTGTGCTCTAGCACATTTCTAAAAATAATCTCTATGTAGTATCATTCATACAAATGTAGCTTTATATTGTGTTGTATTATTTTGGCTGCTGTGTGAGACGTTGTTGATTGGACAAGAAGGATGGATAGAAGAGTAAGTTCCAGTCCTCATTTTGCTCTGGCACTGACGAAGCTCAGCTGCATAGCCCTCAAAGCTCTCATCCTGAGGGACGTCTTCCACATCTGTCCTTTGCTCAAAAGACGGTGAATCTTTCTGTGCTGATGTTTCTCCCTGCTGGTGGCTCACACAAGACTTGCTTTCATCTACTGCACCTGAGAAAGAGAAATGTTCAAGAGTATGTGGAGCAACTTGGTGAATGACTCTNAAAAAGCAGGAATGTTATGATTTTGGCTAGATGAAAAAACAGCTGGGTTTGTCCTTGATGATAGTGATTCCCAATCCCAGCACTGGAGAACCCATTTTCCACATATTCTTGTATTTTCCTTCCTCTAACGCAGCCCACACAATGTGTAAAGCAGCTTGATGACTATATGTACTTATATAATGATCTTGGATTTGTGTTGACTATCTGCTTCAATCCAGAATCCAAACAGGGAATGGGTTCCTTCAGTAATTCAAATTTAGTGAAGGGATTGTATTAAACTGAATTTCAGTGTAAGACTAAACAGCAACAAACAAACACTACAATACAAAATTGGGCATTTGAAAGATTTATGACATGAAGTCTAACAAGATACTATTTGACAGTGGCTAAATTGTGTTATATCCACATATTAATGTAAGATTATGATTACATTATGATATTAATGATATTATGATAGCATAACATTATGTTACAAATTATTGCTGAACACAAGCGTTTGTCTCTTCATCTTGCATCATAAATAACTAAACCACATGGTGGCACTATAACTCCTCTGCTATATACAGTCTAAGGATAACTTTACCCTTGTAGTCTTTTTAAATTAGCTTTCTACATATATTTATTTCAGTATTTGTAATTGCTTACATATCCATCCTCATGGCCTTCACAAGGTAAGTTGGGCCAGCAATAAGAACATTCAGACTAATAACAAATGCCGTAATGATTTTAATGCCTTTACCTGTTTTATTCCTGTAGTTCTCTTTATTCATCATTTGCTCAGTTTCTCCTGATCTTAACATACTCATGTGAAGACTATCAGCGAGCACTAACATGCACCATGAGTGAAATGCAATTCTGAGTCCTTCTCAAAACGCAACTCAATCACGAATCAAATGAAAAATCAGAAAATGGGTAGAAAAAGATGGAAAGAAATGAATCAACATGGAAGGAAATGAATTACAAAGCGTGATACTACACAAGATCACAAGGAAGTCTAGTGTGATTTCACCTCTAGTGTTTATTAGACACACACAAAATCAACATGATCTACAGCAGAGGCAGAATGACCTGCAACTGAACATTGCTATGCTTTAAAATGTTGTGGCAGCTGATGTGTAAAAACTTAGTTAAAACTTAGTCTCAGCTGCCTTACACTACAAGAGTTTCTGTGAACAGCAGTTATAGACAGTCAACTCCAAAATTATTGGCATCCTTCATGAGAGTTATGTAAAATTATTGTATAATAAAACATTGAATACCAACAGCGCTGCTGAAGTCTATATATATATATAGAGAGAGAGTTTTTTGTTTGTTTTCACATTTTACATTTTTTCGTTGCTCATATTTCAGTAACAGTCATTTCCAGTCAAGCGGAGTAAAAAAGTCTCCAATTTTGCTCCAATACATTTGGTTGTGGCAAGCTAGCTAGTTGATGTTAGCTAATTCCGCACTAGAGAAGTCCATAATACGGTTCTGTACATCGAGCTACATGTAAGTTACACGCAAATGAATTTCTAGTCAGTAATATATAAAGGAAGGGAATTATCAACATTTTCTATTTTAAATTTCATTTACGTGGTGTACAGATTTGAATAAATTTGTGTTCAACCCTTGAGAGTATCTCATTGTGAACAAAATGTAAACGCAAAACGAAACTCTCATTTCAGAGTTAATGTGAAGTGAAAAGGCCGTATATTTGATAACAGGATCTAGCTTATTTTGTGGATGTTCCACAACAATACATGTACCTACGAACAGATCAGAAGTAGCATGTCGTTTTTTTTTAATAAATAAAAATGTAATCATTGGGGAATTATAGTGGTGTAAGAGGAATAAATCCTTTGGGACATGCTGATATAGGAAAATAATCATTTTGGGGTGGTAATGTCAAACCATCACACCACCCCGATTACTTTCATATAATAGCATGCCCCATTGTGTTTTATTGCTTACACAGACCAATTTTTTTTTTTTTTTTTTACATTTTTTTCCTCAAGTGGAAAAACTATTTTTCCTTCTTCTACTCAAAATCATTCTCATAAAAATCTTATAAATAGTGTTTTCTCTTGGATGGGTAAAAATATTGGTGCTCTTAAATATTATTTATAATAAACGCAAATAAATTATTGTCCTTGAGAGAAAGTTACTTTCAGGAATTTCTATGCTGTCTTTGAACATTTCCTAGTGATTTACACACCACGAATTTTGATCAGTAACAGTGTATATATTAGCTCAAATCCTCCGCCAAGAATTACGACCTGGCTATACATGAAACAACATGTCAATACGTCAAAGTTTTGCAATGGCTGACTCAGTCTCTGCATCCGAACCCTATAAAACGGGGTCTGAGGAAGAGGGCAGTCCACGTATTCTAGAAGAAGGAGTGTCTACTATCATTGTGCAGAGTCTCATTACAGGACACTCAGTGTTGTTCCCCAGGAGAAGCTTCACCAAACATGCTTTCAGTTGTTTAAAATTGCATGTTCGTAATTACATTAAGAGAAATTTTTTTTTATAATACTGTTATAAATAATGCTATCAAATTTCCATGCGTGTTTAAACACAAAATATCACTAATTGATTAGTGTTATTGATTTCATACAGTCTTTTTCCCTCATTCTCATGAAGGGTACCAATAATTCTGGAATTGACTATTAAGCCTTCGCTGGTCAATGCTAAACTCTTCAGCTTTGTTGAATTGCAGGTTAGGAGGATGGATGAAAAGTGACACTCTCTACAAGATGATTAAAAAAGTGTAAAGTAACATGATTTAAAACACTAAGATTCACCACACATAACAAGTGAAATGTGTAGAAAACTAGTAACCTTAGCATCTATGGCATGTCGTATCTTTGTAATACAACAGTCAGAAACACTGGCATTAACAGAGTAAAGCACGAAAACACACATCTACATCTTTTCTTCCGCATGGATTTGCTCTGATAAGTCCTGTGTGTGTTGATTTGTAGAAGAACCCAGAGCAGAGCTGAGAGGTGTTCTTTAACACCATAAAGTGCATCTAAAGCTGTCAAATGTCAGTTCTATCTGACCTTAATAATATATTTACAATCTGAGGCATAATGTTTATTCATGTACAAATGTCAGCCACCACAAACATACACTCACTATACACACTAGAGCACACACGGCTAGTCATCCGGGAGAAATACCTGAGCTGGGGTTTCTGTGGGTGGAAGGCGGCAGTGGAGGGGTGATGTTGGCACTGTGAGGGGGTGGGAAGGTTGGCACAGGGGGTAGTAGAGTAGAGTTGGGGCTGCTGATGTCTCCCTCACCCACCAGGGTGAGGTCACACAGTCCCTCTCCATCCTGCCCTGGGGGGCCTTGTGGACGGAGAATGGGGGAGAGAGACGGGGCGAGCAGGTCTGTCTCGTCTCCAGCTTTGGAGTTGTGTCCATTAGAGGTGACAGACGAGGGCTGGTTGGAGACATGAACATGTTTTTGCGAGGTGGGAGTGGAACAGGATGGAGGTGCACTGGGCTCAGGCTTCAGACGCAGAAAGTCAGGGAGCACCAGGTCCTCTTTTCTCAACAGGCCTCTCTGATCATCAGCACGGCTGCTCTGAGCACGACTCAGCAGCTCAAAGAATTCTGTGAATAAAAACAAACAGAGAAAGAAACAGAAAAAGCACAAACAAATCAAGACAAATCAACAGTGAGAGAACTAGAGAAAGCAAAGCCTGGTATTAGCAGTATGGTGAAAGAGAAATCTGAAATGCTCACATTTTTAACGTTGGCAGTACCAATTTAGGCAAAGATGGCACAAAGACATCTCACAAAAATATGCTACCTTTAAAAAACTTTAAAATAGCTGGGTTATGTAATTATATATTGGTAATATCTACCAATAGATAATAGATGCAACTTGACATGTTTCTTCTTTCTCAGTAACATGAAGAGAGATATGTAAGTGATAACAGAAACTAAATTTTCTTGTGGACATTCGACAGAATTAAATGTAACTAAATGAAATTAAAATCTAAACATTTGAATTGTACAATTGTGGTGGTATAAGAGGCAAAAAACACTTTGGCATGTGCAGTTATAGGAAAATCTACCCAGTCATTGATTATTTTCCTATAACAAAACATCATGCTTTATTCTTTACTTACTTAGTGTTGTAAGATGCTAAGGCATACTGAAAACCATGATATTGTCTTAGATGTTAATCATAACATGATTTTTTTTCTAGTATGTATCAAAACCTGAAATTATTGACCGTACTCTCAGACTGATTAGTTTGGTCTGACGTGTAGCAACATATAAAATCAAAATGTGAGTGATCAATACATGTCATCTGATCAGAAAACACTAAAGGAAAGAGGAAGAGACTGAGAGATAGAAAGATTCAAATGAAAGATTTCAGCATCATCCAAACCTTCAGCATCATCCAGATGAATCTTGTTGCCTTTCTTTTTTTGGAGTGTCTCACTGATTGGGGGTTTGTCTCCTCCCTCCCCTTTCACGGGTTTCTCTGATGGTCTGTGATCTCCCTGATGATGTGACATGGACAACATTAATATTAAAACAAGAACGTTGTTGGTACTCACATGTACAGTACTGTGCAACAGTCTTAAGCACATGTAAAGAAATGCTGTAAAGATGCCTTCAAAAATAATGAAATTAAACTTTTTTTTAAATAAAAAAACTTAAAAATTGGCTTAACAAGCCTTTAAAAATACATCAGAAGTCTCTGGTACACTTCATACAGTTTTTAATGATAGTATTTGGCTGGTCAGTTTTCTGAGCATCTTGGAGAATCAGCCACAGTTCTTCTGGAGGCTTTGCACACTTGCTAATCCTCTTCACAAACCATCAGGACCATTCTACATTTTTGTTCAATCGCACCACCAGCTCATCTGAATCACCTTAATAAAGTAATGATCAGCTAAGTCACATGTGCTCTTAGTGGAATTTGAGAAATATATCACTGTGCTGCATGTTTGAGAAAATGACTGAATTGTAAAAAACGTCTTTCATGCCAATAACACATCAGATACGTTTAAAAAAAAACAAACACCTGGATTGGAACATCAGTAATAAATGAGCCGCATGAAATCCTACACATGAACATACCTAATGTTTAAAATCACTATTTCAGCTGTGAATTGTAAGGGAGGTGAAAGTCTTGTCTTTTTATTGTATTAATGTTTTATTAAAAATGATAAATTGTATCTGCAGCCTATTCCAGGAACAGTGGGCATGAGCTGGGAAGATAACAACATTATTATTAAAAAAACAGTAACCTGAGCTCCGGATGTACTGTATGTATATATATACATACATGCTTTAGAAGCGATAAGTACTGTAACATAACAGATAAACTGCTCAGTCTTACCGGTGTTGACTGCCCCCTGCTGGTCAAAGATGGTCCCTGTGTTTTGGAGGGAAGCGTCTTAGACTTGTCTGTTTTGAGACGGAAACAAAGCAAAGGTTATATAACTGTTTTTAGTGATGCCCCTGACTTGACTGACACACCACTTTATCAGTAAAAGCAATATGATGTGGGTTCAATTCCAGGAAATCTGTTAGTAGTGCACAAGGCTATATGTGTGTGTGCAGAAGTGTGCCTGTGACCTCTCTCCTATCACTTGAAGGACACACACTCCTGACACACTGACATACTCGGCCAAAGAGCCTTGTATCATGACTGCAACAGAATGAATATGTGTAAGTGCTCAAGCAGGTGTGCTTCTATGCATACCATGTGAAGAGCTTGGTTCAGAGAGCTCTAGGACAACTCGCAAGCCGTCAAGGTTTGATATGGGCAGTCCTAAATCAAGAGGCTCGGTCTCTCCGCTCTGAAAAATATAGGGAAGTTTTAGCATGTAGCTCCCCTGTGACACCACAGCATGTAGCCATTGGAGAAAACATACACATAAAGATCTTTTCAATTCTGAGTTTAAGATTTAGTACTGAGCTTCTTTATTAAATGTTGTGCATCATATACAAGACCCAAGTCGATAGAAAGTAATGCTATGGTCCATAGAGGGAAAGGCTCTCTCTCTCTCTCTCTCTCTCTCTCTCTCTCTCTCTCTCTCACACGCACACAGTGTTTACATGGCAGTCC
>CM074948.1:16557325-16576521 GCA_037577455.1 Pangasius macronema | reverse complement strand
TATATATATATATATATATATATATATATATATATAAATATATATATAATGTTATAGAAATATACATATGTATATATAGAAATAAAGGTGTGTGTGTGTGAGATATATATATAATTTTATTTATAATTATATATATATAGACACTCTTTAAGAATGCCTTTGACAAAAGAAGAACATGTTGAAAGCATTCTCATGGCCGGATCGTGAAACTTTCTCAAGGTTGCGATGGACATACAACAACGTGCATAACACCAGATGTGTCATGAGTGGGAAAGACAACTGTCTGCGTTTACAAAGAAATGGCAATCGTGTGGAGGATATTTTGTAAATAACGTTGCTTTAAATTATACATTTTGCTAAAAAGTGTTAATTTCCCCTGCGTACGGAGACTTTTGGGACACCCTGTAGACAGAAAAGGGATCTTGTTAGCTGCATTACGTAACACAGGTCTGCTATTTACTCTCTCCCAAGATGCTAGAACGCAGAAAACAATAGCTATTCTATTTTTATTTTCCTTCAGTGCCAATTTATTATTAATATATTATTCATTTATTAATAATAACAACACCATTTCACACCGTGGGAGTCATTTCTCAACTTTACCCAACACCAAGCTGGATCTGCTTCACCATCAAAGTTTAATCAGGCAAAGGCCGTTAATTGTGCTCGAGTTTTCACGTTCCCATGTATCTCGTAAGCGCTGTGGTTTTGCTGTTTTTCCGGTATGACATGTAGAAGCGACAACCAACAACCATCAAAGAAAGTGAAAAACTCACTGCGCTCAGCTAGGTTTAAGTGCCAAGCAGCAGCAGCAGCTTTAACCACCAAGCAGGAAAACACAGCCTACACTGTGCAGAGCCACATAAACACACGCGCACACTGATCAGACAAAAAGCGCAATCACAGCCATCAAAGCCCAATCAGTTATTTTCATTTTCCTGCACTAGCTGCATTCACTAAACATATCAAACAGACAAAAAAAATGTTGTAAAGCTATTTTTAAACAAATCTAAAAAAAAAGTATTTAGACATAAAAATCTGAGGCTATTCTTTCTCCTGATATTCATGCAAGCTGTACTACCCGATTCCTCAATACTCTTCATGAAATGGCCGTTTCATGAGGCACACTATATATTTTCAAATACTTTACACGATCAAGTTCAAAAATTCTATAATTTTCAGGATTTAAAGATTTTTCATACTATTGTAGTGTCAGTACCAGTATTTTAGTGGTTAACATGGCATCTGAATCAAGGTAAAAAAGTTTCTTACCCCAATACTGAATAACTGTTCAATCCAAATAGCTAAAAATTAAATAAGTGTTAAATCATATGTACTAAATTACAGAGAACACTGAAGTCTTCCAGAACAGGTATATTTAGGGCATTTTCCATTGCAAATAGACAGAAATGTGGTTTTTGGTTTGCCTGCACATAACACTACCTGGGAAAGGAGTTGGCGTTTCTCTGAAGATTACAGGGAGGTTAATTTTAAAAAAAGAAGAAGAAAAAAAAAAGTCATAAATGTGCATGGGTGTGCTACTGAGCACAAGACACAGCTCCTCTTAACTGAAGTGCACGCAATACCTCAATATTCACTGAAAAGTTGTTGAAGTACAAACTTTACCGACAATATTAAAATACAACAAAGACACAGGAAGGGATTCTTTTCAGTAGCTGACTATCAAATGTCATTCTAGACTCACCGACCACTTTATTAGGAACACCTGTGCACATGATCATTCAATGCAATTATACAATCGCCCAAGCTGGTGGAAGAAGCGCAATACCTCAACTCAAGAGGAGAGGAGAATGGCCAGGCTGGTTTGAGCCTGACTCACCCCAGCTAGACAGTACACAAAGTAGCGTCAGATTCCTGTTTTCGGCTGACAGAAGTGGATCGCAGTGTTGGGTGCTGCAACCCAGCCGCGACCATGTGTGGTGTGATGTGTGTTCCGAGATGACGTTATGCTCAGCACAGCTGTAAAAAGGAGTTATCTGAGGTACCACAGACTTCCTGTCAAGACAATCCAGTCTGGCTATTGTCCTCTGACCTCTCTCAAGGTGTTACCACCCACAAACTGCCCTTCAATTCATGTTCTTTTTTTGTTTGTTTGTTTGTTTTCCCACACTGTTCTGTGAAAGCTCTTGAGACTGTTCTGTCCCGGGAGATCCTTGGAGAACAACAGTTTCTGTAATACTCAAACCAGCCTGTCAACATGATATGGTCAAATCCCTTGAGACTTACTTTTGTTCCCCTACTCTGATTACATTAACTGAAGCTCTTTACCTGTATCTGCATGATTTTATTCACTGCACTCTTGCCACACGACTGGCTAATTGGCTAATTGGTTGAAACAGTGGGTGTACAGGGGTTCCTGGCCAGTGACACGTATGATACGTGATACCGGATCCAGTGATGTGGTGATGACTTCTAACGACAAGACCATTTCTTTTACTAAAGTCACAGAAACATTATCATGACGTGAATGGCCTGCAGCATTTTTTTAACCTCTACCCATAAGGCTCTGCTTGGCTTTCATGGCACATTGTCATAAAGGGAAAATAAATTCAGCAATGATACTTAGGTCTGGCATGACTCACTTTGTAGGCACCTTTTTCAAACCCTGGGTGAATTTGTGGTTGAAATTGAAGGAAAAAAAAAAGTAGTTTCTGTAATACAAAGAAACTGATTTGATCTCAACCTGTGCTGGTTATATTGTATGGCCAATCATACAAAGACACAAAGTTAATTTCTTTTATTTCCTTCATGTTGCACATGGTGAAAACACACATCACGCTGTGATAACATCATCCATCACCTGCTGAAATGATGTTGCTTTCACTTTTGCTGTTTACTGCAACCATTCCAGTTGCGTCTCACGTTGGTGGATTGGCTGGACTTACCTATTACTCATATGCACAACAAAAACTTATATCTTTGTGTGAATATTACGGGGATATGACGACAGACAAAGTCACGAAAGATTTGTCCAGCTGACCATCCACTCAGCCTCCAACACTATGATAATGCTATGAAACAACCTAGGATAACCATGCTTTGTTTACACTTCAGCATCTGATTAAATTAAATTGTTCAAAGTTATAAAATTACAAAAAAAAAAAAAACACTCAAGCTGAGAATTCAAACTGCACAGCAAAAATTAAGCTCATCTGTCAACATGTAAAAGAAGCGTGTAAGTAATGTAAGTAAGAGCAGACCTGGGCTACTCAAGATGCGTTCCCTCCAACACCTGTCAACTTAGTCCTCTTTATTCATGGTCTAATGACCAGTTAGAAGGTACTCTAGTTAACATCAGCCTGATACAGTTAATGATTCAGTTAGGTCAGGTCTCTTTATGCACAAAAGCTGATCACCAGTCTCTCTTTTAGAAAGGATTTCAATGTCATTTAAAAAGATGAAAAGCAACTCTTTTACTTATCGTACACAAACAGTTATCATGATAAAGTCATTACCCCAATCTATTTGTCATAACTATCTCATCAGGGCAGCTGTTTTGCTATGGAGACTCACCCGGAGGCGATGAGTGCCCGTGACTGTGCCATGGCGATCCTCTGCAGTGCAGGACGGCTGAGGCCTGCCAGGCTGGCGCGGGGTGGCACTGGGGCAGCACAGGCTGCTGAAGACACAGGGCCCAAGACCCGGGCTGAAGGGGTTGGGGCACAGGTGGCAGTTGTGGAGATGAGAGCACTGGAGGATGTCTGATTTGGTGGAGAGGTAGCATGAGGAGTAGAGGAAGGTGGAGCAGGCGGAGGAACAGCAGGGGGAGGAGGTCGGGTGGAGGAAATAGACAGAGCAGCCGTGGCCGAGTCCAGCAAGGAGAGTGAGTGTGCAAACCCTCCAGCTGTAGTGGAGTTCCTGTGTGGCAGAGTGAGTGAATAGGAGTGGCCCCGCTGGGCAGTTTTTGGGCTCCTCGGCCTGGGCAGAGGCATGGATTTCCGGCCCAGAGTCTGCGCCATGCTTGTGGTTTTGACACCTAGGACCAACATGCACTGCTGACATGAGCAAGGCTGACCGAGAGACGTGATTGCTGAAGCAGGAAGGGCTCCACTAGGGTACGCGCTTCCGTTTCCTCCTCCAATCCCAGACACACTCATCCCTGAGTGTGCTGCACTCCCATTGGACGTCCAGGCATGAGGCTTAGGCAGAGGGCCTGAGACAAGCGGGTAGGCCAAGTCACAGCGTCTTTGGATACGGCGCCGGCGCTGTGTCTGCCGGTTGATCTGCGTCATGCCCTGTAGATCGATAAGATAGCAGAAGCCAAGCGGCGTCAGGTCCAGCCAAGGCTGCTGCCGCTCGCGTGCTGCCTGGATGGCAATTCCCACTTCTGTGTCATACGGCGTCCATGTGCCCGAGTCGTTCTCCCACTCCCACACCCAGCCCTGACCTGGAGCCGAGCGCGGGTCATAGAAGCTCCGCCGCACTGGTCGCAATGTACCTGCAGAAAAATTCAAACATGCCTTCAGACAGCACTATTAATAAAATCTTCCGCTCTATGGATATTATATCATACGTTGACGGACACAATCTTGTTTACAATTGCATGCTGGCTGACCAAGAAAATTATTAAAATGGGCTATAAATACTATAAAAATCATAAGACTCAGCTTTGCTCAGTGAGTAAGCGGGATTACGAGACTGCAATGTCTACAACTGCATAGAGAGATAAAGAAACCCAAACACATTGCACATGAGTATGGAATGCATATTTGTCAACAAGTTAATCTGGGACAGACATAACAGAAACACAATAGAGCACCAGATTCTACAGACGTAGCAAAGACAAAAAAAAACCGAACAAACAAGCAATTAGTACCTAAAGAACTTTACAGTGCATAAAATGAAACAGAAAGAGTATTCATTTGACCCCCACCCCCACTGATGACCTCACTTGACAGCTATTCGTCTCTTTCCTCCTCCCTCTTGGTTTTTGGAGTAATGGGCTGTTGCCCTTCGCTTCTCTCCATCCCTCCATGTCCCCATGTGGAGCACTCAAGTCAGTCTTGCACAATGGCCTTTGTCAGTTAGAAGAGGGTGATTGAGTCTCCCAAAACTCCTAGCTGCCAACAAACCACCCCTTTGTTTTAGTTGCACTCCATTTTACAGACGCAACTTTCTGCCTCACTAGGGAAATAAGCACTATGAGATTTAATCTCTTTGCTCATTTCATTACTTTAAAAAGAACCTATTTGTAACAATGGACGAGGAAGACGTTCAAGCTAATATTTCACAAATTCAACTAAATGTTGCTCATCGCCCTATATATTTAGACAATCTTTCCCATGAGTGCTTCCAGGTCGGCATTCTCCCCCCACAGATATATCCATGTTAAAATATAATAAATACACATTCAGATGGAACACTTACACCAAATCCAAACTAAGCTCCTAGATCATTACAAATGCATTTCACAAGTTTTGGGGCCCTGTGAAAATGCTGTGTCATGAATATGCAAACTATTTCACATAGTTCTGGGGGACTCTCGGCAGAGATGGGTCCACGGGACTCGTCTGTCAAGGTGATAGGGGGTGCTGGGGGTAGGTGCCCTGACCATGAAAACACCCAAGACACCTCTAAACTTCTCAGCAATCACTAGCATCTCCTCTCATGTGTGCGTTTCTTGTTCCCATTCTCAGCATCAGCTTTGCACATTACTCGATGAACGTATTGTGTTAGGGAATTAGTCTAATCTTTCTAACACCTATACTTTATTTGTGATCTTACATTAAATGTGTGTTGGCCTGGAAAAAGCTGTTGCATGTCGCTAAGGTTGAATTTTGGGAAACACCAAAAAAATACAATATATATATATATATATATATATATAGGTTTTGATCAAATTTGAGTTTTTGTGGCAGTAATATACTTTGTCATCTGTTTTAAGAAAACGTGAAAACTATTTTACCAAAACAATATGGAAAAGTTGTTCTAAAGGTTAATTCATAACCTTGCTTTGGCTGTCTGCTTGAAATGCTTTCAGTCTCACTTTTCTCACAATTTGAACAGGTTTTTAGATAGTTACATGCCATAGTGAAATGAACATAAACCTATGCTCCTGTGACATCAAAACACAAGAGAAGCAAGTGTGTACTCACACTGAACAGACAACAGCAAAGTTTTGAAATGCTTAAATGACCAAACAGGACTGACTGAATAAATCAGCAATTATTTCCTCACCGATGTTAGAGCAGACACAGATCATCTATCCATCCATATTCTGCATCACTTATCCTACACAGGGTCATGGGAAGCCTGGGGCCTATCACAGAGGTACTCGGGGCACAAGATGGGGGACACCCTGGGCAGAGTGCCAACCCATCGCAGGGCACAATCGCAGACACTACAGACAATTTAGAGATGCCAATCAGCCTATAACGCATGTCTTTGGACTGGGGGAGGAAACCGGAGTACCCGGAGGAAACCCCTTAAAGCACAGGGAGAGAATGTCAAATCCACGCACGCAGAGTGGAGACGAGAATCAAACCCCCAACCCTGGAGGTGTGAGGCAAACATGCCCCTCCCCGGCCACAGATCAGTCAAGTGAATAAACGAAGATGAGGCTGGTGTTTAAATGCCATGAGTGGCTTTTACCTCAGGTGATGATACAGAGGCTGAAGTGAAGTGACGTGACATGTAGCCAAGTATGGTGACCCATACCTGGAATTTGTGCTCTACATTTAAATCAAAAGTAATTACTCATTTCCTGTTACCTTTAAACTGTGGCAGTGATGTTTTTCCACAAGTAAATGATGTTATAAATGGAGAGTTAGTCAGAGTGCCTTTAAGTGAAACTGGGACGAAATCTTTAAATGAAAATTTCTTGCTTTTCACTTTTGAGGTCAACTTGTGGTTGAGATTCATGTGAAAGAGAAACCTAGCTCAGGTCAGGTCTGTATTTTCCCTGTAAAGGGTTTTCCCAGGCCACCACACAAACACATTACATTAAGCAGTGAGAGTCAGAATATGATTTGGAGAAGAATTTTTTGCTGTGACTGCTCTTCAGCTTTGGTATTCCTATGAATATGAATAAACAGCACAGGCCCTACGGAGAGCGGTGTCATGAAGCTTAGAATATCAGCAATATGTTGTGAACAGGTTGAAAATAGTGCTTGGGGGATCTCACCGGTGTCTTGGCGGAACTGGTGCATGGAGTGCAGGTCGATGATGTAGGGCGACAGTCTGGAGTCGACCTGGCCGAGCGCTACACTGCCTGCGCCGCGAGTCTCTCCGCGGATCACCGCCTCGATGTGATGCGACACAGCCGGGCTGTAGGGCCTCCAGCGGCCGTGCTCGTTCAGCCATTCCCACACCACCACCGCCGAGGCCAGCAACATTTCTCTCTCTCACTCACACACACACACACACACACACACACACACACACACACACAGACTCACTCACTCACACACACACCTGCGGAGAAGGAAAGGAACCGCGTCACATCCATAGTGCCGTCTTCGTCTGGTCTCCTGCAGCAGTCTCTCTAAAGATTCACGTTACAGCTCACAACATGGACGTTTCTCGCTTTGTACCTCAGCATCACTCAAGTGTGAGGCTGAGCAGCCGCACTGATGCACGCGCATACCCACACCAGCAAAAATCCCACTCCATATCCCTCACTTTAACTACCCAGGGCTGCTTCACATCGCGATTTAAATAGCTAACAACACAGCCTAGCTCAGGAGACAGCGCGCCGTTTGTGCCAAGTAAACGACTTCTTCGCGTTACTGTAGTAATGTACAGATAGCATACCGTGCTGCGTTAGACTGAATAAAAACCATGTTTTATCATCACGCATCATCTGCTGCGTGAAATGTGTAGCTAGCTAGCTGCCGTCTTTGATATTACCACTCAGGATGGAAGACCATTTCAGAGCAACAACGACACAAACAGAGACACGACACTCACCTGAAAAGGTCCTTGTGCGTTTAGCTGCGAGTTCATTCAAATAAGCCAAGGCGAGTCATGCTCCTTTAGCAGACACATCTTTATTTGGGAAAAGCTTGTGTGCATCCGCGCGCGCCTGTCTCTCTCTCTGTGTGTCTGTGTGTGTGTGTGTGTGTGTGTATGTATGTGTGTCCAGTTTTCCAGCAAAGCTAGCTAGCTACTCTCGAGTTACTGAGATAATCCCCTCAAATGATAACGCCATGCTGGCATGATGGGTCCTGGGTTTGATACCTTCCAGTTTTACTACAGTAATTCTCCCCATTTAAAAACACACCGTGTATTTAACGCCGTGATGTGATGAGTTTTGTTGTGCGCTGGCCCGTTTCCACGCCCACCGCCGTCCACGGACCAATCACATTCAGCAGCACCACTTCCTACTTCATCAGACTCCGCCTTCTAAGTCTCTAAATTATTGTGCGAATTATTACTTGATGCAGAAAGGCACTGTGAAACTTTTGATTGCTTATTCATAGAGGAAATATGCGATGCGATCAATTTATGTTAGGGAGGAAAAACAGCTACTGGTTATTTATTTATTTACTTAAGAAAACATTTGTGGAGATGCCGGGGATTGAACCCGGGACCTCATACATGCGAAGCATGCGCTCTACCACTGAGCTACATCCCCTTGCTCAGAGCTGCTCTCATAGCTCATCTTATTTGTATGTATTAAAATTTAGTCAACAGGCAACCTGCCTTTGCTGAAATAACAAGTTGGTTAACATGTTATTTTTTTTACCTAGCTATCTATGATGGTCAGTACAATAAATGAAAACCTTAGATTAGATTAGAGGACAGATTAGAGAACACTTGTTAAATGCTGAAGCACTTACACACTGAAACACAAAATGGAGATTTAGAAAAATGATAGACGTTTGTGACACATATTTGCAATACACAATGCAATTTTAATGATGTTTTCATTTGACTCGCCCTCATTGCTCACTTACTTCACTACATATTTTATCCTATGTTCTGTACTATCCTACTTTATATATTTTATTCTATTTTATTCATAAGTTGTGTGGCACAAAAGCAACAAAACAAAAGCAAAACAAAACTGATCAACAAGACTAAAAAGGAAATCAGCAGGGGAAAAAATAGCATGGCTAAATCACGCTAAACAATGCTAAATACTAGGCTTTTATTTTAGTCTAGCATGTTATTAAAAACTTTCACACAGCATTAAATAAAACACCAGAGTAATTTATGGACATTTATTTTAAAGAACATGTACAGTGTTTTATGACAAATATACTAATAACAAAAAAATTATACACAAAAACATGCTAATAAAATAAGCTATGGTTAAGAAAAATCTATAAAACCTAAACTATCATATGAATGTTATAGACACATCAGGATTTTAAGAATAACATAAATCTATCCATCTAGCAAAAATCCTCTAGTCTACACTTTTCTCTTTATGAGCCTCAAAAGCCTTCTCCATCTCACAAAGCTGTTACATTAGTCTCTTCCGTTTTCTCCTCAGACCAAATGGCACTGCCAGAAAATGTCTTCAAGTCTACAAGTAAGCCAACTCGTTCTTCATTCTTCACATCTTCCTCTTGTTTACTGTCATCTCCTTTTGCTTCATCGTTTACCACCTCATCTTCCTCTTGTTCATCTTCTTTCTTTTCCTCTTCCTCCTTGCCCTTATTCTGCTTTACTCTCTCCTTTAGGTCAATGCTGGAATAGTCATCTGATGAATCGTTCTGATGTTCTTCTTCCTTCTCTTCTGTCTTGTTCTCATTTTCACTGTGGCCTTCCCCTGCATCTTCTTCTCCTTCTTCTTCTTTGCCACTATTCCCATGTTCATTACTGCTTAAAGCTTGCTCTTCGTCATTGTTTCGAGACCTCATGTGGTCACCTAACCTGGTCTCCACCACTGCAATACCTTGCCTCACGCGATCACGAAGGCCTCCCTCACCAAAGACAAGCCGCCGGATGGTATATTCACCCTTTGTTTCATGGTTCAGTCGCTTGTAGAGGAAGAACAGGAGAAGAACAAGGACGACCAGGATGAAGAAGAGAATCAAGACTGTTGAAGTGCTGTCTGTATTCTGTGTGTCTGACATAATCACTGAGGAAAAGGGAGAGAGGAAGCAGACTGTAAGCATGTAAACTAAACACTACTGAACCTTAGAAGGTTTCAGAATATTCAGCTTATGGTATCTAACATGATGAAATCAACTTAAACATGAATTTTAACATACAACATTATCAAAGACAAATAAATCCCATGAAATAAGTGCACAGTTTTATGTACCTTTTAATAAAGGTGAAAATCCCGCCGCATCTGTATCATAGGGTCTGTGAGGAAAAAACAAATTTAAGCGACTTTTTTCTAGCAATTAAGAAATCTAGCAAAATGTTGAGTGCTACAGAGCAGAAACCTGTGTTCTGCAAAACTCTCACACAGGAAGCACCTGTGGTCTTTTTTTTTAAACTAGCTGTTTAACATCATAGTCTTCTAGCATATCGTATTCACATTTAAAATAAGCACATTAAGAATTGGATAAATGAATATGAAATCATATGCTTGTTACAAAGACGTTTTGCTGAAGTGAGAGAAACCATATAACCATTTTATATTATTGTTAAACTTTGGAACTTTGCCATCTACTTAATTTGGCAAATTATATATTATATATTTTAAATTATATTCAAAGATTGTGTTTTGTCCTGATGAGTAACATTAGTTTGTGAAGATGGCAATTGTGTCAAGAAGCATTTGTCTGACAAGAAGTCCAAATACACTGAAGTTAGAAGGAAATATGAAAGTAAATCTATTTTTGTTACATTCTTAATTAAATCAATGTAACTGTAGCACAATTATGAAAAAGCTCATGTACATGACTCTAAGATTATTATAAATTATAAAATCTTATAATTACAAACTAATATGCATGTAAAACTAAGTACTAAATATGTACATGAAAAACACAGACAGATAAATTAGGACACTAAAGAATATCAAATATCTGCCATATATATTAATTTATTTTTATATATCTATGCCATATTACTGTTAATACTAAAATCTGTCTTCGGTAACTTACCGTTACTTGTTTGTTCTTTAGCCTATATGAACTGGCAAGAGAAAATGTAGGCGTGCTGTGCGGAACGAAAAAGAAGAAAAAGGAGGGTGGAGTTAAAGCAATGTCTAAAATAGAACTGGCTCTAAAATAGATATATTGATATATAATATATATATATATATATGCACCACTTACTATAAATCTGTCTATTTTAGACCCCACTCAACAAATACATCTTAATCTATAAATCTGTAAACAAACAAATAAATAAATATGTTTCATCAAGATTTTTCATGTGGATATTACCTATGGAAATGTAGAATTATAGGCCATTTTTGGCCCAAGAGAATTAACCGTCTACAAGTCATTTTCATTATAGCATATATACTATGTAAAAGATTTCATTTCATAAAAGACATTTATTTAGGAATTAAAGTTAAACAAACCAGTCTGTCTGAAACTCTGTTTCAGTAAAGTTTTGTTTTTTTCATACAGGAAGGATTGCCCAGAACACTTTAGAGTGAGATAGCATGCCTGACGACTAGTTGCTCAGATACCACATCCTGTTGTGAGCATTTGAACACTCAAATCTTGATAGAGAAAATAAAAACCCAACTCTGCATGAGCATGACATGTAACATGCAAATTGTTTCTCAGAGAGCATGTGCCTGTTCACATGTGCACTGCAAATTGCAACTTGCAAGGCAATTCCAAGCATCAGTTTTTAATCATTTAATACAAGGTCTTTAGTTAATATGTTAATAAGCCAATATGTTATTGTAAGTTTTTTAATTGATTAAAAGGTGACAAAGAACCTGAGAACTTCAAAAACATGCAGTTATATTGTTAGAGCTAAGAGTATAAATCGTATGATTTCACAGAGCAGTGAGTCATTAGCTTGCTGGACAGATAGTCAGTGAGTCTTGACAAGTGTAGATCAATTATAGCACATATACCTCATTACCATGTATATAGCATGAGTGTAAACATGCAACTCACTGAAAATATTTCTTCTCAAAATGGCAAAAAAAAACATTCAAGAAAAACAACATGAAGTGTACTGTGAAGAGGAAGAAGTGTATGAGGGTTATTTGAGGAGCAGGGTGACACGTCTCAAGGCTTTTACAGCTAATTACAACTTGGATGTTTCTTAAGTGATACTGCTAAGTGACAGAAATTTCCCCTACTGAGGCTTAAAGTGGTCATGCTATTTATGCAGTAGGACATGAGAGGGGTGTATTACGTTGATAATTTCACACTTTCAAATATCAAATATCTATTATGCAGCTTAATCTGACCAGCTACTGCTGGCAATACTCAGTAAGATCTGGCCAGACTTGTAAACCATCTTTGCCAGCACATACGTACTGGAAGAAAATAAACAATTTCTGAATGACCTGTGCTAATGCATCATCATAGAATAAGAAAAATACTTTTATATCATTTTAAGAAAATAACACAACAGTAAGATTATTAGAAGATTTCAAACATTTATTGATCAATTTAGTCAAGCAATAAGGTAGCTGAAAAAAAAAACTTACCACTAGCAAAGATGGTCTACCAGCTTGAGCAGCTTGGCCTGTGTTTTGGTGCCTAGTAGCTGACCAGGGCAGTGTGGTGAGGAGGGTGGTGGTAGCTCAGTGGTTAACACGTTGGTTTTCTGCTTGGATGGTCATGGATTCAAACCCTAGCACTGCTGGGCTGCTATAAAGGTGATCAGACTAAGCTGGATTTTTCAGAACAGATTGATTGATTGGATTGCCCTCAAAATGCATTAAAATCAATTTCACAGGGGAAAAGCTAATCTTACCTTGAAAGGCAAATCTATATTTATAAAAAATAATATAATCCATACACTGATTCAACCATTAAAGGTGTCATCTACTAGTAGCCTACTTTATGCACAACATGTAAGCTTAAAACTAGAAATTAAAATCTAGTCTAATGAAACTCATCCATGTAGGGGTATACTGTGTATACAACTCAGATCTATATGTTCTATCAGTGTTAAAAAAATATAGACCTAAAAATAGTGTTACCAGTTTGTGATGGCATATGTTTTGTTTGTTTGTGTGCTGGATTAAGGGGTGTGGTCCTAAGACCCCCACTATATGAGCCTGGGTGGAGTAACTTGTTACACCACGGTAGCTTAAAAATATTTATTATGTCATGGCTAAGATGCTTCCACTTGATTTAGTGCCAGGAACACTGGGCACAATGTATGAATATACCCTTCCTGGGACCCCAGTCCACTGCTGGGCACTGGTTAGAAAATTAATTTATATAAAGGCAAGAGTTAGGCATGAAAGAGGTTTGAAGGTAGTTTGCCTGTTCTAGGGCTGTCATGGTGTGAGATTTTGATAGCATGATTACAGTATGTGGAATAATCAGTTAACTGGTTTAACAATATTGTTTTTCTTAATGGAAGAATAAAGAGAAAGTCATGTAAAAACATTTTAATTATTTTAATAACATGTGATTGGTCCCCTGGGACTCACTGTGCCTCATGCTTGGAAAGTGGTGCACTTTTGTCTGTGCGTAAATCAAAATTGTTTCTGAAGTTGCAATTTGTATTTACTACTTGAAGGGATGTTCATGTGCATCTCTTAGGTAAGGAACACTTATTGACAATAATTCCACCAAAACCATAAATCAGAATTAATTCACTACACTAACTTTTTCGTTTCATTAACTATCCATATGTAAATTCCTATCAGAACTATTTCCGAACCTTTGGGGGCCCTAAGTGACTATATACACTGACTGACAACTTTATTAGGAACATTTGTAATCCTTCTCACTCCTACAATTATCCAGTTATTTGGTAGCAGTAAAATGCATAAAATCATGCAGCTACAGGTCAAGAGCTTCAGATATTGTACACATCAAACATCAGAATGGGGAGAAAGAATGGGGTGGTTTGAGTATTTCAAAAACTGTTTATTTCCTGGGATTTTCACACACACACACACACAACAGTTTGTAGACTTCACACAGAAAAGTGTGAAAAACAAAAAAAAAACCAACAATTTTCAGTCAGTGACAGTTAAGCAGGCCAAAACGTTTTGCTGATGACGGGGTCAGAGAAGAATGGCAGCTGACAGGAAAGTTGTTGTAACTCAACTGTTGAACGCGAGGCAGATGGGCTACAACGGCAGAAGACTACATTACATTTTACATTTATTACATTTACATTTATGGCATTTGGCAGACGCCCTTATCCAGAGCGACTTACACTTATCTTATTTATACAACTGAGCAGTTGNGGCCCACCAGTGGCAGCTTGGCAGTGCTGGGGATCAAACTCATGACCTTCCGATCAGTAGCCCAACGTCCTAACCACTGAGCTACCACTGCCCACTACCAAGACTAAATCAGGTTTCACTCCTGTCAGCCAAGAACAGGAATCTGAGGCTACAGCAGACACGGGCTCACCAAAACTGGTTAGCTAAAGAACAAAGGAGTTAGTTGAAAATAGGTACAATAAAAATCAAAATAAATACAAATAAAAGTAGTGGATCAAAGTCAAATAAATGGTTTAGATTTTTAATGAGCCATGCCTGTAAATAAAGTCATATAATATGTAAATCTGATAATGCTAGGAGGCTTACTATTTTGTTATAATATTTGGTTTAGTAGTGTACAAATTAGGGACATTTTTTTAATTTTCTATTTTTTTATTTATTTTTTCTATTTTTATATCCCAAATATAGATCACCTCCTATTATGAAGAGTTGCATCCATGCACATGCAGAACACGTGCAGCATAAGTTCGTGTCTTAGAGTATGTTTAAGTCCTTACCACGTTAACGCTGGTTCTTCAGTGTAGGCTTGGTGTGACTCTGTGACCAAGTAATTCTTACATGTATGTATGTAAATGCCGTCTATTCAGTAACTAACAACATCAGAGAGTCATGGAGATACAGCCAGTGTTGAACACGCTTACAGATTTTATTTTAAATGACAGATTTGCAAGAAAACATGTATCTCACATTTCATCACATAACGCAAATAAAGTGTAAACAAAATGATTAAGGAACAAGGATGAGCAAAAAGACATCCCTGATTGTAGTGCACAAATATACAGTATGAGGGAATGAAAAAAGTTTTTAAAAAAATCTATCAAAGCCCTGCTATTATCCATTAAGTATCTAAGAAGAGTGAAATGTTGTATTCTTTAATGCAGGCAGAAAGTCGGAATCAGTGAATCTTCAGTGCTACATAGGCTTTGAGAATACATACAGTCCACAGAGTCTCTCTACACAAAACACAATCTCTAATGGTATAAAATGAAGTGTACTTTCTAACCCACACCACAAATGTCACAACATCTACATTGTTAAGATTTACACCATTCTAATGCAAGAAGAAAAGGAAGATTTTAACAGTTCTGGCCAATAGATGTAGATATGCATTATGATCATCAAGGCTAGTTAATAGCAAAGGCTACTAAAGAATACAGCATGTGGGATTTTGGGTTCCATATCGCTCTGTCATTGACACTTACTAGATTGAGGAGCTACATACCCAAATGCTAGTGCCACCAAAAAAAAAAAGTACTTCAGTCCATACTGCAATATTTCCTAAATCAGTTTCCGATTAGCAGCAGTAGTCGGTACCTGATGTGAAAGCGATATTAAATTTACTCTTTTTTTTTTGTCTAACCTTTCATCGACTCATAATTAACCCACATCTCCTATCTAAAACAAGCATAAAGTGTTAATGCTCAATATTTATCATGTTACACTTAAGGTATTGGACTGCATTTCCCAGGATCCTTCACTGTAATGTAAAGCTATTGTAGATTAGGTTAAGGCTATGGTTCTCCGTAGATCACACTTCTCCATCATCGAATCGTGCTAGCTGCCTCTCAAGCATGTCGATCCTGTGACCCTGAGCTAACACAAGAGCACGAAGGGCGCGAACTTCTGTCAAAATGTCAGCCAGCTGGTCATCCTGAGGAGAGAATCGGACAAGTATTATAAAGAAAGAAAGGGATAGAAAATTATATTGATTAAAACTGAAAGAAAATCACAGTGCGCTCGAAATGCATAGGTATTGAATACAATGACTAATGATGATGTCTTGTGACCCAGTTTGTGTTTTTACCTCTTTCCTTGTTCTCTCGGTCCCTCCTTCAACCTCTTTCCTAACTTGCACTTGCTGTGTCCTCTCACTCTCTGTCTGTCTGGCAGCAGTGTTTGTGCTGAGAGCTGTAGTGCTGGTATTGATGCTAGTAGCTGAGTTGCTCTGAGGTAGTAGTTTAGGTCTTCCGCGGAGTGTGTTATATTTGGAGGCAGGAACGTTGTAGCCTCCACTCATAGAGACTAAGATTGGAGGAGCATCCTGCCCTGCAATCCAGTCTTCAGCCAGTAGAGAGGGCTCTAACCCTGCTGTATCTGGATACAGGTCCCCCTGGAACAGGTCTGACTGGAGGGCATATACACAACAGCAATATAAATTTTATCCTATCATCTTAAGAGTAATTTCATAATTATATCCCTCTTTAGAATGCAGATTTTAAGACCATCCCATGTGCTTATGTAAACAAATATGTAATATATCTGTTTCTAATACAGCATTTGTATAAAAACAGTGAACACAGCTTACCTTTCTTGGCACAGTCATGGAAATGGGCTCAACCTTCCTCTCATGGAGTTTATAGAATCTGGATGAAATGAAAGGAAAAGCACAAAATGATGGAATGCTCTAAATCTGTAAAATGAGACATTTGACCTGTTGAAACAAGTCACTGATTTTATGGTACATTTACAGTGTTTCTGTGTTTTTTCAAGCTAATTTTACCTGGCGATCTCACACTTGTTAACATCCACTCCTCTCTTGCTGAGGAAACCAGCTCCTCTCTGAGGCTCCTTGCTACTGTACAGACTGAGGAAGTGGAGGTAAGGAGACTCATTGGTTACCTCAAAGTAGCGAATAGTGCAGTCACCCTGTGAGACAGATTATGGTTAATTAATAAATCTGCATAATTTTTTGAGAGATTGTGGAGCTCCTTAAATCCTAGCACAACAATCTTATAGATCTGGGGTGATTCAAATTTAGAATGATTATTCTATACTCCTGGGCAAAAAATAAAAAGGGCCAAACCCAAAATGGCAAATATTAAGATTTTAATGGTTTCAACAACAAATCATCAGTCAGAAAATTAGCAAGAATTAAACAAATGCACTCCTGAGATCCTGTGCCACCAATTGCTCCTTTACTTTTGTTTTCTTGTACGCAAAGGTAAAATCATGATAATGATTAAAAAGTTTGAAGTAAAATTCAAACTATCATGTCTGGGTGTACAAAATGTTCCAAAAATATCTTCTGTGATGTTTATCTGCCACACCTGATGCAGCCCATCAAGGGCCACAAGGCTTAAACATTTAAAGAAATCAAAGGGAAAAGCTCTCTCATACTAAGTACCTTTATCTATTTGCTTCATTTTTGATCATTTCTTGACCAATGATTTGTTGTTAAGATCATTAAAAGCTTCATATTTTGCCAATTTGTGCTTGGGCCATTTTTTTTTGCCCAGGAGTGTACATTATAATCTTCTTAAATGAAAATGGACCATAATTGAATTGAAAGATTCGGAAAAAGAGCTAGTCTCTGTAATTCCACTAGGGGGCAAAACAGGGAAATAAACTCAAGGCCTTAAACTCAGTGACTGACAAAATGTGCTGGTACGTGTTGTTGTTGTTCGTCTTTCGGCTGCTCCTGTTAGGGGTCGCCACAGCGGATCATTGGTCCACGTATTTGATTTGGCACAGTTTTTACGCCAGATGCCCTTCCTGACGCAACCCTGCCTAGTTTTATCTGGGCTTGGGACCGGCACTGAGAGCGCACGGTTGCACGCAACTCCAGTGGCTGGGGTCGGTTCCCTGCCTGGGAATCGAACCAGTTCCGCAGCCCTGAGAGCACTGTGGCCTAACCACTAGTCCTCCAGGGACCCAAAATGTGCTAATATGCAATTATTATTAAATATTTTCCACTGTAACCATGCTTCTTCCAAAATTTATTAATTTAGGGGTTTTACTACATTAGGTGTGGATACTTTAAATAATTTGTCAATAATCTGGCAATCTATATTGATTTATTGATATACATTTTTCATTCAATAGTCATCTTCAAGGTCACGGTGAAGCCAATCAATCTTCAAGCCAATCCCAGGAACACTAGGTGTGAGGTGGGAATACAACCTGGATGGGATGTCAGTCCATCACAGGACACCATGACCACACGCACACATATTCACACCTGGAGCAATTTAATGTAGCCAATTCACCAACCAGCAAGGTTAGAGAAAACCAGAAGGAGAAGAACCAGGAGGAAGCCCACAAGGACACTGGAAGAACATGTGAAACACTGCATAGACAGTAACGCGAGCTCAGGATCGAACAGGGGACTCTAGCACTGTGAGGTGACAATGCGATACATGTTCGAGTTGTTCTTTGTGCATTCAGAATGTAACTTTCAGATGATACTAAAGAATTCAACCATTTAAGAGAAATTGGGGTTATGATGTGTAATTATTAATTGTATAATTGTAATACCAAAATGATTTTTTTTGGTGTGTAATGTGGCCCATGAGTTTGACACCCTGATATAGATGGAAATGATGTAGATTTATGGCCTACTTTCTTAAATGATCAGCACAGACACGGTGTTGTTATTACAATTGTCTTAGCATCGTGTTGTGTTTTGTGTACAAGCGTTAGTAATAAAACATGGCACTTAAGTAACAAGTGAAATCTCATGTCTTAGTGTTGGGTGAATGTGATAGTGTACATCTGGATAAGTTTACCTTTCCACACAGATAGACCATGTTTGTATCTGGGTCATAGAAAGGAAGGAGAACTCCATTACTGGTGTCCATTTCCTGAACAGCCATTGGCTCTGAGAGATCTTTCTAATAATTAAAACCACATACACAAACACACAACAAAAGTTACTCAATAACTTGGGTATAATGTTATAGGTGTAACATAAATACATACATTTGGAAGTGTGTGTATGGGTGTTATGGTACACTGGTATAGCATGAAAAAGTACTCTGAAAAAAAATTGTTATAAGCTTACTGGTACATCATAAAAATATTATTTCTAGGTGTGCACAGACATTAAAATATGCTCCAGGATTCATGAACCAGTGTGACACATCCTGGGTTTCACATCCTACTG
>CM074948.1:16534284-16551479 GCA_037577455.1 Pangasius macronema | reverse complement strand
CAAGTACTTAAACTCCTGTACCTTCTTCACCTCTTCACCCTGTAATCTTACTGTTCCATTTCCCTCCCTTTCATTCACACACATGTACTCAGTCTTACTACGACTGACTTTCATTCCTCTTCTCTCCAGCCCAAACCTCCACCTCTCCAGGTTTTCCTCCACCTGCTCCCTGCTCTCACCGCGCATGAGTATGTCAAATATCATTGTGCTGCGCAGTACGTCTGCCATGATGTTCAGAATTCCATAGTTAACCGCCCTTTAATTTGCATAATCACATTTCATTGGCTACTAGTTACTAAGGCGAGAAACGGAATTAACCAATCGGAATAGTGGGTTTTTATTTTCCGTTTGAAAGCCAGCTTGCTACAGCCTGAGCTCAGGTACATCGACGTGCTCGCTGATGGAGTGCAGGAGGAGCTGTAGGAGTGAGAGAGGCGAAGAGATGATGTCAGTTCCCTCATATTACTAGCATGACCTTATTTTAATTCTTTTCAGTAGAACTGTCGTAATGCTATTATAAGGCAACTGCACCGCTTCTACTACAGTCTGGCTTCCTCACGTTAAAAAAGAAAAGCTCGTGCACTTATCAGTACAATTGTACAGATCACGTGGTGATTTCATTTAGTAGAAATGAAATATCCCCTCATCCCCCTGAGACTGATTCCAAACCACCTTATGGGCAGCCTGTAAACAGTATAGCTACAGGACATGGCAAATGCGTGGACAGAAACTGTATTACACTGCAGCTCGGAAACCGACAGAGGCCTAATGAACAATTATCACGCGCTCGCGCCCGCTTAACAAATGCCTGCAATGCGCGTGCGACACAACATCTACGAAGAGACTGTTAGAGTTACTGTACCTTGGTTTTGGTTTGCAGGAAATAAAACAGGACGACTTGACAGCAAAGGCAAGAGACAATACTCTGACGCACACAGTGAACGAATCGTTTCAGTTCGTCGTTAGAGTTTTGCATAACCGGGTGGGAAAATTCTGCTTGCTCAGCGTGAAAGAGAGAGAGAGAGAGAGAGAGAGAGAGAGAGAGAGAGAGAGAGAGACTAATCCATTAGGATGTGTAAGGGGAAAAAATCGTCGTATTCTCTATGCAATATTAAATTATCGGATACAATGTGTAATCTTGGGCTATATCTTATATGGACACTGGTTTAAAGAAGCAGTACTGAATAGAGTAGAGGTTGCGCACGAGCGGCCATCCAGAATGCTTAGAATGAAGTGTCCTGGTATGTAGCATCAAATGACAGGAGATAAAACAGCCACCTAGAAGACGACTGTTTACGCACAAAATCTCATTTTTGCCCAGACATATTACCCCATTCGCTATCTGAAGATATAAATTAATCAAATGAGGACATGCGCGGTCATTAATGATATGATTTATTGCGCGCTACCTACCTACAGCAGTCTAATCGCAGCCAGCGGGAGGGAATTGGCTGCGTCCCAGCGCGCGCACTGCCCTGCTACGTAGTATAGTATGGACACACGGTAGCGACTGCACAGGATGCGTACTACATAGTAGGCGAGTACGCACCGCCTTTGTGTCAAACAGCCTATTTCCTGTTCAAGCCCGTCATGGTTTCTGTATTCACAATGGGCGCAGTGTTTACATTGAATTAAAAGAAAACGTGTACACATCCATCATTTGTCGTGTGCTTCTCAAGTAAAAGAGATGGTTATTTATCTTACTGACAAATTATCGGTAGAAGCACATACAGACATACATCAGGCACCTGAGGTTTCATGTTTCAGGGCGGAGTTCAGAATAAAAGTCCCACTTCGCGCAGAAAAGGTGCGCGCTCTTACAACTGAAGCGCGCGCATTAACAAATAAATTAATTAAAATAAAGAAATAAATAAATAACGCACAAAAATTAATGTAAAGTAAAAATAAATATCAATTCAGTTCCATTTTAATTGTATAGCACTTTTAACAACGGACATTGTCACAAAGCAGCTTTACAGAAATATATACATTTCCGGATAAGTTTTAAATGTATAAATTTGATCTCTAATGAGCAAGCCAGAGGAGACAGTGGCAAGGAAAAACTCCATGAGACGACACGAGGAAGAAATCCTGAGAGGAACCAGACTCATGAGGAAATCCATCCACACCTGGGTGACACATACAGTGTGATTATGAATAATTTCCCTTCTATGACTGTGTACTATAGTAAAAAAAATAAATAAATCATTAGGACCAATCACCGAACCAAGGGAACCAAACAGGATTCCTGACCTTATGAAACTTAAATATAAGGATTTTATTACAGTTAGAATTGGGTACTGGATGGCATGGTGGCACGTTGCCGCCTCACAGCACGGTTCGATCCTGAGCTCAGTGTCTGTGTGGAGTCTCTGTGCATGTTCTCCCAGTGACCAGGTGGGTTTCCTCAGGGTTCTCTGGTTTCTTCCTACCTCACAAAATACCCATGTAGGTGGATTGGTAACTCTAAATTTCCCGTAGGTGCAAATGAGACCGTGACTGGTGCCCTGTAGCAAGGACGCAGGAAGTGTGGGTGCTGAGGATGCTGGCTGTATATATAGCTGCTATAACGTTAATGAGAACAGGAACTAACTCCCGAGTCAGGAAACTTACTGACTCTTANTTTCCCGTAGGTGCAAATGAGACCGTGACTGGTGCCCTGTAGCAAGGACGCAGGAAGTGTGGGTGCTGAGGATGCTGCAGCACCCCTGATTTTCCAGATTCCTTTAACTCAAAATGGAGTATTTTTAGTAGTTTTTAAGTGTTGCATGTCAGAGATAGCATTCTTATACCACAGCGATTTGCCAACGATTACAGTTTTTAATTTATTAATGAATGATGCATCACACTTTTTAACTGTTCATAGTTACATTTAATGGTATGGGCCATCCACAAGACTCGAGTCTTCAGGACAAAGGAATTTACTCTTTCCAGTTTATCTGTAACATGACAAGCTGCATTTTAAGTTAAGCTGCATTAACTTAAAAAAGAGAGGCTTGTGAGGGACTGGCTGTATATATAGCTGCTATAACGTTAATGAGAACAGGAACTAACTCCCGAGTCAGGAAACTTACTGACTCTTACTGTTACAAAGTGATGACACTCCTTCCTTAAATGTTAAATAAATGTGTCCTAACAGAAAACTTTACCCTATCAACAATTATATACTTTTCTTTGTTATACAATAATCTGTTTATTATTAGGATTAGATTATGTGGATTGTCAGCTGTACAAGTCCTTATGAATGAGGGACTGTTATAGGAACAATAATGTATTAGAACGAGTGCATTAATATAAACCACAATAATTTATTTTACAGTCTTAAATATTCAGATCTGTGGTGCTATAGAAAATTAATCAACTGACTACCATTCGGGTGGGACGTCATAGCGCATGCCACATGTACTGTATGCTGCTTAAAATGTCAAAACCCCCAATGTAAAATGCCTTCCCGTATCCCTGTCCAGTAGTGAACTGTCATCTCATCCAGGATGTGTTTCTGGGATAGGTTCCGAATCTACCGTGACCCCGACCAGGATAAAGTGGTCACTGAAGATAAATGAATGATGAACTTCTTCTAATGCGCCTTTAGATTTGTCCACTGTGTCCAGGAATAAGCACAAATCATCAAAGAGGACAATATTCTGTCAACAAAACTGCAAATAACGAAACATAATATAACACTGCATATTATTTTACATTTATATTTACAAGCACATATACCAAGCACAATTTCCCAGACTCCAAGCACTATCCAGCAGCACAGAAGCAACAGACAAGCAACAGGTTAACACTTTCACACAGGGTTAACAAAACTGTATCCAACACAGGCAAAAAATAATTATACACATTCTGTAAACTGCAGCTGAAGCTTTTCCTCATATATGGGGATGCATTGAATACTTTTTAAAAAAGAAGCTCTATAATTTATTAAACTAATTGGCCTTAGCATTACTCTCCTTTACATCCCCGAACCCTAAGGCATATCATCCAGCAACTACATGCAAAATGATTAGGCTAATATTACATTATAAGAGTGAGGAGTGGAAGTGTGGAACCTTCCATGTTTCCTTAGAGTGTAAGAGGTTAAGCCTTTACATGTAGTAATATGTTTAAGAGAAGCACACTTTTAAGGCCTAAACCATAAACAAAAGTGATGCCCCTGGCTTTAATCCAGTCCAATCTGGAAAAGCCATTCACACAAAACATTTACAAATATAGTTAATAATACTTCATGTCAGCATAAACTGCGACTTTTATATACAGTAATAAGAAGACACAGCTCACAGGTCATGCCATTGTAATTCATCAGTGTTTGGAAGAAAAGTTCCCAAGTAAACAGAGGTTTAATCCCCAGGTGGGTGCTGAGAACACAGTTACAACTGCATTGGCAAGAAGAACAGGAGGACGCAGTTCACTCTCTTTGTCACATCACTTCACAGTCACAGCTTTTCTGTCTCTCTCGTTGAAAGTGTTGCATTATAATACTCATCCACAAACAAAAGCATGTGCGCATTTGAAACATGCAGTCAGGGAAAGAAAGTCCCACACTTAATACCACTCAATCCAAGTATATGCCATATAAAAATAGATTTTTGTTTACAGATGATAAATTGCTAGCATGAGTTGCTAACATTGCAGTGACCGTTTGCAGAAGTAGTACAGTAGAGTATGTCACCTAGGTTTGATCTGAAACATTCAGGTGAGATGTTTCCCGTGCCGAAGCGCCAATCTCAGTATCTCTCCAAGGTCTCCCAGAATCCCAAACGTATCAATGTCAGACACTCGGTCATGGCGCGACGATGCTGTCCAGTCCTGAAGTCTGAGAGCTACACTATCTGAGGCGAATGAATCATGTTTGAATGGAGAGGGGGTAATCGCGTGGTCTCTGGTGCTAGTAAGATATTGTTGGGTTTCGACTTAGGCCATAGTGTACCGTTAGTATGCTCAAAGTGATTGGACATTGCCTCGGATATTTGCGAGCTTGCGGTCTCGCTGCCTCCGTTGTCCATACCATCAGGTTCTATTTGGCCCCTGGAAAGCTCTGACTCTTCATCAACTGGCCTCATGTCTTCGTCATCTGTAAGTATGGGGTATGTTGAATTTAAGGGTGAATGATGTCCTCTGCCTGCTCTGCTGCTAGTTATGCTGCCTCCTGATTGCGGTCTGCCATCTGCTGGAAGAATGGCACTGCCATTCCGAGACCTGATAATTTCAGCAGTCTGCTCCATCGGAAAAGTGGAAGGCTGTAGAGGAGGGTGGAAATGGCTCTCCTAAAAAACGAACAAACAAGAAAAAGACAAATATAGTGAAAAGGAGATACTTCTTTGTTCACTTGCCAGTTCCCACCCACCAGCAAGCTCTCCCCTATCCTATGACAACTAACAACTGGGAAGGGAGGGGTTAGCACGTGCTTCCTTATGAGTCATGTGAAGCCAACTGCACCTTTTCAAACTGCTGCTCATTCCGTGTCACAAGGCAGTGTAACACACTTGGAGGAAAGCACTAGCTGCCCTCTTCCACATTAGAGCTCACAGACACCCATGATTGGCTAGTGTCACTGTAATTTACTTGGAGAGAGAGTATATCATCCTTTCCACCCAGACAGCACGGTCAAGGATGGCTATGGCATCATTAGGATTCAAACTCACGAGCTCCCAACAATGGAGTGAATGTTTTTCTGTTGTGTCACTGTTGTGCTTTTTAATAAAGACTTGAATTTGTTAAGATATCAAGATATCATTAAAGGAATCGTCCACCCTGAAAAATTAAATATGTTTATTGTTTCAGATTTGTTATGTGCTTAGTGATTCTGGTGCTAGTTGGTTGGTGCTGTATATTCGTTATTCCTCTGAGTTCGCAGTTGTGTACTACACTGACGTCACAAGAAGATATTGCTAGTGCAGTTACAATGGTGTTTAGAAGTCAGTGCTCAGTTTCAGTGATGTCAAACACAAATGATAACAGTCAGGTTTTGCTGTTAGCTCCTAAAAACAAATGAGCACAAGTTTCTTTTCTCGATCACCATTTTCCCCTGATGTTCAGTGTATAGTGGAGACAGTAAAGGTTTAACTGAAAGCTCAAAAATGCACTGCAGGTATAAGACACAGTTGCAGAGTGTTATACTCTCTGAGACCCAGCTCAGCTACATAATCATCTTTGAGATGGCAAATATGATGGTGGTACTAGTATGAAAGTTTAAACTTTGGAGCCCTTTATGTTTGAGCGCCAAAGCACATACTAAAGGAATAAAGTGCTGCTGCATCTTTAGGTAGAGATGCAAGCAAGGGCTAATTCCCACTGGCACAACTATCAGCAGGTCGTCTAACAGCATTGTGGGTAATGTAAAAAAACTGTTAGCCAAAGTGAATCTAAAAAAGTCAACTTAATTTTATTATGCCACTGAAGATCACATGTTAATTTAAAAACTTAACATGCAAGTGGTTCAATGTGGATTTTTCCTTTAAGGTCACATGCTAATGACAAGAAGGTATAGTCAGTTTAAATCCATGAACTGCAAGAGAGCCACTGTTGGGCCCGTGAGCAATCCTTAACCTTTAGCTGCTATATTTAACGGTCAAGAGTAAAATTTATGGACTGGATAGCAACATGCCTGGATTGTATCCTACCGCAGTCATAAATGCTTTTGAATATACTTGAAACACACAGATGAGGATGAACAGCATAATAATGTACGTACCGGATGCACCAGCGATGCATCGCAGTTCCTGGCATAAAGCTCCATTTTCAGTCGACTGGGAACTCTCTCCCCATCTTTCTCTCTGTCCATCGTTCGCTCTCTGCCTCGTCTGGATGTGTTAAAAATGGCAGGTCGACCCAGAGAGTCTTGTCCTCCTAAAGTGGAATGACTGTCTCGAGAGCGGGGACGGTCCTGTTTTTGCATTGACATTTGTAGTGCATGTGAAATACAGAAAAAGAAAGCCAATGACAACTAAATTCAATTTCAGGTGAAACTGTAATGAAAAAGTTTTTGTGGAAATTAAAACAAAGTATGACATCTAAAAAAGCAAAAACCGACCAGTGAACTGAGACTGGTCCGTATTGTTCCTTCAACTCTTAATGGTATGCTCTCTTCCATCTGATAAGAGAAGAGAGGGAAAGGTGGAGAGAAATAACAAGAAATGTAATATGCAACTGATTAATACATGATGCGCCATTGTTGCAGGGTTGTTATAGTGGGTGTGTAATCTCATACCCGGTATTTATTATCTATGCTGGTTGAGACAACTCTGATCGAGGCCTGTCTGGATAGAGTGCTAATTTCTTCCCTGAGAGAGAGAGAGAGAGAGAGAGAGAGAGAGAGAGAGAGATTTTATTATTGGAGCATGGAGTGATCTCTAATGAATGAAAGAATTTGATATCTTGATTAAATGATGTGTTTATACTGAAAGGGATGCATTGATACTGACTATTCCAGTGTAATAAACTGTGAATAAATGACCAAAAAAAGTTTCTTCTTACTTTTTCTCATTCAGCTCTATCGCCAGTTGTCTGTTTTTTCGTTTGTGATGCTGGTTTACTGTTATTACTACAATCACTAGTATAAGCACCAACATCCCTGAAATTCCTCCTATGATGATCAGTAGGAGGCTGTCGAATGATGTTGGATTTTTTGGTTCCTCTGTTGTATACACAGACACACAGAGACACAACAAGCACACACCCATTAGTGTATACACCCCTTCCAACTCACATAACCTTCTAAACGTCTAGTAAAAATATAATGTGTTGTGCCTGTGGTTGTACAAGCACTAGGGGTCAGTAATGATAAGCACTTGAAAAGATCTACAACCCAAATCAGAAAACAGGAAATGAAGCTGGGTTAAAGCTCCTGAAATGTTAGGTAAGTGCAATAATACCAAAATATACGTTATTCCTTATTAATTACAGCAGTATTTTGGTTCATGTGCTGAAATAGACAGACCAATTCAAAGCTGTGACCAACTATATGTATATCTATGTATATCTATATAAATAGGTATATGTCTTTATTTTCAATAAACAAAGAAAACAGCATTTTTTTAAAAACAGAGATACATACCTGTTACTTCTATTTTCACTTCCACTTTCCCAGACCCCACAGTATTGGTGGCTACACATTCATACACTCCCTTGTCTGTTAATCTGAGAGGCCTGTCAAATTGCAATATTTCCTTCTCCATGGTCACGCCATCTGGTAAACCGCCATCTTTCCTGTATAATGGACAAATATTGTTATATGCATATTTCTACTTAATCTGCACAGCAGAAGTTCCATGGAGAAAGGTAGTACACACCATTCAAGATTCAGCAAAGATCCGATTTCCATTCATTATTTTCAATTCACACCAATCATGAACTATGCTTCTTTTCTACAGTCTCTGAAAATTCAAGGAAGTTTGTGGAGAATGCTTTACATGATGCACTGAGAGGTTTGCATAAAGACAGCAAGAGAACTTTACTCCTGTTTACTNTGTTTACTCATTCACCCACAGACATATTGCTCTATGACTTTAAACAGAGGTCATGAAACAAACAGCTTAAACGCAGTGTGCCTTACAGCTGCACCTCCTTACACTTCCATCCTTTCCAAACCCATGTCCACTCATTCACTACTCATCTACTGTTTTTCCAACTTTCTCATCCACCTCTCCCTCCTTTGTGTGAAAATGTGTGTGTTTGTGTGTGTTCCTGACGGTTTTGCACAAGCTGGAACACGATACTGGGACACACTTACTTTACTTGCTTTGCATTTGCACCAAGCAGACACAGAACAGGTTCTCCCACTAAGGGTGCCTTCTGAAATGTTTAATGAGCGTGTGTGAGTGTGTTTGTGTGTTGTAAGACAAAGTTCAGGAACCAAGTGTCTAACTGCCTGAATGTGCTTGAAGGCTCTTACAGACAACTGCAAAACTAGGGATCTGTTTTATGACTTAATTACAAAACAAATGTTACCTTAATGAAAAAAAAAAGAATCGTGTAAATGAAGTCTAATGAATATTCACATCAGCTCAAAGTCAATCAACTACATACAGGAGAGTTCGATCTGGCTAAGAAGTGAATCAATCAGGGTGTGTTAATGAATTTAGATTGAATCACTGATATACCACACCTTGAGCCAAGATTACTGTGGCATGTAGGCAGGGAGAAAACACACACAAAAAAACAGGCTTCCTTGGAGAGAGCAAGGGAAAAACAAGTATTACGTATCTAACATTGACTAGTTGCTTATCCAGGCATTAGTTGAAACTAAGTAGAGATTTTTAATTTCATGGATCTAAGGCTAGAGTAATATGATTGCACTGGTTTGAATTTAAGCTACGACAACTGCTTCAGAAAATGAGCCTTACTCATTTGCTTTTCCATCAAGGCATTCCTCCTATTTACTGATCTTATTGGTATGTTACCTTGATTTCACTGAACCCCACATTAGGACAAATTTCTGAAACTTGCCATCAAAAACCATCAGGCATGCATTAAAGGTTGCTTTCATCTGAGTTCAGCTACTTAGTGTGATTGTCTGAAGATTTGACCTTTTTGAGCTGCACATGCTAATTTACTTTATTTGCTTTTCAGAACAATGCTCAGGAAAAGAAAGTCATTTTATAAATTAAAAATATAAAGAATAAGAAAGATACAGACAGAGAGGGAGACAGCTGTTGTCATTTACCTGGTCCAGGTGAAGTTGTGTGGTTTGGGGTTTCCTCCAACATCACACTGGAGTTGAGCACCCTCCAGACCCACATACCAGTTCTCATCATAACCTGAGATTGTTGCATCCGGAGGGTCTAACACACACACACACACACACACACACACACACACACACACACACACACACACACACACAAAACCCACATCATTAAGCATGCACTATCATTATTCGAACTTGTGTTGCAGTTGCTTTTTGAGGAACATGAAATGAACTTAGAGATAACAGATTAATAATAATAATAATAATAATAATAATAATAATAAGAAGAAGAAGAAGAAGAAGAAGAAGAAGAAGAAGCATATCAAAAATAATTTTATCATATTAATGCTGCTACTGGGAACCACTTTTTAAAACTAATGCAAAACATTCTATTCAGGCGGTCACACCCAAACGGTGTTTAGATAATTTCTCGTAACTTAAGATGTTAAGACAATGAATCAGACAGAAACTGGGTAGTCACAGTCCTGAGACAGACACAAAACAGGTGCTAGGAGCCAGCCTCTACATGTTAAACATGGGTTCAAAGTAGCTAACTAAATGACCCTAGTATTTTAAGTGCAAAATAGCTAATTAAGTGTAGGGATGGTAGAAAGCTAATCTCTAAAATTAAGGAATTCATTTTCTAATTTAAAGTCACAGGTACAGTCTGTAGGTGTTGTCTAAAATGTGAAGCTTAACTGACTTATGGCCAATTCACTGACATGTCATTATGTTTAAAAAACAAACAAACAAGGCATTAGAAATAAAATCTAATAAAGACCTGACTACACAGGTTAAACACAGGCAACATTCTAACCGAAACAGACATTCCATCCTTGTGTACCATCTACAATGACAACCGCTATAAAACATGACATTATTAAACTCACAGTGCACTACGAGTACATTAGCAAGCCTCCTTGGACTTTTTAGAGATGGGTGCCAGACCAGACAGTCCAGCTTGCGTCCGTTCATACTCCTCAGAGGGTGAAGGGAGTACTGGATGGAAGTGACGTCATTGTCCAGAGTGCGGTTCTGGCTCAGGCCTGGCAGATCTGTATCCCATGAGAGACCCGGCTGAGGCTTAGCCACTGCACGGCACGTGGCAGCCAGCCGAAATGACTGACCCTCCACTAGAATAATAGGGTCCAATGTGGAGATGGGTTTAGCTGAGGGAAAAGAAAGCACAAGATGTAGAATGTTACTAAAGTTAAATTTATTATTTTTATATAAACTTAGCTGCATGATGGATTCTGATAATCAGCAGAATGTGTAATTTAGGCCAAACTCCTGTACATTTTGTCATAGTTTTCACTCTACTGACAAGCAAAACATCATCTTAAAACTGTCCAAAAACAACCAAATAATGACCTTGTATTCCTCAAACGATATAGCCTTCATGTAAAGTCATGTTAGTGAAAAAAGCTGATTCAGCGCATTTTTATATGTAGATGATTCGTTGTATATAACTCACATTCTGGAGTTCTGTTTAGCACAGTTGCCATTACAGATTCCAAAACACACACTGCTAATGCACTTATATGTTATTTTCCCAATTGCAGAGCTCTAAGAGTGTAATGTATTACAGATTACAGATGATTACATGGACCACTTGGCTAATGTGAAATTCTTCCTACAGCTCACTGGTTGTTCTTTTTAACCTTTACTGACTTGATGGAGGACCAATGACTTATAAGTCAATAAGAATTTCAGTTTAGTCGAAGAGGACAAAATATTATAGATAATTACAAGGATATTATCATTTTCAGGACGTTATCATTGGTCATCTGCCAATTTCCACCCACTTGCAAGCTCTATCCCCTATCACACGACCTCATCTTTTGCTGCTCTGTTCCACATGAGTTCACAAACACATGCAGCTTGTTTGTGTCACACTGACTGACAGAGGAGAGCTAGTATGCCATCCCTCCTACCCAGTGAGTCACCCTCAGGAAACCGCAAACGCTTTTCTGTTCCATAACTCATGAACCTGAAGGACATAGTCATTTTAAGCTATAGTGAAATTCCTCTTCTACCTCATTGGTTTTCCTTTTTAACCTTTATTTACTTAACGGCAGACCAATGAGCAGCCTCTTCTCTTGCCTAATTGGAGCGACATTACACAACAGTTAGTTCCAGTCCACTAATTTGATCATACAAGCAGCGTTCCAAGAGTGCTGCACTTGTCTGTGTTCGCTAGTAATAGTTTTTTTTTTACATCGAAACAGTTACTACACTTACTATGGGCTGTCAGTCAGTCAGTCTGTGCGCTGCATGGCAACACACAGCCAGGATTTCTTTTTTTTTTGTTGACAGAGCAAATATAAACAACATATTTGGCCATATTTGTTATCAGTACAGGTGTAATATGCTGATAATCAGTACAACTGTTGCACTCAGGCTCGTGCAATATTGCTTAGGAATTACTCAGAGATAGAATCTGATAATGCCTTGCCCTGGAATTTATCTACTGTCATAGAGACAATTCTAAAATGTATGCAATTAGTACGCCTTGACCACTTGACGCTATGATTTACCGGACAGAGTACCAGAAAAATGTGAAACAATACATTCTTGTATGTTTGTTTTCTCCCAATTTTGCATCTTTTAATGTGAATGTAGGTAGCTGGGACATTGTATTTTATGCACTACCAATTAATATCTAACCAGACCACAACACTAAATGTTGAGCTCTGCCAATAGTATGTACATTATCAGTGAAGAAGAGAAGTAGCCTATCCTTGTCCCACCATCATTTAGGAGGATGACAATCCTCCAGTTTCTGCATCTGTACCTTAACAGTGCAGTTTGTGATGTTTCAGATTGTTTATCGACTATAATATTTCATGCATATTCAGAAAATGCTGTTATGGTGTCAACACTGGGTGAGAGGTGGGAATACACCTTGGATGGGATGCCAGTCCATCGCAGGGCACCATGACCACACCCATTCATAATTAGGGGCAATTTAGAGTAACCAATACACCTACAGACATATTTTGGGGAGGTCAGAGGAAACCCACATTAACATGAGGAGAACGTGCAAATCTCCACACAGACAGTAACCTGAACTCAGGATCGAACTGGGGAACCTGCCAAAAATACCTTATAAAAATTGCGACTTACAATATTGCCATGCAGTGGATCTGTGTAGTTTCTTCCTGCTTACATTTTCTTTGGCCTGGATATTTGCCCTGCCCCCAGCAGAACAGAGCTGCCCAGCTATACCCTTTTCTCTAACATGCAACTCATAAACATAAATAGCTTCAGAGTATGTGATCAGTTTAGGGGAAGACGAAGGCTTGTCATTGTTTGTAGCGCAACTGCAATTCACCTCATTGACATCTCCCCCAATTTTCTCCTCAATTTGGTCATCTGCTAGTTCCCACCCACTACCCAGCTCTCCCTCTGGGGAAGGTAAGGGCAGACGCGTGCTTCCCTCGAGACATGTGACACCAACTACCACATCTTTTCAAACTGCTGCTCATGCTGCATCACAGGGCAGCGTAACACACTCGGAATAATATGCTATCTACCCTCTTCCTCATACATGAGCTCGCAGACACCTGCCATTGGATAGTGCTGTACTGATTGACAGGTGAGAGTAATGCCATTTTACCTACCCACAAAGCACAGCTAATTTTGTTCTCCCTGCTCCTGGCCATGGATAGCTGCAGCATTGTCAGGACTTAAAAGTGCAATCTCCCAACAAGCACACACAATACTTCTATACCAGATCATATGTACGTCATATGTCATATGACGTTGTAGGTTGTACTTCAGTCTTGTACATGGAGTGGAGTGGGAAGGATGGATTCTGAAATATTTGCAAACACTTACTCCACACAGTAAGAGACACTTGAGTCTTTACGCTGCCACTAGGGAATGTAGTAATGGTACAGGTATAGCGTCCGTCGTCTGAAAGCTCTGTCTTCAGGATAATCAGAGCACAGTTTTTCATGGGGTCGCTGTCTTCAAAGCGCACACGGCCTGCATAAGCAGGAGATTCTAAAAAAGAAACAGAAAAGAAAAGTAAAACTCTGACAGCAATAACACTAACAATAGCTCCTGAACCGGAATTTAACAGAAAGACTTCTGTCTGAATGAAGCTTTATTATGGAAATTCAGTAAAAACCTGATCTTTCCGATTACTAAGCTGGCAATAAGAAATCCATAAAAAGGGTTAAGTTATTTTGCAATAACATATAGTTCTTCATTCATATAGTTTTAACTGTATATGAATCATCTACAGTCTACAATGAACAACATGTGGCAAAGAACTTCAGAAATGACTGAAGTTCAACATTCTCCAAAAAAATAATTTAATTTTAATTATTTTTTAAATAGTAAACTGTACCCGCCCTTGTCACTTACTCTTAAAGGATGCATTTTCAGTACCTTTAATATGATTGACCAGGAATTGTGGACATAGTGTGCCTTTAAAATGATTTAACATGCATAAATGGGCCGTAATTATTTTTTAGAATTTAAAAGGTACACTGCATGGACCTTTTTAAGTTAAAGATACTTAGTCAAGCTCAAAGGGTGTACTCTTGAGAGTACCACCCCAGCAACAAGGAAAGGTACAGTTTAGTACTTTTTTTTTTCAAAGCATGAACAATTAAAGTCCACAAATGGATGCAACAAAATGCTTTTTACCTAGCTGTCCTTCCTCACGATGAGCAGTTATGATCTGCTCTTCAGTCCCATCTGGCTTAATGTGCATCCAGATAACCTGAACGATCACCTCTCCTTCTGATGGCATGAACTTACAGGGCAGAAGCACGTCTTCTTCTGCTGATGTATACACAGTTGAGCTTGGGGGTTGCACAAATGTTCCTCCGTTTACACAGACCACTACAAGATGGATGGAGAGAGTAAGAAAAAGGAAAGACTATTGAAATATATCCTAATATCAACTTTTGCAAAAAATAAACAATCTACACAAATTATATCAAAAATGTTTTCCTTTAATGTTTTCCTTTTGTAAACTAAAATGAGCCAGCACACTTTTTAGGCACCGTTTACTGGGCAATTGCCCATGAATACTAATAAAAGAATCACCACAAAAACAAAATCTTTCATGCCGTTGGACTGGGAAGACACAAAAGGGCAGAGTGGATGCTGGCAAAAAGTAAAAAATTAAAAATAAGATGGAACAATACAAAAGGGAGTGTGTGTTAGATGAAGGGTGGAGCTAAAAACACAAGTGTAAAAGAAATTTATACAGTAGGATAGTTACGCTGTTCAACTTGTTCAGGTCTTCATCACTACTTATCTCAGGCTGGCAATGAGCACACATGCAGAGGTCAGCATACTGTGTGGACTACAATCCTCTGATAGTGTAGCTGCAGATTTGTGTAGATATAAATTTGATTTGTGAATTTATTTTACGTTGAATATCATCTTATTGGGGAGGTGTTCAGCACATAACATGCACCTGATCTGAAAGAGTTTATGAATTAAAATGAGCCACAGCAATGTGGTTGGTTTGGTTTGGTCAATTTTATATTTAAGTTTTGGCCAAAATTTTGTGTTTCAGTGCATCACTAGCACCAACTAGAACTAGAAATCTGAAGTACATTCTTTTCACATTGAACAACAGATGAGACACAGAAATTAACCTGACACTTTAAAAGAAACGCTATACAAAAAAGGTTAATACATCATCATGTCTCATGTTACATAGCCTGCTTACTAAAGTAAACTATCTAATACACACAAATCAGTGTCTATTGGTCAATGGTAAATTCTCAGTTACCCATTGTACAGTTACCCATTGTACAGTATATAACACGTGACGTGCAATACCTGCTTTTAAAAGGTGCATCTGTACAACAGGCAATGTGGAATTCCCCATCGTTATGTTTTAACAACTGACCAGATTTACTGAGAAATTAAACAAACTTTTACATGAGAGTGTTAATCATTTTTGCTAATTTATTTAAAACTGCCTTGACATTCATATTTGTTTTAGTACTACAGATCATTATGATATGAGCTCACATTAAGACATTTTGTTTAAAATGTACAACTGTTTTTGCCCAAGCTGTCACACACTCTGGTTCCAAGTCCTCAGTATAAGCTAAGTAATAAAAATAAATTCATAAATTAAAGTATTAAGTGTACTTCTGTATTTGCTCAAGAAAAACCAACTGTTCTTTTTTTTCAGCTGGAGAATTAAGGGATGCCAAACTCAGGTCCAGGAAGGCCACAGCACTGTGCAGTCCAGCATCTCACCTGATCCGACTGATTTTGGTATGAAGTGAGGGAAAATACAAAGATCTGTAGGGCTCGGTCTCTGTAAGACCTGGCTTCCATACTCTTCGCTTAGGAGGATGTTAAAAATAGTTGCAAAAAATTAAACTGTCATTTTAAACTTAACAACTACATAGTCAACATTCATGAATGAAACCACAGAAACTATGTTAGAAGATTACTGAAGTTAGATTCATGATGTCATTTGGTCAGATAATTTGTTTGGTACAAAAAAATGCATCTTTTATTTAAAGGCTAAGACTAAAAGAGCTCAAATAGGTTTAGGCGTAGATATATTGCTACAGTAATACATAAATCAAAATATCCAACATAGTGGTATTGTGTGCATGTGTGTGTGTGTGTGTGTGGGAGAGAGAGAGAGAGAGAGAGAGAGAGAGAGAGAGAGAGAGAGAGGTTTATACATTCTCTCACAAAGATTTCTGACAGACTTGTGGAGGAGATGATCATCAGAACCAGTTCTTCCTGAAAGATCAGACAGCTTTGGACGTGTTACTGGGTGCCCAATGCTTAAGCAACAAGTAAAAAAGCCTTAAGAAAGACCAAACAACACAATGAAATACTTACACAAATTCCAGATAAGTAAAATCCTCAAACAACTCAACACTGCCATAGTCCACTTGGATTTTCCTCCTAACACAAAGTCTCAGGTGTTGAGGTGTATTTCACACAAATGCATAGATTATTTGGAAAAAGAAAAAAAAGTTGTGGTACTCAAACTAGATAATCCAGAATTTCAAAAAAAAAAAAAGTCAATCCTTTACCAGTTGTATATTTCCTGCAGTTTTTTGAAGCATTTGCAGTAGTGAAGATCAAAATAAAGTCCCCAGTATCCAGTCAGACCATTGCAACATTAATTCATCAGAAATGTTCAAACACGTTCAGTCCTCTGTGCCAGGAAAGCTTTGTCCGCTGAAACAAATGACATCGATGTCGAGACTAAATAATATGGAGAACAAATCAATCCATTCTATAGATTCACTCAGATTCCTTTCAAAGCGTCTGGCTTTAAGCTTGTTTCGCAGACACCTGTTATCCTGACTCGCCTCTCCTGTGTGCGCGCAGTCCCTCTCACAGGTGTGTGTCACACACTCACACACACACTCACACACTCACACACACACACACACACACACACACACTCTCCCGCTCTCTCTCTCTCTCTCTCTCTCTCTCTCTCTCTCTCTCTCTCTCTCTCTCTCTCTCTCTCTCACACACACACACA
>CM074948.1:16507191-16534184 GCA_037577455.1 Pangasius macronema | reverse complement strand
ATATATCACACACACACACACACACACACACACACACACACACACACACACACACACACACACACACACACACACACTGAGTTCAGTTCAACTCAATTCAATTAAATTCAATTCAGTTAGTTTTACTGGCATTCCCCTTACAACAGTCACAGTATTGCCAAAGAACTGAAGTAAAAATAAATTTTTATTACAAATAATGACTTAATGCAAATGTCAAACAGGGTTTTTTTTCTCTCTCTCTCTCTTACTGTGTGTGTGTGTGTGTGTGTGTGTGTGTGTGTGTGTGTGTGGCACTCATTTATCACTTGTTTGTCAGTGTGAGAATGTAAAATTCTAAAGTACATTTGGCTGTATTTTTGACACTCAGTGCAGCTCTGTCTCCCCAGCATGCCTGGTACCCACTCTTGGCTCTGTAGGGAGTCAGGATTTCTTATATCAGCCCATCTCAGTGAACAGCCTGTGTGAACTTGGCTTTAGTGTTTGATCAGTAAACTGTGTACAAGTGGGGGTCAGTGCTTTTAAACTGAACCAGCAATTCTGAAATGATCTGAAATCATGTGATACACTATCACATGGCCAATTATTGAGTTCAGGTGTGTCATCCAGACCCATTGCTCACAGGTGCATAAAATCATGCACATAGGCATGCAGTCTCCATAGACAAACATTTGATGCCACCTTTGCTGCACCCTGCTAGACCTGTCCTGGTCAAACGCAAGTGCGGTTATTGTGAAATTTTTGTGGAAGTGTCTAGAAGCAACAACAGCTCAGCCACAAAGAGGTAGACCACGCAAACTCACAGAACGGGGTCGCCAAATGCAGAAGTGCGTAGCACGTAAAAACGCCTCTCTTCTGTTGCATCACTCACTACAGAGTTCCAAACTGCCTCCGGAAGCAACATCAGCACAGGGACCGTCTATCAGGAGCTTCATGAAATGGGTTTCCATGGTCGAGCAAGTGTGGCCCGGAGTGGTGTAAAGCACACTGCCACTGGACTCTGGTGCATTGGAAACATGATTTCTAGACTGATGAATCATGCTTCACTGTCTGGCAGTCTGACTGACAAATCTGGGTTTGGTGGTTGCCAGGAGAATACAACAGTACATTTTGGTGGGGATAATGGTGTGGGTCTGTTTTTGAGCTAGTCCCCTTAGTTCCAGTGAAGAGTAATGCTAATGCTACAATGACATTTTAAATAATTTTATGTTTCCAATTTTATAGCAACAGTTTGGGGAAGGCCCTTCCCTGTTCCATCATGGCAATGCCCTGTGCACAAAGCGAGGCCCATAAAGACATAGTTTGACAAGTTTGGTGTGGAGGAACTCCAGTGGCCTGCAGTGAGCCCTGACCTCAGCCCCATGGAACATCTTTGGGATGAACTGGAACACTGATTGCGAGGCAGTCTTTCTTGTTCAACAGCAGTACCTGACCTCACAAATACTCTTTTGACTGAATAGGCACAAACTCCCACATACACCCCCTAAAATCTTGTAGAAATGAGTGGAGGCTTTTATAGCTGCAAAGGAGGGGGGGGGGGTGATGGTTGGGGGGACAGGTGTTAGGTGTCAGGTGTCTACATACTTTTGGCCATATAGTGATGTTTGTTTGCTTTTATTTGAACAGCCTTGAAAATAACTGATCGCTTCTAATTACAGCCTATAAAATTTCCTGCTGCAAGATTTTGTAATTAGAATAACGGATTAATTCAAATCATGCATGTACTTGGTGCAGAGCATGCATTTATGAGGAATTGAGAGCAGAACTAAAGAATGTCTAGAATGTCTTTAGACAGTTCCATTTATTAAAAGCAGCTCAACAACTACAAAACGTGTCTGAATTTAGTAAATGGATAAATGGTATAGTAGCGCAGGAGGTAGCATTGCCTTTTCACAGCTCTGCTATAATCCTGAGCTCGGGTTACTGCCTGTATGGAGTTTCACATGTTCACCCTGAGTTTATGTGGCTTTCATCTGGGTCCTCTATTTTCCCCCACCTCCCAAAAACATTCCAGTTAAAAACATGGATTAGCTAAGCCCATGTGTGAAGGTGTGTGTGCATGACGTCCCATCCATGGTGTATTCCCAGTGTTCCCAGGATAGACTCTGGAGCCACTGTGACCCTGACAAGTATAAGGCAAGTGAAAGTGAGTGATTAATCTGATTTCTGTCAAGAAACAATGTATACTTAAAGGGAAGGTTCTGTACGCTTTGAGTGCTAAAGCAGTTAGACAGGAAAAGACTTGGTTAATCTACACTCAGTAGCCTGTTAAAAAAAATAATAATAATTTTTTAATAAAAATAATCATTTTTGATTATAGAAAATTCCCTGTTTTTTGTTTTCAACAGTGCTAACCCTTAAGAATATTGGCTATACTGAAATCATGTGTATAGCCTATGTGATACAGAGGTGGTGTTTAGCAGGAAGTGAGGTCTGAGTAAAAGAATGTGACTCATTCACCTGTTCATTAGAACGAAACAGATCATCAACCACAAGATGTTTTGCATTGTCTGACTGCCACATCATACCTTATTGCACCTACAAATGCTGACATGAAATCAGTGGCTCCTACTTGTACTTATACTTGTAGTTGTGAGCACTGTTTTTTTCGAGGGGCTGCAGTTGTGTATTTAGTTGCACAATTTGCCTTCAGATGAAGAGACGCAATAACTTTAAAACTTGTTCTTCACCAAAAGCAGTTAGAGCCCGAGGCACTGCGGCAGCAGACAGCACCTTCTCCTTCCAGAAAGCGGTGACACAGGATGAAAGAGCTGTTGTCATGGGAAGCTTTCATGAGAACGATATGATGATGCCACCTGGTGTCAAAGTTAAGCAAATGTCAGGTATACAGACATGCAGCACTCACAGACTCAACGCTGGTCCAACACAGCAGAAAGTGACGAATCAGGTTGAACATCTGAGATGGTCAAACTTTTTTTTTTTGTCCTGAATATGAGGTGGCAGTCAAACGTGGTTAAGAATATATTGATTGTTTGGGTCACATACAACCCAAGCCCACATACATTTGGAACGGTATACTTAGCCACTTTAGTTGAGAAGGGTCTATCAGCAGACTGGTGACTGTGGCGATATATTGAGTCAAAGACAAATACTTCAAACATTTCTTAATAGGTTTAGTTTCATGACCAAAAGGTTTTCTGTTTTCTGAATTATCTTGTCAAGTTAGCTTTATGTTAGCCATTTAGTTTGCATTTGCAGTCAACATTATGAACATTTATAAGTATGATTTAAAAATGAAAACTCTATGAAAACCAGTCATGTTAGCTCATGGAACATATCTGGCTAATTTTAGTGATATACTCTCAGGAACCCGGTCAGGTTCATCCATATTAGCTAGACTGTCTTAGCAGTGAAGATTATCAACATTTATGAATATGACTTGAGATATTCTTAGAAACCCCGTTAGGTAGCTCATGGTAGCTAGCAGACTAACAACTAACACTAACTTCATTATTCCTATGAGAAGACTTTGACTGTCAATTTGACTAAAATATTTGTTCGCAGACTTCCCATGTTAGCTAAAACATACAAAAACATTATAGACAACTGTGCTTCCAACTTTGCGGTAACAGTTTGGGGAAGGCCCACATATGGATGTGACAGTCAGGAGTCCACAAACTTTTGGTCATGTTTTGCTTTATTATACATGAAGCATTTGGTGCCAATGTTTACTTGTGAACCTTAGGCCCTTTTAGTGTGGTTACTGATGTTTGCTTGGAAATGAAAATGAGGCAAACTTAAAAATGCATTGGCATGTCGGGACATAAACAGTACAACTGGCAGGAGATCTAATCTCAAATTTATTGGCAGAGAAACATTCAGATCTCAATCATTTTCATGACTATTGAAACAAAAATAGCAGTATTATCAATAACTTAGGTATTAGTAACCAAAACAGAAACTTCTTCCAACAAGTCATTCCAAGTCTTGGCACAAAAAAAAGATAAATATTTTTGAACATAAAAAGTGTGGTCATTTGTTCTCACACAGCAGTCCGTTCACATGAATCTGACTGGTTTTGCTGAGTTTCATGGTCTTCCTGTTTGCCATTTCTTTGGTCCTTTGTATCTTCGCTGTTTTGTGTCCCTGGCTCACATGGATCGGAGTCCTCCTCCTCATCCTCGTCCTCGTCCTGCTCCTGCTTGCTCTCTTGGCCCACAGGTACAGCTCCTTTGCGCTGGGGCAGGACGGTGAAGAAGGCCTCCTGCCAGTCACGTTTCTCCAGATATGCCAACATAATCTCAAACACTGAGGCAGAATAAAACATGTCAACATGTTTATATTGAGGTGTAATCAATTTCTACTTAATTAACATTAATTAGCCTTTTAGCTTCTGTTGGTAATGGTACAATTTGAGATCATTTACGCAGACATTTTTATCAGTAGCCATAAGAAACAATATCTTTTTTTGTAATCTTAATTTTTTGTAATATCTTAATTTGTTGTAATAGATTTTCAGTAGACTAATGAGCACAAGTTAACACTTTTTTGAAGTATTATAAGTAATATAATGCCCATATCTGTTGTTTTTTTTGTTAAAAGTTTTGTGTTCCCCTGTGTGTGTGTGTGTGTGTGTGTGTGTGTGTGTGGCCTAACCATGGTTGACGGCGAGCACTTTGCGGCTGTTCATCTTGACAAAACTGCCAAGTGGAAGTTGAGCATGAGTGATTCCAAGCTCTTTAGCCCGTTTAAAAGAGATTCCCTGAAACACATGACACAAGAGGGTCAATATGCTGTGAAGGGAAAAAGCCTGTACGAATTACATCAGAATTTCCTCCCACTGTGACTTTAAGATGTGGAAATATCGCAATAAACAGTAGAAATGCATTCATACCAAATTTTTTTTCAGATTGAGTGTAAAAAAATTTTTCAGATTGAGTGTAGAGTACTCATCGATACTGACACCAAAATGAATAATCTACTCAGTATTACTCAGTCCGAGGTGTTAAATAGCTCTGTTTATGTTTCCCCTGCTTTTTATAGTGTCCATGAACAGCCCACAGGTACAGCATGTGTCCATGGACTTACACGACTTGGCTCGTTCTTTATCATTAGCTGGATGTTTTAAGTGAAGTGCATTATCTAGGTTCATTAGTTGTCTTGGACTAATGGTGGAGTTGAGTTACTTACAGCTTTAAGTAAAGTATGTTTTATTGCTTATTTGGACTGATAGTGGCTGATCATCAAAAACAATGTATCAGATGTTGGCATTGGCATGGTATCAGTATCAACGTACACCGATACCTGCATCGTTATCAATGCATCTCTAATATACCTCATTTCATGTTAGGATTTTCATGAAAATCAGCTGAAAGATCAGTTTGTGTGGTGCGACCTACACATCTGGTAACGCATCACACATCAAAAAAACACAACACGTCAAAACGTCTGTATGTTACTGCTATCGCACAAAGACCGGAAACTAACTTTGTGGTGGTTGTGGTCCACCAGTCCTCCAATCACATAGGCTTTGGCCTCATCGAGCTCCTGGAGAATGTTGGGTGAATCAGAGGTGAGGTACACCAGATCCTCTTTGCTTAAGACTTCATGAAAATGCTCTGACTTGATATGGACATCCTGTGAATGTTAAAGAGAAGAAGTTGTGTATTGTCATTAGGCATTTTGGCAAAGCGATTAATTGTCAAACATAACTGTGAGTAACTAATGATTTTCTGTTCACCCTGACTACAAATATTTAGATAGATTGAAGTAAATATTAAAGAATTATAAACCAGCCTTAGGCTTTGTGGCTTGTGTCATGACAATCTTTTCAAGCTGCACTGCACAGGTTCCACACACGTGCTTCAATTTTAACAAGAAAACTAATACCCAAACGTACAACTGTGTCAGCATTGCACTTCTCAACAGTGTAGTTCTGACGATCCTGTTTAGTCACTGGCTGTGGGAGCCAATTCAACATTGTGTAATACATGGTGTGTCCTGTGACGACATTTTGTACTCTAATGTTGAATTTGGATGCGAATTAACTGGTTGTGGACAGTTAGCTTACATGATTCTTGTCATTTTCCTTTAGCCTTCTTGTTTTTGTCTACAGGATTGCAGACTCCTGGTAGTTTTTCTTTTCTTTTCTTTTCTGCAACTTTCACAGTATAAACTCTTAAAGCAGTTGTGCTTTAAATGCCCAGTACAATATTTCAAAAGAAGGTCAATAAGGTCACACATTTTGCTAATTGAACACTAAATGATGCTAGAAATGATGCTCTGTCTCATTTATACCACACACTACAGTCACATGATATGATTTATTGGAATTTAAAATTTATTTATAAGGTGGGGGTTGGACTTGACATTCATAAATTGACATTCAGTGTGTTATGAATTAATAAAATTATCATTCTCGATATCAAACAAAGTCCTTACCTTCCAGTTGACCCAGCCTTTGTTAATTTCATCCATATTTTGTTTCAACTGCCCACCATGGCTTGTTATATAAAACTGTACAAGAAGCAATTTAAGAGTTAAAATGCCACACTTCTGATTACAATAATCTTAGAACTAATATTACACGATAACCATTTACCTGGACTGGGTGTGCTGCTCGTCTGTTCTCTGCATAGCATCTCTGGATCTGCTTGTGAAGTTTCTTTACATCCTGGAAATTAAGCAGCTTTATTCAAATCATGGACTCATGCATCTATTTGAACACTGCTTAATGCATAACATGATTTAATTTAATTTAAATAATTTCAATAAATATTTCCATAAAGCGCTATACAAATACAATTCCATGACTAAAATCTACTTCAGCAACACTGGTTAACTGGATCATGGATAAGTGTTTGCACTCTGAGTGGAGCAGTTCCCACCTTGAGCATCATGAGGTTGTCGAAGCTGCAGTCTATGACCAGACGGAGAGGACTGGGCTCTGCTTCTTTGCGAACACGCTTCCTGTCAGGACAGTCTGTTCTGTCCTCAGCCTGCGCCTGTCTTTCCAATTTCCTCTGCTGTTTCCGCTCCTTGCGCTTCTGCCTGTACGACCAAGGATGGAACACGTAAGTAGAAGGTAATACTATAAACACAGACACACTAGAGGTTAGTAACTATACGAACTTAGTTATGAATATATTGTCCACTACTGTAAGCAAAAGCAATAGAAAATTACCCCTGACTATGTTTCGTGAACCCCAGCTTGAGAACCGCTGGCCTAAATCATTTAGACTAAGACAAACTAACTGGATGCAGATAGAAAAGAATGAATGGCAGATTAAGTAACTTGGGCTTAGAGCAATCACTTCAACAAGTTGAATATCACACAGAGACACAAATACAAATGGCTCATGTGTGTCCAATAGTGGTATGCTTTCAGAACTCCCATGGATCAAGCAGTGTTTTTTTTTTTTCCCTCCACACATTCAATGTCCTAATATCCATACTCAGCTAGAAATTATAGTCTCCAAGAACATTCTGAATGTCAAGTCAAGTCGAGTGGCTTTTATTGTCATTTCAACCATATACAGCTGGAACAGTACACAGTGAAACCAAACTACGTTCCTCCAGGACCACTGTGCTACATAAAACAACACAAAACTACAGGAGACTACACAGAACTAGCTAACAACTACACAGACCTACACAGGACTACATAAAGTGCACATGTGCAAATAGCGCAAGTTCAAATTTCCTAAAACAAGACAATAGGCACAGTAAAGGACAATGCAGCGCCCATCAGTACACACTTCTAGTGTGGATAAAGTGGACAGAGTGCCAAATGTACAGGTTATGCAAAAAGATACAGCAATATAATAGTAAAATGCTGTAAATGTAAACATAACATACTATGACACTATGTATTTATAATGATAAATACAGTGTTAGCAGCAAGAGTGCAGTTGGTCAATACAGCATTTTGTGTACAGCGTTTGAGCAGCAATTTAAGAAAGAAAAGTGCAAAAATTGCAGAGATAGTGGAATGGCGTTCAGTATGAGTATGAGTGTGTGTGTGCGTGGGTTGGTGTCAGTCCAGTCACTGAGCATTGAGGAGTCTAGTGGCTGGGGAAGAAACTGTTGCAGTGTCTGGTCGTGAGGCCCAGAATGCATCGGGACCTTTTGCCAGACTGCAGGAGGGTGAAGAGTTTGTGTGAGAGGTGTGTGGGTTCATCCACAATGCTGGTGGCTTTGCGGATGCAGGGTGTGGTGTAAATGTCTGTGTTGGAGGGAAGAGAGATCTTTTCAGCTGTCCTCACTATCTGCTGCATGGTCTTGTAGTCTGAGAGTGCAATTCCCAAACCAGGCAGTGAAGCAGCTGCACAGGTTGCTCTCAATAGTCCCTCTATAGAATATGGTGAGGATGGGAGATAGGAGATGGGTTTTCCTCAGCCTTCATAGAAAGTGGAGATGCTGTTGGGCTTTCTTGGCTGTGGAGCTGGTGTTGAGAGAATAGGTCAGGTTCTCTGCCAGGTGAACACCAAGGAACTTGGTGCTCTTGATGATCTCCATGGAGGAGGCGTTGATGTTCAGCGGAGAGTGTTCGCTACATGCTCTCCTGAAATCAACGACTCTCTCTTTTTCTTTTTTTTTTTTCTGTCCACGTTCAGAGGCAGGTTGTTGGCTCTGCACCAGTCTATTAGCCGCTGCACTTGCTCTCAGTATGCTGACTCATCGTTCTTGCTGATGAGACCCACCGCGGTCATATCATCAGCAAACTTGATGATGTGATTCGAGCTGTGCGTTGCTACACAGTCGTGAGTCAGCAGAGTGAACAGCAGCGTACTGAGCACACAGCCCTGTGGGGGCCCCAGTGCTCAGTGTGGTGGTGTTGGAGATGCTGTGGTGGTGTCCGATCTGGACTGACTGAAGTCTCCCAGTCAGGAAGTCCAGGATCCAGTTGCAGAGGGAAGTGTTCAGGCCCATTAAGCTCAGCTTTCCAGTCAGATGCTGAGGAATGATTGTGTTGAAACTTGTTTGTTTCTGGTTCCCAAAGTAGTCCAAGAACAGATTTTTTTTTACTTCCCATTTTGTTTTCCAGGAACGTTTTCATTCCAGAGTTATAAGGTTCACATTTCATTGCACATCATGGTGTATAAAACACTCCCCTAATTTTTAAATAATTGGAGCTGATTGGCAGTTGATACTCATTTGCTGGTGACTAACTAACTCCTCATTCATTGGCTCTGCCGAAGAGGAAACTAGCTATAAAATCCACCAAGAAAACACAGTTGGGGAGAGGGAGGAAAGGAGAGAGTTTGAGCTCCCTCCCCCTCCCCCTCCCCCTCCCCTCCTCCTAACACATGGTGGTTTAGAGAAAGTTTGCGTAAAGTTCTCGTAACCTTAACATAATCTGAAGCTCTTGGGGAAACCTGTGACGGTTCAGAGAAAGTTTGCCTAGTGTTCTGGAAACCTTTTAAATGTTTTATCTGTAGCCTAATTACTTATCTTTCTAATATATTCTAAACAGTGTCCTATCTGTTGGAATATCTGTGTTCCATCAGAAGCCCGAACATTAGTTTGTGGTTTCCAAAAAAAAAAATCTAAAAGTAACCACCAGCAAACCTATCTTGTCAGTCATCAAGAGATAACTGTATAGATAACGGTACTGTATAACCACAAGAGAAAGCTGGGTTTTCAATTTGCCAAAACATTTCCTGTACAGCACTGACTTTGTTCTCCAATACAGTAAGTTCCCAGCGTAGTGTGGAATGGTTCCCAAAAATAATCAAAAGGGAACCAAACATCCTGTGTGTGCTGAGTAACCCTTTTTTTTTTCTTCTAATCATTTATGTGACTGTTAATACCATACTTACTTGCGCAGATCTCTCTGTTCTTCCCATTGCTGTTGTTTAAGAAGTTTTTTTCTCTGTCTCTTTGATAGTGTTTCATTTCCTCCGTCCTGCTCATTTCCATCAGCTCGGGAATCACTGCCTGCATCAGAGGACATGATGCCACTGCTAATTCCTAGTGAAAAGAAAGAAAATTACTGACTGCAAAAGTAGATAAATAAAACAGAAACATGAGGCAGCCTTACTGATCACTCATTACACTAATGAAATTGTTGATGCATCACCATTACTTTGTTCTGCTCAGCATTTCGGACATTTACTACATCTATTTTTAAATTTGTCTGCGTTATTTCCAACCAAAACAGTGCCTATTATATCTCTGTTCTACTATCATCACAGTTAGCCAGCTAGCCTTACAGGCAGAATTGCACTGTGTCAAAAATAATCCTGGAGTAATAACAATTCGAATTAAAATATCATCAAACTGCAAATACATAGAAATGCCTCAAAATGTTCCATACATGAAAAAGTCCGATACAACATTTAAAAAAATAAAATAAAATAAAATAAAACTTCACATCAAACTCCAGCTAGCTCTACCTTATTTCCAACCAGGCTGCATGCTTTGTGTCTACGTCATTTAAAAACGCCGGCGGTTTTGAAAGAGCGTCATCAGCTGTGCGCCATGTTTGTGAGGGACTGGACGTCACATTTAGCGGCGCATACTCAGAGGAGAAATGTTTGTACAACTACATAACTAGCTACAGTAGCTTGCTAGCCGTTTTACTTATTGTGATCCAAAATCATATGAAATACTTAATAAACCTTCTTAAAATGTATATTAGTAATTAGTTTATAGTAACCCTACTGAAAAAGTCAGTTAGTCTAACCAGGTCTAGTCCAAATAGTCGCATTTTTCAGCAGAGATCTTCATAAGAGCTCAATTGTATAAGTTTTTAGTGAATAAAATAATAATTCATTCACGTCAGTCAGTAAATACTTTATTGTAGTTGAGGGACATATGTGTATACACACACACACACACACACACACACACAGGCCCAATCTGTCAATCCACCTACTGGCATTTTTGTGAGGTTGGAGGAAGCCAGACTATAAAGCAGTGAATGATACAATATGAAGAACAAAAATAAAGAACACAGTAAATCTCATTTATAGCATCAAGATTTTTATTCATGACTCAAGATAAAAAAAATAAAGTTCTTGAATTTGTGTTGTGTTTGGGCATGTTTGCAGGCTGTTGCTATTTTTGTGGTCATAAATGAATGTGCTGCACTGATATTAGCTGGAACAGCACCAAAGGGCATGTGAAAATCAGAATCCTTCAGAATCCAGTGAGATTTTTAACCCTACTTTCATCGAAAAATGTGTGCATTATCGCCTGCTGAGGTTCCCTCTCAGTGCAGACACAGAGATAAGACAATAGTCTCCTGATTTATTTGGACTGGTTCTGTAGGACCGATCGACTCGGTGTCCAGGTGGACAACAAGCCCAAACCAGCATGGCTTTATACTGGACTCCGAACCAGATCCGCTTTACAACATCCTCTGGATCAGTTTTTGTCTTTTGCTGTTCTCAAGCAATTAGTTTGTATTCATACTAAATTTCTAATTTAAATGTACATCCCTTCTTTTGTTTCTTACATAATATTACATTTACACCTAAAATAAAGCTTTGACATTTATTTGCGAACACTTTACCAGCTCAACATTAGCATGTTACTAAAATATTTTATTTATTTGCATTATATTAACTAATCTACAGTATCATAGTATTACATACCGAAAACCATCAGTTGTCAATCAAATGGAATTTTAATTATAAATAAAAAACATATTAACATAAAGTCCCATGGCATTAACATCAACATATTCCAAAGGTCAATTTAATTGCTTTTATCATTCAATTCCTGTGAGCTTTATACAGTTATTCCTGATCTCGGCTTGAGAATTCTTGGCTATGATCTGTAGGACACTGTCTCAATGCTAAAAGCTTTACAGTTCTAAAAGAAGAATGCCAAGCTTTTATAAAAGTATTCTGTTTATTCAGTCATTCATATTTAGTGCATATAATCAGGTTTGAGATACAGGCCTGAATTCTCAGAGGCTGTTTACATGCAGAGGTTTTTCCCAATCCGAATGAATGAATTCTTATTGCAGGTTCCAGATGAAGTGTTTATATGTATCCTAAACTGGGCTGTGTGTAGACAATCCTGAGGCAACTTTAATATTTTATTGAGGTCAATTCGCAACACGTATCTGCCTCAAAATATGAGTAGGATGCCCATCCCACTGCCCATCCAACCTCACAATTCAAATCTGTAACATGAACTGTTTCATTACATGACCGCTTTTTTTTTTTTTTCAATGCCATAAGGTGTGCATTGTGTGAAGCACATGGCCAGAATGCACTCACCGTTTCTGATAGTGAAAGTAATCAGACACCATGGACATTCTTCTTCTTTTTTTAACAGATTATTAAAAGAATTACCCAGCACATACAGTTGGGTAAAAAGTTCAGTTTACTCTCTTCCCACTGAGGTGTTTACATTAGCATTTTTATTCCATCTGAGCTGTCATATGGATTATTAATTGATTATTAGGATGCACCTGAATGTGTAGTTTTGAATGTTGCAGATTAATCTGCACAGTGGGGAAGGGTGCACCTCAACACACGTTACAAAATATTCTTCCACAAGTACCTTTTTTTAAAACCAGAGTGAGTGAAATCAAGTAATATTAATTGCAGGAGCTTTACATTTTGGCACCAGAATCTGATTGGTGGTGGTGAAACCTTTCCACAAGCAATTTAACATCGACTGGCCCTGTGCTTTCATATTGTAATACCAAAATCCGAAACAGTCAAACCCTTGCTGCAGTTAAGATTATTTATTGACATATTTTCCAATCGCTATATATAAATCACCTGTGTGGGGAAAAGAGGAAAGGAAGAGTTGTCTATTTGGACTGTTGGGAATGCACTAAAGATATTTTAGGGATTAGGTGGTTGCTCTCTGAATCCATTTGAGCCCTCTTAAATCTTGTCACAACCTTCTGACCTGATTTGTGTGGTAAACACTTGTGCTTTACTTCTTCTTTTCTGCTGTACCTTCTGTGTGTTACATGATCCAGCTACACTCTGGGCATTAGGTCAGGAGCGACAATAATGTATGGGTTGAGACAGCATAACTTAGTTTATGATCAGCTTTACTGAGAGATATGCACAATAAGTGTCATTTTACATGTAGGTATAGCTTAATGCTTCGGCAGAATATTGTATTTGAGTTCATGTGTGCTTTACTTTGTCTATAGATACTCTTAATGTAGGATATTATATGTCAAAACCATGTACTTAAAATCCAAAGACTTAGCTGCTCTTCTATATAAACTGTGTATCTAAATCTGCAATCCGAATGTTTACAGTACATGATTGCACATAGTACAGTGCTTCAGTCTACCATATAAAACATTGAATACTCCTGTCTGTTTACTCTGTTGCATTTTAGTTGTGTTTATACTTAATCCTTTAATGCATAAATTATCATAAAGCATATCCCGATTTTTAGATGGTTTTATTATACAAATATGGCATGTGAAGTTATATTAATTAGACCTTTTTGTGTATTCAAGTTAGACCGACAGGTGCTGCGTCCATCATTGTCAGTCATGTTGGACTGGGAGAAGCAACACTTAATGGAGTAATAAAAATCAGGATACATCTTTGCATCTCATAAATTTCTAACAATTTTTATGAAATTAATGGTCACCATACATGAAAGGGTTAAGTGACTAAACTAAAAATTAGTTGTATGGAGCATATGGATATTCAGACATAAATCATTTGATTCAGATGTATTTATGCAGATATCTGAGGTTTGATACAGGGGTGTCAGGGCCATTAATTATTCTTGTCTCTATCTGTTATTGATACTCTGGATCACTGCCTGGACTTGAGTGGCACAGGCAGATGGTGAGATGAACAGCATTCTGTGCATTCTCAATTACAGAGCTGATGGCAGTGAAATGACCACAGCTGAATATTCTGCTACATTTGTTTGTTTTGGACACTGTATTGTTCCTCTCTTCATTTTAATGCTTTTAATACTGGTAGAAATTTCTGTCTATATATCACAGGAACACTGATTTCAGACATGTTCCTTTCATTGCCAAATTAGCACTTCACTACAAATGATCCTTCTAGCTCTCCCATTTCTGTAGGCTTCACAACCCTGAACACTGGAGACACTGAAGCTGAATGTTGGTTAAGGACATACATGCTTGGGAAGGTGGAAAATCCACTATATGGCTAAAAGTATGTGAACTCCTGGCCATCACACCCATGTGGGCCCTCCCTAAACTGTTGCCACAAAGTTGGAAGCACACAATTGTCTAGAATGTATTTGTATGCTGTAGCATTACAATTTCCCTTCACTGGAAATGGACAAAGAGAACTCCCATTAAGACAAGGTTGGTGTGGAAGAACTCAAGTTGCCTGCACAGAACCCTGACCTCAACCTCACTGAAACCTTTAGGATGAACTGGAAAGTTGGCTGTTTGCCTCACTCAACATCAGTGCCTGATATCACTAATGCTCTTGTGGTTGAATGGGAAATTCCCACAGCCATGCTCCAAAATTTATTAGAACGCTTTCCCAGAAGATTGGAGGTTATTATACTAGTAAAAAAGCCAACCAATTTTGGAGCAGCATGTTCAAAAAGTATGTATGGGTATGATAGTTAGGCGTTCACATACTTTTGGCCATAGACTGTAGCTCATTACAATTTTTTTTATAGTACCACAATCACTTGCAGTTGTAAGCCAGTTGTAATTAGCTTATATGCAAAAAATTTCAAATAGGTGCATTGATTCATTTATTGACTGAGACAAATTTTGGAAAACTGCATTATTTTATTGAACAAATTACTGTATGTTTTCAAAAACAAGCAGTCACTCTAAGAACAAGTTAATACTTTTTGCAACAATAAAGACATTTTCTGGAACGGAAAGGTTCCTCCTTTTGCATTCCTTTCACCTGTAACACATTCATTATTGCTTTCTGATGACAGTACTTCATTACTCCCTTTATCCTGTTTCCCCTCTGACACAATTCCACTTACCCTCTCAACATAACTTAGTCATTTCAGTCTCATTCAAACATTAACTAGATAGAAACGCTTCAAAAACATACTGTGGCTCTAATAATTGATGAAATGCTCCATATTGGAGAGTGGTTTACTGAATTAGCAGCAGGTGCATCATTAAAAAAAATATTCTACATGGCACTTTGAGGCTGTTACTAAAATTAAACTAAATTAAAAACAAAATTTTAAACTAAATCCAAATATTCAGAGATACTTCAAACAAAAGTTATTACAGCACAGCGGACTGACCAGCAGCTCCGAACAGAGTTTAAACAACTTGGTGTAATAACATGTGACTAAACTAGTGACAAAACTACTACAGCATCACAGGAAAGCAGAGGGCCCAAATCCTTAATAAAAAAGAAACTCTAATTTGGTATTTTGTTACCTGATAATTCTAGATTATATTACTAAATGTACACTTTAGCCCCTCTTACAGTTGGGAGTTTTTATATACATTTGGGGTCAGTACACTTTTTTATGTAATTGCAAGTATGAATATTAAACTTTAACTGTAAATATAAAGCACAGTACATAAATGCATGCAGATGTCACTCAAGAGTTTCAGTTAATGTTCACATCAAATATCAGAATGGGGGAAAAATGTGATCTCAGTAACTTTGTGGCAAGGATTTTGGTGCCAGAGGAATTGGTTTGATTTGTTCAGAAACTGCTGGTCTCTAATTTCTGAAATACTCGAAACAGCCCATCTGGCACCAACAACAGATCACTAAGATTTTTCCTCATTCTGATGGTTGACATGAACATCAACTGAGACTCTTGACCTGTATTTGCATGATTTTATGCATTGATCTACATGTTTGGCTGATTGGATATTTGCATGAATGAACAGGTGTACATGTGTTCCTAATAAAGTGGTCAGTCAGTGTATAAGCTAACTGTATTGGCTGTTTCTGTATTGGCCAGTTTCTAGTTATGTCAGATTGTTCTTAGAGGCATTTATGTAAGTTGAAAAAAATATAATCTATTCAAATCTTTAACAAACTGTTAAAAAAAAAAAACAGAGACGAGAGACCACCAGATGTGCAGTATACCTTCTCTCACTGTGAGTTATGGCATTCAACAGGTCTAATCCAGTAAAGATAATTTCACCTTATATCCCATTTCCTCATTAAGAAGTATTTTACTGCTGGGCTTTTATCACCCCTTCCCGAAAGGCTGAGTCTAAATGCTTCAGCTCACAAAATCACCTACGCTTACACAAACTACTTAAATTGTACCGGCACTGTGATTAAGATACATAGAGGAGGCTTGTCCCCTAAAACATCTTGTTCTCCATCATATTGATCAACACAGACCTCTGTATGTGTTTTATGATGGATCTCACAGTACAATGAGTAGCAAAACACAACATAAATATACAGTACCACATCATACTGTAATCCAAAACTCACTGAATCTAAAAGCACCTCCTAGATAAGAGTAATGCAAACCAAGATGTAAAACAGTTCAAGTGAAAGAATCTGGGATATAAGGCTCAATTATTTTCCTTCCAGTGGTTTCCAGTCAACCTGCTGAGTTAGATTCACAGTATCGTTCGAAAATACTTACATCTTTGCTTTTTTTTTGTATAACAAAAATATCACACTCAAGATTTTAGTCATTCTTTCACCAACCTGGGGCCATATTCACAAATAATCTTATATTAGCTCTTAAGATCTCTCCTGAGTGGAACTAAAACTTCCGAACTAAGCATTTCTACTTAAAATCTATTCAAGAAACCATTCAGGGAAGCTTGAACTAAGGAGCTCCTAAACCAAGAGAAAGGGCAGGGTTGACCCTGTTGCTATGATGATGGCATGTATTGTCAATATTGTCAGTGATGTGGTATCAGTCAGAGCACAAACTCCCAATGCACAAGTCATAAAAAAATCTAATGAGAGTAATTACATACATGAACAAAATCCTCTAAATGCTCACATCAAATATATATATATATATTTTGGCAAATTGTTAGCATAGCCTACACCTGTGTAGTAATGACAGGATTTGTATGTTTCAAGTACATTTAATTAGAATGTTTAGAATATTTTCATATTTTTTATGTAGGCCAGGGGTATTAAACTAAAATTTGTGAAGGTTCAGTTACACAAAGTTCCTGAATTGTGACAAGTTTTCTTTTAATGCTTAACCATTAATGATTAGTTAAATAAGACAATTCAAAGTAGTCATGCTTTGCTTCGCAATGGTGCTTCAGGTTACTTTTGACTAGCGTCATAGCCTCTGAACAGACACAGTCATTTTGAATTTTCATCGTTTTCTTTAAGCAAGTCAGTTAAGCGAATTATACTAAATCTATGAAATTCTGTAAAAACTAGCCCGGTAGCTAGGCTGTGGTCCGATGATCTGCTTTCAGCTAAACAGTTACATTAATGTACTTGAATGACCGTCACAGATGATTTGTTAAGAAAGCCAAGCTGGTTCATGAAAGCTAGAGTTGCTGAACTACAGCCAGGTTTTTTCTTATATGTTTATCTGTCCTACAATCTTCAAGTGCTCGGTTTGTTAGGCTGAAAAACTTTGCTGAGTCCACTTACAGAGCATAGTCCATCAGTTCATGACATATAACATATTATATATTATAGACATATTTATACAACAGTTAGTTTCAGTCCACTAATCTGATTGGTCGAGCAGTGTTCCAAAAGTGCCTATAATTCCTACAACCACACTGGGATGTTTTACTGTGTGTATCACTCCGCTCGTTTGTGTTCGCCGTGTAAAATTACACGTCCTAGTTTGAAACAGTTACTACAGTAGTGTTAGCAACATCATCAATGGACATGGCATAAGATACTTTTCAGGAATATAACTTTTGGATTAAATCCACTAATCAGCTGAAGATGAAAAGGAAGAAGGGATGCCAATTTTACCTGAAGCACCTTTAACAGGAATGTACAAATCAGTGTGAGCTAGCTAGCGCGCCAGATGGCGTACTATAAAGTGAGCGTGGCTTCTTCAGGATCTATTTCCACTAGCGGAGCAAAAATTAACAGAAAATTTGGCCATATTGTGTCCAAAATGTCACTTATATTAATGGCACTCATCCATGATATTAATTTCTTGTTTATAGAACTCTTGTATAAAAGCAATATTCCGCTTGCAGTCGTGCAGTTTTACTAAATATTGGCACTCACCCTGTGGCTCATACCTGCGGCGAATCACAGCCATGCCGATATTCAGCATAATCACACTCTTGCTTTTCTGATATTGCTTAAATATAATATAAACATATAAAAGAAAACATATTTGAATTGTCAGCATTTACATTTTTGTTTTCACAAAGTATGAAATGAATGGCTGGTTCATTCTAATATTATTATTGCTTTTTATATGACATGTGCAATTGGTTTTCATTGACGAGTTTATCAGGAAGACTTGTACATCAGCCAATTCCTGTCGATATTTACTTGAAATCTTTCATGAGGCCATGTAGCATTTTGTAAACTTTGATCTTCAGCTGTATTCCATAGCTTAATAGGTGAGATGACTACATCCCACAGCTCACATTTAATACTCCTGCAAATGGCACCGTTTTAATACTCAGTGTCATTACATATCAAACACACAAACTTGATTCATGGCATTAATTGCCAGTAGCAACCATTTAGGATTGTTTGTGATTCTGCTTTGGTGACTTTTGGCATTATAATGCTTTGTGACTTACTCTTAGACAGGAAAATAAAAGGTTTAATATTAAGATCTTTAAGAGTTTCTCTTAAATTGACCACTTAGAAGATTAGGACTCTTTATGACTTGACGATATTTAATAGGTGACCCAATGTTTTTTTTTTTCTTTTGTTTTGTTTTTTTTTTGCTTTAACCTGAAATGCTATAGCATTAAGCCCTCACTCTCATTTTCAAAATCATTTTCAACCAATTTCTCAAAGGTGCAAAAGAGCTACACAAAGAAAGAGACATTGCATAGTTGCACTGCAAACAGAAGAGGAAAAGAATAAAGAATTACATTACATGACAAAGCAAATGATGAATGATAATGGTAAGGCTGTTCCTGTTGAAGGAAAGCATGGATAAACATTACATGTGTCAAGAAAAGAAACACATCACATCTTGGAAGTGCTGACTGGACGTATTCTAGGCAGCTCCTGCATGGAACAAAATAAAATATTAGATAGTGTGGAATATGACTTCATTTAATCCAATCCTACATGCACATTTTAACCACAGATATATCATGCATACCAAAGTGATCTGTATAACACCTTGTGATTTAGTTGGTGCCAACATTGGAACTTGAAACGTAGACTGGAAATCGTAGTCTAGCAGTCCATTTCTCATGAATAGCTCTGATGATTCTAGGACATTTAACGTTTTTTAACAATTCTTATCACTTTGCAGTCTCAACTGACTGGATGTTTGTTTATCTAATTTCCCTGAGGCAGAGGTGTTGTATGGCCTGCCTTTCGGTTCTTTCCCTTTAGCATAAGGGTATCCTATAAAAAGTCTGACCCACTGTTACCCCCTCCCAGCCTTGATATCCTGTAGCAGCTGGTCCAGCTCTGTATCAGAACAAATTCTGACCTTTCTCTCTCTATGCATACTACAACACTGCATAATAAGGATAAGTATTTTGATATTTGTTTACTATTTGACTGAGCATTTGCCCTGGTTTCTCCAGAAGGCTATATATGCAGAAGAAAAATAATAATTTAAGCAGTGTATTTGCTGCCTACCTCCAAAGAATGTGTCAGTAAATAAGAAATAGTCATCTTGGATCCACAGTGATGTTGCAAATAGAGAAAGGGCAGTAATGTTTACAGCCATGTTTTGATATTTTCTTTGAACAGAGGTTAAGATACAACCTCTAAATAGCAGGGGCTACAGCAGCGATGGTTGAGTTACTCCACTATGAATAGACACCTACTACAATTTACAGCAGTGAATATGAACAGGGACATAAGCATGGCACACTGAGTCACTGAGTCCCAGGCAATTTAAATTCCTTTGCAACTTTCATTTTTTTATTAAATATTAACATCATGGGTAATCAAAATGTTTTTAAATGATTCTCTGCAGTGCTACTGAATGCATGTCATACATGTTATTTGGAGAATGCATTTGATCATACTAACCACGAAAGGTAACCATTTACTCTCTACACACTCAGAAAAAACCTGAGAGTGTTAAACTGTGCCTTTCCTTGTCACTAGGGTGATACTCTCAAGGACACACCCCTTTACACCATTACACCAAAGATACATATTAAAGTTACAGAAGATAATGGCATCATACCAACCACAAGGAACAGTCCAATTTTTTTCTGAGAGTGCATGATTTTAAACCAGTATTCATTTCCTTACTGTACACACACAGATCTTTAAGATTAAATCTATGTAAAGTGTCAATTTAAATTTAAATGGATATTTTTTAGTTCTGTATAACTGAAATTTTGTAACACAACACACATTTGTTTTCAGTGAGGAGCAATCTCAGAGATTGTGCTCTAGGTCTTCAGTCCAGATATACACCCTATTTATCTAAGAACTGTGTCTATTCCCTAGCCCCATAAACTCCCATGACCTGTTGGTGGGCCTGGAACGGATCTAACATCACAACTACATATTTTTCATGTTTAGCTTCAGTGAATCTTCTGAACAATTCATAGGAGTCTCTTAGCAACATACTCCTCAAAGAATGGCTGAATATTATGCTGAGAATTAAGGGGTTAAAACCATGTAGTGAACAAATCATCATTACACCTGCCTTCATATTTTCACAATGCAAAATGCCTTAGTTAAACAGTTATATGGTTGCTTGGCTCAGGCTTTGGAAGCTCAAATACAACAAATAAAGGGTCATGAGGCCAAGAGTCTATGTTCTGTGGGGATATGAACTCATGACAAGTTATATTTTGAAATGCATTTGAATTTTTCCTTTCTTTAGAGCAGGAAGAAAATTGCCTGTGCATGTGCTTTATCAGATTTTTAAATGTTAATGCTGAACCACTGGATGTTGTGCATCACGTAATGACTACTGTACTTAACTACTTCCCTCACACAAGGTGGGTTGGTCATTGATGACCTTGGGGGGAAAAACAAAACTCTACAATTTAGAAATGTTGAATATCTTTTCAGTATTCACTGTATCTTTTCAGTATTCACTGAAAGTGGACAAAAAGAAAAAAACAAGGTTATGGACTCATGCTCTACATTTACAGCATTGACCTTATACAGGGTGATTGAAATAATTCCTTAAAATACTACTTTACAGAAGACCAAATTTAATAATAAAACTTACATTGTAAGTGGCCAGATAGTTATCTGTGCTCCACCACAAAACTCATGGTGGTACCATCAAAGGAGGGAGGTGCGATGATCCTGGGCCCTTGCTGAGAGGTGATGCTGATAACAGGCACGTTGCTGCTGGCCACCCTGCCAGCGGTGACATGCTGAGCACCTGGAGTTAACTGAAGAGATTTCCCAGAAGACATATAATAAGGGCTTTCCATGTAGGCTCCATCTCCCTGCTGCCCTGCATGGGATTTGTCTCCTGCTTCCACCTCTGGCTGCATGGATAGCTGAGACTGAATGGTCCGGGCAGGAATCACGGAGGAGGCCATGTATCCTGGGTAGAACATGTAGGTATGACCATAGCCTCCAGGGCTAAGGGCAAGAGGGGAGATGGGCACAGGTACAGGGGTCATGGGAGGGTGTTGTGGCATGGGGACATCAACATACTGCCCTGTTTCTGGGTCATAAAGTCGCCTTGTGGCTGGTTGGACGGGAGTGTCAACCAAATAATAATTTCCAGTAGTTGGATCCAGGAGCATTTTTCTTTGTGTAGACTGAAAGTGGTCTGTAGGGACTGGAGATGGCTGCACTGTAGGAGAGAAACAAATTACCTGTGGCTGTGCTGCATGCATGGAGATGGGCAGAGGGTGATGGTAGATCATAGCAGTAGGGGTATCTGGGGAGCGTGTCTCCATAACAGTACTTGAGTGTTTGGGGGGCTGATGACTGTCTCCGTGGCTTTTGGTGTTGCTGCTGTGTACCAGGTGAGATTGCTGGGCATCAGTAGCATAAGGTTTCACAGGTATGGTTATGTAATTCTCTGAATCAACTGAAGACGTGAACTGAACTGGGGCAAATCCAGCCTTACTGGACTTGCCTGTATTGCTACTTAGCTTTTCACTCTTCTCCATGATTGGCTTTGACTGGGTAATATTTAAAGACACTGGTAGCTTTGGAGACTTAGGGTTCTTCACAGCTATAGAACTAATAGATGCTGAGGATGAGACATGCATCTGCGGGGCTTTTACTGAACTTGCTTTGACAGGCACTAAAGATTTCTGACTGTGGCTTTGGCTGGAAATTTTCTTATCAGGATTTTCGCCAAGGTGCATCAGAGTTTTGGTGTCCTTTCGTTTATCATGGATGGCAGGAGTGTGTGATGTTTTAAATGTTTCCTTCTCTTCTTTTCGTGTTGATTGCTGTCCAGCAGTTAGCATCTTATCTGGGTTTGAGAATGAGTCTTGCCTCATGGTGACTGATGAAGAAGTAGCGTTCCCCTGGTTTTGCTCATTACCTCCATGATGCTCACTACTCAGGAGTGAAAGCACATGGCTTTCAGTTATTGGTTGTGGCTCGGACTTCCTCTTCCACTCATTTTTGTCAAACACATAAAGCTGTTCCATTGTCTTAACAGCAGCCTGAAGTTTTTCCAGAGCGGCCATCTTAGGATCAGCCTTTATCTCACCTGGGTCACACACTTTCTCTTGCCTCTTTGTGGTGGATTTTGTCTCAATTCTTAATTCAGGGGTTCCCTCCTGCTTAATGTTGGTTAAATGCACAGTTGGTTTACTTACTTGTGCCGACCCCATATTCATGCCATCTATAGACGCCTGAGGATGTGACCCATCAGCCTCCAGGATATCTTCGACCAGTCTATGATTCGAGGAATCTGAGAATTTCTCGGATTGCTTCGCATTGCTATTTGTATTCACCGACTGACACTTAATCACAATAGGAGGAAGGGTTGTCGGATTCCGATATGTGTTCTGTTTGGAGGTCTTGTGCTCCATGTCCGCGCTGTTGCTGTCCAAAGATACAAAGTGATACGAGCTCTTAACCAGTTTGCGCACGTCTCTAACCTGGTGTATCGGCGCTTGCAACTTTGCCTTGTCTCGAATGTCTCTAACGGTGAAGTGTGGGATTCTGTCTGACGAGTCGCCCTTCAGTGCAGCAGTGAGAGCTTGGTATTTGGACTCATCGTTTGTTTTCATCAGCCCGCCCGCACTGCAGCCTGTCCTGGGAGTGAGGAGCTTAGCGATGCTGAACGGCTCGCTCCGGTTGTCTCTTAGACTCCGTAAACTTATTTTAATTTCCGGCGACTTCGACGGAGGTTTTTGTGCAGTGTCTGATACAGACAGAGTGTTCATACTCCTCTCTTGTCGGTTATTATCCGCGCTCGGCTCAGGCTTCTCCAGCTCTCTCTCACCGGACACGAACTGGATGGTTGGCACGAATAAGCGCGACATTTTTGTGAGCTTGCTGTTCGTCGAATCCGTTCCGGGCGTTTGCTCGTTTTTGCGCTCAGCTTGAACCTCTAGCTCTTCGTCCCTCCAGCTTCTGAAAGCGCTATTTTGGCTCCGAATCAGTGCGCCTCTGGACGCGTCCGCAGCTCCTTTTTTAGCGTCGAATGCCGCGCAGTTTTGCGACTCTAAATTGGTTTCCGATGCGAGCGCAAGAGTTTCTTCGTGGCGCTCGTTGTCCTTGGCGTCGCAGGATCCGCTGTCCACGATGTCTCCGAGTTCATCCAGGCACACGATACTGAAGTCGGAGCCAGTCTCGGAGAGTTTCGAGCTTTGTCTGTGAAGTCCTGTGCGCGCAGCTTTGTCTCGGTGCGCTTCGTGCTCGTGGCTGCCCGGCTCGCAGATCTCTCCCCGCTCCATCTTGCGCTCCTGCTCAAACTGCATTTTCTTCGAAATGACATTTTTTAGTATGCTCGAAGCAAATATGGATTTCTTGTGCACGTCCTCCATGGCTTCTTCTGAATGGCACGGTGGCTTGCTGTGCGCCTTTTGCCGAGGGTTTGTAACCTCATCTGCGGAACGTGATCCTCCAGCGGTTCGGGCGGATTTCATGCGCCTTTCGTTTGCAGGCGGACCCGCTTTAACGTTGCAGCGAAAATTCAGCGTCTCAGTCAGCCTTATTACCCCGCTCTGACCCTGTCCGATTTTCCCCATGAGCTCAATTTTTTTGGTTGACGATGCGTTTTTGGGGTTCACCAGATTGCCGTTCAAGGCAAATATCTCGACTGGGGGCGCCCTTCTACTGGTCAGTGTTAATCCCGTTATCCCTTTACTCTCCCTCCTTTTTGCCAACTGAAAATTAGACGAGGCACTTTGATGGGCCACTATATTGTGACCGCCTCCTTTGGACACGTTCACGTTGCCATACTTTAGATCAACAAGTGCTGACCACCTGTTGAGCCCTTTGCTGCGCTCTGAAGCCGAGGACTCGCTGGAAGTGCTGAAATTGATGGCATCGAGATATGGGTAGGCCAGACTTCTGAAAGCTCTGGCCGTGAGGTTGCGCACTTCCTTGTCGGCATCATCTAACTCACTAACAGCGCTGGATGTGCCGCTGGAGTACCCAGTAACATCTTTGCCTTTGAATTTGCTGCCAAAATGCAAACGCCCGGGCAGAGCAATCAAACACTTTGCGCCGTCGCACACCTTTTCCCCCTTTGTGTCCTTTAAAACACAGCGGCTCATGTCTCCAGTGGGAACGGCATGATGATGATGATGGCCTCCATCCTTTTCTTGGCCGTTGCTAGGCTTGTTTATAGCTCTGGAAGTGGCTTTGATTGACAGGTGAATGTGGCCGGTGCTTTTGCCTTGGCACTCGGGCGCTTTCTCGTCTGAGGTGGCGCTCCTGGTCCTGTCGCCTGGATCACTTTCTGCCTGACTGCAGCTCACTGCAGTGCTCCTGTGAGCCTCGTGCTCGTTGCTTTCCACCTGCACTCCTGTGGGTTCATCGCTGTCGGCAGATGCGTAGTCCACGAATGAATAGACCTGGTGGTCGTCATCGATATCCCAAGTGGATGCTGTTTCGAAGTCGCAGTCCACGTCGTGGTCGAGCTCGGAAAGCTGAATTTCGTGCGTGGTGATGTAGTGAGCCTCATCATCGGCCAATTCGTGTACGCAGTAATCCGCGATCACCAAACTCACTTCGTCGTCTGACTCGCTTTTCTCGCTGAGACACAAATCCGTGCCCCGTAAATCACCATCGCCTTGTGCTTTGGTCTCTTTTTCTAAAAATTCCGGCGTTCTGTCCGAGTCGAGCTCTTCGTCACAGTCCGTGAGGTTTCCATGACTGAGCCGTCGTCTTTCAGAAGAACCAGCTGTTTTTGTTTCTGTTGCTCCCTCTGTTGTGCCATTCTCCCAGCATTCCAGGTTAACACATTTGCGCGTGGGCAGATGTTCCGCCGACGGAAGCCGGACGCGCTGGAGTGTGTCCTTCTGGCCGGTAAAACTTACTTGCACCGCTTTCGTCTCGCCCAGTTTCAGGTCTAACAGCTCGTTCAGATCTACATAATTCGAGTCGTTTGGAGCCGCCACGACGCGTAAAACTTTGCTGGCCAGCGCGCAGTGTGTGTCCCCGCCGAAAATCAGTGCCTTCTCTGATGCTGCCATTGCTTTGTGGTAAATGACTTTGTTGATCAGAAGATTTTCTGCTTTTAGGTGGGTAAATATTAGAGACACTATTCCCCAGGAAGCCCTACTGCTCGCCCCTGTTGTACAGTCCTTGTGGAGTTGTCACTCTGCGTAGATTCTCTTCCCCGCAGTTGTCAGCGTACGTGGCGCTCCAGACTCTCATTTCAGATGGTGACACGAGCAGAACAGACATTCCAGAGCCCAGCAGAGGGGCATCTAAACTATACAGACCAATAATCTTTACATTTTGCTGGATATAATGTCATACACTAACTTAATACCTTTATGTAAGCTGTCCTGGCGCTTCACTTCCATTACGCATTCTGCTGCGCTGCCACCTGCCTTTAATACGCATATCTACAAATATAGAGACGGTGACGAAATGCGAAAACGGCTATTTTAAACTAGGATGTTGTGTTCGGCGTGTTTTGTTACATCCTGTAGACAAGGCCGAATCCCCGACACAACACTGTTTGGGACTAAAAAAAATAAACCTGGACTAGCTCCAATAGTCCAGGTTCAGAGCGCTTTAATAATAATAACAATTATTATTATAACATGAATAATAACGTGATCTGATGGAGAAAATAGTGGGAGTCTAAACGGAGAGCTCCAGCATGGCAACATGGGACGGTTTCAGTGATGGTTCAGTCAAACGCGCAGAGGATTAAATAAGCTATATTAAATAAGCTTCTCAGAACAGCAAGTGAGTGAGTGATTTGGGGATGAGGTTTAAAAGCAAGAACACAGCTGAATGGAGTTGTGTTAATTCTATCAGATCAGTATGGATGTGAGGATCATGCTCAGACAAACACACAATGGTTTCAGGCTAAACAGGGCGATTTTTGTGAGGAATTTCAGCACCACAGGCGTGGACAGCTCCTCAGACGCGAGTCGGAAAGATTTTCAACTGAAATCATGACAGAATGATGGTCACAAATGTGCTGGAACATGCAGGTGTATTTGAGAACTTGCTTACACACTCACAAAAAAAGAGATGTACATGTAGATGCGTTGGTGCACATCTTTTGCCTAGAAATGTGCATCATTCCTTCTACACTTTACCCTAGAACCTTATTAAGGTCCATGTATGTATCACTGATCATATTAAAGGCAGATACACGATACCCATGAAGGGCATCACCCCAGCGACAAGGAAAGAGAGGTTCTGACAGTGTACGAAATTGCCCAAGTGAACTCAAAGATGCAGACGTAAAAAAAAAAAAAAAAGCAAAATGCACAAAAATTTGTGTTTGACTCCATGGAAAAGTGGTGACTAGGTTTTAACATAACACAAAGACACCTTTATTTAGATAGACAACTACCATGTTATAAACTCATGAGCAGCAAACAGTTCAAGAGTTGAAATATCACCCTG
>CM074948.1:16492667-16507091 GCA_037577455.1 Pangasius macronema | reverse complement strand
GTGCATCATTCCTTCTACACTTTACCCTAGAACCTTATTAAGGTCCATGTATGTATCACTGATCATATTAAAGGCAGCACGATACCCATGAAGGGCACCACCCCAGTGACAAGGAAAGAGAGGTTCTGACAGTGCAAGAAAAGGTGCAGACATGTAAAAAAAAAATAGCAAAATGCACAAAAACATTCACAAATATGTGAACATATACTGAGTTAATAAATTATTTTTGAATGTGCAGGGGGATAATGCAGTCGGAAAAAGATTTTTTTTTGATGTGACAGAAGAGTTCATCTCCACTTCTGCTTGCAAACTCTCCTAATTTTGCAACTAGATACTTTTCATATCCTTTATGTTTGAATACACTGGCACATTTTAGTATATTAGCGAATATTGTTTAAGAATTGAGCAATAATTTCGACCTGTATCTGACTCCATGGAAAAGTGGTGACTAGGTTTTAACATAACACAAAGAATGGAAATAAATCTATCTGTTGATGGTACAATATTTGAGTACTCGTCGTTTGTCAAGTTCTCAACTTTATAGTGGGACCAGTGTTGAATTAACACAATGACAGATGAATTTAGCACTGGGGATTTGTCTGTGTAGCCTATGAACCTAGGTCCTAAAAGCAATATAAAGAAAGGGCAGGAGTTTTAAAAGAGAATGTAGCCCTATTGATCTCTTTGCCATCAAGAAAGCTTTACTGCAGATTAGTGGGGTGCTCAAATTTATGTTACAGTTCACCATTTACGTGCGGTGCCACATTATTAACGCGGGTCGGTGTTAAGCCAGTCATGTACAGTAACACAGTAAGTCATCTTACATTACCAGTAGCCATAAGTAGCAGCTGCTTTGCATTTACATTGGGATTAACAGTGTCACACAGACCACTTCACTCTACCCCAGCTCCCTTTTATTAGAGAAATGATTTATCTATCAGTCTCTATATTGAAATATAGACAATGTTAATTCATTAACAGTAAAATACAGTCATTTATAGAAACATAACCTACATGTACAGTAAATACCTGTCACTCTTCTAAAGCCAAGCCTCTTTTTGCATCTGGCCAAGTTTCTAAAGTTCCCTGTTTACTGGTTAATTCTGTTTACTGAGCTCATAGAGACTGCACACAGTGTGTTATGGGGTCTCTGTTTGGATGTGGAGGTCTATTTGTTTTAGCAAGGCAGTGGCTTAGCTACTGGCTAATTATGTACGACTGCTGTAACACTGAAACCACAGGCCTGAGCAGAACAGCTGGTACTGTGAGCTTTAGCAAGCTCTATTAATCTAATTAGCAAGCAATAGATTTACTCTAACAGGAGTTTATGTTAAAGTTGTTGAGGTTCATGAACAATACTAGCCTGTGCAGTTTTGATTATACCAGTGTGTTGTTATTGATTTGTATATTGTGGGTTAGTTTTGTATGCTAGAATTTGGAACAGTTGGCCTACTGGAGACTTAAGATATGCAAGTGCTATTAGACTCTCATATCCCAACAGCAACAGCTGCAGATTTTTATAAATGTGAGATGCCCAGTGCCGAGACACGCTGGGCCTGAATTTTGGCTTGTGCCCCTTTCTAATACCACGGAAATTCTACACTAGTGAACCATATCACGGTAAAGAGTGTATCTGAATCAATAAAAGAAACGTTATAAGGATGACAACCAAAAAGAGAGGTGGATATTATTGTTGTTGTTGTTTTTTGTTATTATTATGTCCGATTTTTCTTCCGCATTGTTATTCATCTTAAAGCATAATATTCACTACCTACCACGAATGAGGAACGAGTTAGTAACTGCGTTAAAACCAATAGGAACTGTATGTAGTTATGGGAATGTGAGTCTGGACACACTGATGGTTCCTTGGGTTAAAACATATCACTCCTACTGGCATTGTACGATCACCACAATGCTACTACCACTGAGCCGCATCCTGCTTTAATGCAACAAATACATCAGTTCTAAAAATTAAAAATGAATAAATGAATATGAATTACATTATAAAGTAGACTCAGTTTTGTAGGTAATGTTGTAGGTAATATTGGCCTAGCTATATAGTTAAAGTTTGTTAGCTTGCTTTTTTCTTTTTCTTTCCCACCCAGAGGTATTCAGGACTAAGGTTAGGGCTGATTGTGTTACTGTTACTCTCACAGCTAATTTTAGCAGTTTTCATATTGTGTAACTTGATTGTTCATCTTAACATATTCTTGTTATGTAATTTCATATGCTACTTCATATGTGAAATGATTGCTTCACTAAGCACAATTTTATTCTTGTGGTTTGAATTTTAGATGTATATTCGGCAATGGAAGAGTTAAAATTTATTCATTCATTCATTCATCTGCAGTAAGCACTTTATCCTGGTCAGGTTCACAGTGGCGCTAGAGCATATCCCGGGAACACCGGGTGCGAGACGGAAATACAAGAGTGTAATTAAAATAAAAATACATTTGCTGTACTTACAGTAATACTGCAACCAATATGTCATCCTGTACAATACAGTTTTTGCACTTTGTTTAGAAAATAGAGTAGTGTGCTAAAACAGAAACTCTTCTGCCAGTAAGTTACTGTAAAGTTACACTGTCGTTTTTTACAGTGTGTTAAAATCACCTTGTAAACCTGTCACCTGGTGTAGAGAGACATCTCTATAACATTCACTGCACATTCACATCCTACTTGATTGGTATTCGGCTTATTGTACAGTTCCACTTTTCATTCAGTCCGACACCCCGTGATCAACCTCCATATTCTATATGAAAGCTCAAGGGTTTGAAGTAAGCTTTTTTTCTTTTCTCATTGAATTGGATGCAAATCTAATGCACGAAATGTATTTGATTATACTGACATTATTTTATATCATTTGAATACTCTACACTCTTATGACACTCTTACTCTGAGTCACTTGTTCATAAGGACATGAGGCCTCTTCCATCTGTACCTTTTCCCTGAACATTAGCTGTGAGACTGAGATTGAACCATGACAGGGGCTTTCCAGGCCTGAAAGGTGAGCCGAGCTCTGAGTGTCAGTGAGGAGAGCTTAGCGCAGGCAGACTGTCTGTGTGGATTTAGTTCAACCGTGTTCAAGCCAAGTGAGTTCATATAATTCATTCACAGCATGTTTGGAGGTCTACATCAGGTCATGTCTGAATTTAACGAATTTGATTAGCAAACTTTGAATAACTTTGAAAAACATTTCGCAGTATTGTGTTATGTGTAGTCTTGGGACACGATACATTTCACGTTACATACGAAAGATAAAAACATTTTTGGGAACGGAGCTCTGACATACCCAATATGATGTAATGAATTTTTTCAGCTCTATCTTTGAATATGAGCATTTCTAACATTTTTAACTCTTCAGTATCAATAATAAAAATGATGCACAGGCTTGCCCATTTTAACATTTGCACCTTTTAACACCACACTAACCACAACTGCTCTATAAACAAGCCTAGCACTATCTAAGAAAACGAGGGCGTCCTTCATTATGCCATTCATACTGGTGATATAAGCCGACGTCCCTTCAAGGACGCAAGGCATCACAACAAAAAAGATCATCCTAAAATGGTAGAAAAAGCAACACTGTCTCAACCTGGTCAGTGCTGCAGTGTTGGAAATTGAATGCAGAAATGCTATAGACAAAGTTCAATTGCTTAGTGATTTTGCAAGACAAAAATGAAATGATTTGGATTTGAAAATGTTCTGGGAGTTTTACTTTACAAAGTCTTTACTTTACAAATGACTGCTGAAACAGCTCCTGAGTCAGTGAAAACTCCAAGATTGTTTACTTGGTTTGTGGTATTCAAAGCTAGACTGAGGTGGCCATTAACCTTAAACGTTCATCTTTGAAGCAGATAATCACCTTTGTTTTTTCTTTGTTGAGTTGAATTAAGTTTCAATGCATACAATTATTGATATGCTCAACATATCTCAACACTGATATATTGATATGCTCAATATTTCTATAGTGCATCTACAAAGCTAAAGGCTGCTGGGTGAGCATGAGAATTGATAAACAATTCAGGATTCATCTTAGTAGAAGCATGTAGGTTGAACAGGATTTTGACCATTTTGTCAAAATAACACTTCTAATCTAACACTAATCTTTCGAAATACAACCTGAACCAACTGTGAACCATTCCAGACATTCCTATCCAGCCTTTTGTGGTCAATCATATCAAAAGCAGTGCTAAGTCGAACTAGGATTGGTGCTGATATTTTGTCAAAATCCATGTTTATATGTATATTGTTCAGAGCCTTTACTTGTTCAGAGCGCTCACAGTGCAGTAACGGGGCCAGAATCCAGCCTAAAGGAGCTATTAATCAGAGAGAATCTACCCTGTCAAGCCTTCAAGGCCAGAATGGGGTAATAATCCAAGGAACTTAATTAAAACTGTTTTCGCAGAATCACAACTCATGGCGTAGTGCATCTATATTGAGTGCATAGGTTTTTTTTTTCCACCTGACGTGCGTCATGTGTCTGGTATTTGATGGTAAAACAGAAATACTAGACAGGCTGGTAGTGTCGAGTTTAATAGCTTTATACCAACTGTTAGACATAGTGTCTACTGTATCAGGAAGGCTTTGCACCAAATTTACAACATTATTAGGTTTATAAGGTTAACAAGGCTGTCGACAACAGTGTCACAGCCCATAAAATCACAAATTTAAGCATTGCGAAATTTTTCTGCTTGAAAACATGCATATTTTAAAATGACCCATAGTTTTCCCTGTACATTCCTGCAAATTTAAAACCATGAATGACTTGGTCTGAAGTTTTGTATTAACCTACTGATCTTTCATGATACAGTTTCATGCTGCCTCACATAGTAAAAACTGCACAAACAGACTTTGCATTTTTGCACTCATAAATCAATTTTACGTTCCATTAACTCAGAAATTGATTGGAAACAGAAATCATCACCTGTTTTGCACATGTTCACATGTATGCCATGTGTTTTTATTCTCATTTATTTTCACATGAGACTTTTTCACATTTGAAATCAATTCATTTGAAATTTGATCTTAAGTGTTTTTATTATTATTATTATTATTATTATTATTATTATTATTATTATTATTATTATCAATGATCTCTTATGATCTCTTGTAACATGTATTATTTTGTGAGTTGATGTGTTCTTGCAGTTGTCGCAGTGGGTCTGCAAACTGTAGAAGGTCAGTGTGTGTTAGTAACAATAGCTAAAATAGGTGTGTGCTTGTGTCTGCATAGAGGATCTAGTGAACACTCAGAAATGCCAGGCATGTCACTGCGGTCCATTGTGAAGTGATGAACCCTACACAGGGCGCTTTGAAAGGGAACACGCTTGAACTAGTTGATTTTTTACTAGTTCCAATCTGAAGTGATGAAAAACTTTTACTTGAAACTGGGATTCAAAATGGCTATGGTAAATATAGGTCAAGTCCGAGTAAGAAACATATTTGGTAATATTACATTGGAACAAGTATAAATAAAACAGCTGAAAGAAGCAATACAGCAAATGCCCCTTGTTAGATCTCATGTTTTCTCTACCTCAGGTAAAAGCCCATGTGTACTGGTATGTGTTTGGTTCTGCAAATTGAACAGGAAGTGAACAGCAACTTCTAAATCAAACCGGTGGCAGTGTGGGGAAGGATTCAGTGCTCGGTCTATTTGTTAATTATTAACAAATGGCCATTAACTTTATAATTCTTGCTGTGAAAAGCGTAGCCTTTAGGTTTTGTTGATTGTTTGTTTGTTTTGCTCATTTGCATGTCCTTGCCAAGTCATATTTGAAATCAGATTAAGAGTTTATCAGTTTTCTTATATTATTTTTGCTTCTGAGAGACAGCCATCATCATGCTGGTCAAAATATTAGCTCAAAGTTTATCTCAAGGCAAGGTTTAGCTCAAAGGTTATTTATTTTAATACTAGTTTAAAAGCAAAAGCCTAACTCTTCTGTGTCTGACTCATATCACCATTTTTTTTTTTTTTAAATCTGTAAAGGCCATCATTTTAGGTCAAAATTACACTATTATGGTTAATGTTAGTGACTCACAAATGTATTTTTCCAGCTAATACTGAGATTTCTCTGGGACATTAAGAGAAAGAATTTAGAAGTCAACAATCCCTATCAATATATCATCAAAATACCATTTGGATGAAGATTTTAAATAGGTTTACCATAGGTAGCCTACATTGTTTTTGCTTTTTTTGAATTTGCTCATGACTGCAGCCTGCCATGGATATTGTTTAGGAAAAAGTCTCAGCCAGCAGGTTCTCGTGCTTTAACATTTGTTGACCATACAAGTATATATGAGTGATTTAGGTGCATTTTTCTTATAAAATGGGAAATGAAATGCAAATTATCTGCCAAGCCAGACTTCTGATTTTCAGAACAAAGTAAAAATAAGGCCTTATTTGGCCACTAGAGGGTAGACAAGTACTAATAGGTGTGAGTGAAACTCACTTGTCAGCTAAATGCCAACCAAAATGACAAAGCATCTTACAGATAGAAGACAAAAGGAAGTGTATGTCTTGTACGGCCACATATAGAAAAACCTCTGAGCTTGATAAAGTCAGGCGTTTTGAACTAATATACCAAATGATATGTATGTTCGTATGTGTTAGAATGAAATCTACTTTGTTTCCAGACTGTTTCGCCATCTGCTCCATAGGCTGATCAGTCAGGTATGAATGTACAGAATCCTGATCCCCCGCCCACCAACCCACCCCACCATCCCTCAGGACCACCTTGTTTCCTTTGTCTTCTCAATGGTCTTCTTTTACAGTGAGCTCTTTGAGGAGCTTCTGAACTCCATGTGAGCAGCCACCCAAGTAGACAAAACAGCTGTGTGTGCTGTGTTAACAAGGATCAGCGGAATTCACTGGGGGAAAACAGGCGAATCTCCTGGCTGACCTGCTTTCTCTGTCTGAGTGATGAGGGACAGATTGCCTCAGCACAGGTTGAGACAGTACTGGCAGTGAATGAGTTATCAGCACAGGTGTGGAGGATAGAGCCTGCAGGTCTAAGCTTGATGACTGGTAACTTTGATGGTCTTCGTTTCAACCTACCATGTGGCAATGTGGCAGATGCTTCTATCCATAAGTGAGGCAGGAAAACATACTCATATACGTAGCTCAGCAGTTCCTGTTAAAGGAAAATTCCACCCTGAACCATTTGCATATTAATCTTTAGAATTAATATGCCAACTTCAGTGGTATCCAAGATTTATTTTGTAATTGTATTTGGTTGACTTTTTTAGTTTAAAAGTTCTTTCATCAAAATGTTGAACTACAGGGTGTCCCAAAAGTCTCCATACACAGGGGAAATTAGCTCTTTTTAGCAAAATGTAACTTTATTTACAAAATATCCTCTACATGATTTCCATTTCTTTGTAAATGCACACAGAGTCGTCTTTCCCACTCATGCTAAAAAGTGTTAATTTCCCCTGTGTATGGAGACTTTTTGGACACCCTGTAGTTTCACATTGGTTAATGACTGATAGAGGTGTCAGTAGGAATTAGCCATTGCTACAGTTTCTACCTAAAGAGGCCATTGCAGCAAAGCTTTATTCCTTTACTCTGTCTAGCTCTCTCGTGCCGTATCTGTACACTCTACTCAAGCAGATACTATTCCAAAAAAGCTTCATCTTTCATTTTAATAGCACTGTCAGTGTCACTGTATATGTCATCTTTTAGATTGTTAACTAGCCAAGCCATAGCTCAATGCAACTATTTTTTATAGCTGCATTGCTTTCTGGAAATTTGAGTCCAGTGTTTGCTGTATCCACTATTTCAACATTAAATTTCTCATTAATATCAGGTTGAACATGTTTGGAAAATGGCAAATGAGAAAAGATACTCTTGCCCTTTTGTTTTTAGGAGCTAACAGCAAAACCTGACTGTTATTACTTATCATATCATTGTAACCTCACTAGCAGTGTCCCCCTGTGAGCATATCAGACAACTACTGTCTCACAGGAATACAAAAACAAAAATACAGAACTACCCAACAAATTAGCACCAGGATCACTATATCACATATATTTCAATATAAACATATTTAACAATTACAATGTTTTATACACAGAGATGCTTGAAAAGCCTGTGATCAACACTATACCCTTCTTGAAGCACTTCCCATGTGTACTTGCTACCAGTGGTGCCAAGCTGTCACACAAACACACGTAGCAGCCAAATTCACCTACACGACAGCCAGTATAGTTAGAGGCCTATACTTCAAGAGAAAAGAGAAAGTCACAGCACACACACACACACACACACACACACACACACACACACACACAAGCGATGAAATACTGGCACAGTGTAACAGAGTGACATTTCCCGCACTGTGACTCAGCACTCTGTCGAGCCTGTCGAGAGGTGGAGCAGTATGGCTGCCCAGTGAGCAGTGGTCGAATTTTCAGCTGGAAGGGTGAGTTCAAATGACAAACAGGTTTGGAGTAGAGCTACATTCTACTATTTTTTTTTTCAATTTATCAAATAGCCTTGTTAGCTTAACTAGCACGCTTTTCCAAATGCTGCTAAATTGCTCTGGAAATGTCAGAAAGGCCACGTCACAAGCAGAAGTATATTCTTTAAAAAAGTAGCATATACATTTACATTTAGTCATTTAGCAAATGCTATCCAGAGTGACTTGCTAAAACATGCAAACAGCTGAAGATGCAGTGATGTACAACATTGATTGAGTCTGCGAGAATGCACAGCCTGGGAGACAAAAGACAAATTCTGATTTGTACAAGTGCTAGAGTGGTCTAGGTGATAACGAAAAGTCGATTTCAAGCTTAAGTACATAATACAAAAGACAATCAATAAATATAAGGGACAATTTCAAACCTAAGAGACTAAAACCCAAGAAGTATTACAAAAAGCAATCAAAGGAAATCATAAGGAACATTCTTTCTAAACATGTCAACTAAAAATTCATATAATTCATAGAAATCACAGAAGAAACATACATTAACCAAAAAAAAAGTGTTCCTCAACATTATAACATTTTACGGGATTCTGTTTGAAACCTTTCTGAAAGGGAAACTCTCTGATGTAGGGTACTGCATAAAACCTTTAAGAGTTTAATGAGTGTAATTTCTTAGCCTAAGAAGAGTGAATTGATTCTGCTTTAATGTTTATTATGCCATTCCTAAAGGTTATTGATAAAAATGCCCTAAGGGATATCACACATCACCTGAAAAAGAAAATGATTTTGTCATCACCATTATTATTATTATGATGATGATTATTATTATTATTATTAACGGCAACAACAGGGCAGCATGGTGGCGCAGTGGGTAGCATTGCCGCCTCGCAGCGCCAGGGTTCCTGTATGTTCTTCCTGTATTTGTATATTTGTATGGGTTTTCTTCAGGTTCTTCAGTTTCCTCCCACTGTCCAAAAATCTGCCAGTGGGTGGATTAGCTATGCTAAATTGCCCCTATATGTGAATAAGTATCTGCATTGTGTCCCATCCAGGGTGAATTCCTTGTGCCCTGTGTTACTTGGATTGGCTCTGGACACACCGCAAGCCTGACCAGGATAAAGCAGTCACTGAATATAAATGAATGAACAACAACAAACAGCAATTTTTAAACCGCAGTTTTCTTTTAAAGCTTTTTTAAATGTATGTCTGTGTGTTTTCAACTGAGCCAGCTCTCCTCAAGCTTGCACTGTACATAAACAGGCTGACTCATGACTTACCATAGTATAGCATTATATTGATCTTCTGTGCACACAAAAAAAAGGAAGATCTGAAAAAACGGTCTCCATAGTGATCAGTTGCTGAATTTTTCACAGTGGACCAAGCTCCCCCTCCTCTCTGCTGTCCTTGGCTGTAATTATTGGAATGCAGTTGCTTCAGTTTACTGAGTGCCTCATGAAAATCAAATGTGACACCCCATCTCAAATGGGTAGCAAATTACTAGCCCCTGATCGGTAATAACCTGACGCTTGTGAGACAGTTGCTGTGAAAGGAGCTACAGACAGCGTGTCCAAACAAATAAAGAGTGACGTGCACAGGCACTTAACTGGATAAATTAGTGTTGGAGTTTGCTTATTGATCAAAACAAGCCCTTTTAGGATCCCAGCAGGGGAGAACAGATTGGCTGATTTTTGGCAGGGCTGCTGGACTTGGCAGAAATGGCAGCATTTTTCAACGATCTTGGGGCACAATGGATAATTATCTTTTTGTGCCAAGTCAGGGCGTCTTCTTTGAACAAGGGTGTATAAGAATTCCAGACAAGGGTGGCACTTCCTGCACTAGCTAGCAGATTTAGCAGCAACCTCAACACATATAGTCAAAATATTTACCAAGGATCCACCAGGCAGTTAAACAAAAAAAAAATCCCCAAAAATTAACCATTCTTATCAAATATACATACATAAGACTGTATTTTTGTTGCTGATCTGTAGAATTGCGCTATAATAATTTGATTTCTGTTATTAAAATAATATGTTTCAAACATTCTAGGTAACTGTATACATTTTGTAGAAAGAAAGACTGCACCTCAGTAACCCCAGAGCCAGAGTTCAGATTGCTTCTTTAATCTAGTCCTGCTTGACTTTGTAATAAAATATGTGGAAAGAGTGCAGTAGGGGAGCAGATAAGGTGGAAGCTGGGAACCTGCAGTAGAGAATGAATGAACGGAGCACAGTGACGTTTGCTGTGATTGATGGTCAGTGTCAAGTGAGCTTAACTGAAACATCCTCAGTCAGTTTTGCTGTAGTCAGGATTTCAGGCTTCCAGCACCAGACAAAGAACATCACACATGTACACTATCATACCTTCCAGCAAATTCCATGAAAAATGATTGCTCCAGTTTTGCGGTGAGTCTTGAACTTTCATCTGATGCATCACCAGCTTGAGGCTCCAGATGTCCTCAATTCATTACGAGGCAAAGCAGCCCAGTTGTTGCCTGGCAGCAATGAGCTTTTCCACATCAGCTCTTTTGCTGTGTGAAGGAGCAGATCAGACGAGGAGGCGAGCTGGAGGTCTGCTGTTTGTCATCCGGGGGTGAGGTGGGGGCAGCACCTGGCTCTGATCCGAGTTGGCAAGAATGCCCTAATGCCCTTTTATCATTTGCTGCTTTTCAGTATATGAACACCGTCCATTATACATAATGTATATTCACTCATGTTCTCTGGATGGATGCTCTATTTAGAATTATTTGCAATGAACCTCACAGAACTCTAACCGATGTTTTAAACGGTTGCAGTGTTTTATTTACTAGCAGTTTCTTTCAAGACCGGGCCAAACTACTGTTTAAAGTAGACCATGAAGGCCAGCACAGCCAGCTACAGCCCATTACACATAGTAACACAGCATAGTAACTCTCTTTTCATTTGTTTTCAATTAGCTCAGAGGAAATAAGACAAAAATCACACTGAGGCTCTAATAGTTACTGCCAACTTCTGAATCAAAGCTTAAATGGCTTTTAAATTTACTTGCCTTCCCATTCATACGGTTTGTCACTAAGTTAAAACTGAAATAGAAAAATACACTATTTTACTCTTGGAATGAGTCAGCATAGCTGAGTCTGCTATGGATTTATTCAAAGTTTATTTATATATGCTCAAGCTACATCCAAAAGTAATTTTGCGGATTTTAATGTCAAGTGTTTTTTTTCTGCCCTTGGCTAGAATTGTCTAGCCATTCAAGAAATCTCAGGCATACAAATGTAACAAATAAGTGCCCTTATGTGGATAATAAAGTTCTATAGACTTTTTTTAAGGGTTTGATTTTGAAAGCCTGGGCCACGCAGCTTCACCCAGCCTGTCTGTCTGAATGTGCTTGTGTGTGTGTGTGCCTCTCTCTCTTTCTCTCTCTTCTCTCAGGCCCCCACCTTCCCTCCTTTGAGAAGGATTTAGCGACTGAAGCATTGTCTGTGTGTGAGGGAGAGTGTCTGGGCACTCACACACTAACACAGACTGGTGGGCTGGTTGGGGGGTCACGGGTCACTGACCCGCCCAGCTCCGTGAGGGAGAACAAAGCCTCAGTCAGGCCAATCAAAGAGCAGGTTGGCTCCGGGCTTCACTCCAAGAGTCCGGGCCCACATTGAGGGTACCGGGGGTCTGGGCCCAAACATGTGAAGGAGGCGGGCGCTCATAAGAAATAATCAAATCCCCAGCCGTCTGGAGGGCCGGTTATGTCAAAATCGTCTATCCTCCTCCATTCTGTTCCCTCCGTGAAGCTGGAACGAAGATCTCCCTCCTTCTCGCCAACATCCCTCCCTTCAGCTTTGCCCATCACTTTGAAGTCTGCTTTCTTTTGTTCTTTACATAACTCAAGCTGATGTTTTTGAAAAAACTAATTTGTATGCATTTCCAGTGACATGGCTGCCACCCAGAATTCTTCACAAAGGTCTGGCAGAGAGGTGAACGTCTGAAGAAAGGGCCCAGAGACAACTGGGTGAAAACATGACGACGGACCTTTGAATTATTGTCACTGTGCAAATCAGAGAATAACGGATTAGGGACTTGAAGATGAAATCACTCGGAGAATAGGAAGTTTGGGGAGGATTTTCTGGCTTTCTCTCTCAATTACTTTCTCTCCTGAACCACTTATTCTCAAACATGATGCCCACGTAGAGAGAGCAGACAGATTAAAGGTGGACAAATATTTGAACTAGTTTTGTTCAAATTGAAATGAGGGGCTTTCAGAAAGGAAAGTGATATTAGGGCCCTGTTGTTACATTCTCTTCAGCAGACTCATTCATGCTCTTCAGCACTGGTGTTCAGTGTGAAATGCTTCAAATTAATGTTCAAATCTTTCTGTCAAATAATCTACAGTTTCAAAAGAAATCAACAATTTTAGAACAAATAAAATATTTTTAAGATGTTAAAAAGTACAGCTTGTTCTTATGGGTCTTTTGAAATAAACATTTTTTTTTTTTCCTGAATTACTTCCATTCATGCAGCTCAAAGCTACATTAGTAAGGAAGAGCTTCCTTTTTGAAGGTAGCATTTTATGCTTTTGTAGCCAACGCACTGTGACGGTCTTTTGGAAAGGCTGCTGAGGACTTTTCACCAACCTTCAGCTTTAATGACATACTTTAGGCAAATTTTTTTTTCTGACTACCGCCCAGAGGCTCTCACGAACCCTTTCTCTCAGGCTTTGGCCTTGGGCCAGGATGATGATCAGTGTCCTTGCTTCTCTTCTGTGTGAGCCCAATGTGTAAGGTCTCTCCTTTTTTATTAGAGGAAATGGCATTTGGAGGCTCAAACAGGATGTCCCGCTGTTGGCCCTGACTGTGAACTACCCGTCCCCCACCCCTTCCCTCCACCAGCACCCCAGCAATGTGAAATGGCTTAAGTTAATCCAGGATCCCAAAACTCGTGGAGCCTTCTTTTTTTTTTATTTCTCTTGTTCTCACTCATTTGGAGACCAGCGTGAAAGAAGTTGGGGACACAATGCTTTTCCTATGGTGTGTCTCTGACCACAGATAGAGTGTCTCAGGGTTGAGCTGTCTGAAGTTCTGACCGTGAATTTGGGCTACTCTGTGTGTCTCTGCTCCAGAAAGGAGCTACATCTCACAACCTTTTTTTGCTGTTGAATATAATATACTGTGAGAAGGACAGATTAGAGGTTTTGTGTGTCAATAGAAGGTGGCTAAATTCCTCCAGAATGTAATAACAAAATGCCTTTTCTGAGCATATTTTCACAAAAAACCCCAAGCAGTTCAGTGAGGTCTAGCTTAAGAACGTTTCATTCCTTCCTTTATTCATTGTGTGAAAGTGTTTTTGGCTTTACTCCCTCGAACAAAAAGCAGGGATTTAACTTTCTGTGCCTCTCATAATTGGCTCTCAGTGCAGATTTATGATGTAATGAACAGGTGTTGGGTGGGAGGGACAGTGTGACAGGCATTATAAAGAACCAGTCTCTCTCTCTCTCTATCTCACACACACACACACACACACACACACACACACACACACACGTTAGTTTTATTTTCTTTGCATGGACCCCTCAATTGACATAATTATTACTATAGGTAATTAATATTAAACCTAAACACAATCATAACCTTAACATCAGTNTTTTGAAAAGACGATTTTGTGAGGACCTGGAGTGTGTGAGGATATTTGGCACAATCTTATCGTTCTGAAAATATTTAATCATTTTTGGTCGTAAAAAAGTGCTAAAAATGTGTGTGTCTTCCTGTCTTTTCATTGACATAATTATGAAGGCAGCTAATTAATGCTATGCCTACACTGAAATCTAACCTTAACATCAGTACACATCTTGGCACTTAAATAAAAGCTTCAAAAAATTGTTTTTTACATAAAAGCTGCAATTTTTGGTAAAAAAAAAAAATAAATAAATAAAAAAAAAGGGGGGGGGGGGGGGGCCCCCCAATGTGCGAACAAATTAAAAAAATTCACTAAGTACAAAGCATTTGGGGCCAATTTTCCGTTCCCGGATA
>CM074948.1:16475497-16492567 GCA_037577455.1 Pangasius macronema | reverse complement strand
TTTTGAAAAGACGATTTTGTGAGGACCTGGAGTGTGTGAGGATATTTGGCACAATCTTATCGTTCTGAAAATATTTAGTCATTTTCGGTCCTAAAAAAGTGCTAAAAATGTGTGTGTCTTCCTGTCTTTTCTTTGACATAATTATGAAGGCAGCTAATTAATGCTGTACCTACACTGAAATCTAACCTTAACATCAGAACACATCCTGGCACTTAAATAAAAGCTTCAAAAATTGTTTTTTACATAAAAGCTGCAATTTTTGGTAAAAAAAAGGGGGGGGGGGGCAGCCAAATGTCCTCTCAATTTCAAAACTGTCAGTAAGTCCTATGCTTGTGGGGACATTTGTCCTTGCCAGGATATAAAAATATGCCCACACACACACACACACACACACGTACACACGCACACACACGCGCACACACACACACACACACACACACACACACACACACACACACACACACACACACTTTCAGTACAGTCTCATGGTTAGTTTCACACTTGATGTTTCTAGATAGGCTTAATAATCCAATTTGTCACGCAAGATCAGTGCATTATATATGTTTCACTTGTAAATTATATATTTCACAGTCCCAGAATTCTGAACAGCATGAATCCCTAAAATTACTGCTTTACTGCTTAATGTAACCTCAAATAAAGAAATGTACAAATGGGTTGAAAGAAAGAAAGACAGAATGACAGACTTTTGGGCTTAAATCTATAGTTACTATTATAAAGAAAAGGGTGACTCTTAAAGGATGGTTTAAGAGAAAATAAAAAGTGACATATGATGCATTGGTTAAATATATACTGCAAATAAGCAGTGAAAAAAAAAAGTCTGGCATCATTTTTTTCCCAGGCCAGTGTTTTTCAGTAGCTGTAGCTGGACTGGAGCATATTCCACAGATGCAGTGCCAATCACTTCATAGAAAAGTCTTTCTGCTCATGAAAGAATTTTTGAGCGGATTCCATTTCCCATGGTCTTTATCCATTACTGTTTTGTAATCAAGAACTGAGATACTAATCTCACTAGATTTATTGGTGTTCTTTATCTATTGTATTGCATGCTGGTTGTCTGACATGATATGAGTGTGAAAGTTCATGTGGCTACAGATGGACAGCAGTCAAGTCACATGGCTCTGTGCTGACATTCAGTTGCTTACGGTCTTTGTGGAATGGTGTTAATCAAAAGGCTTAGTGGGACTGTTACAGATGCACTCACGCTTCCTAGCACCCATTCGAATTCTGTTATTAGACAAAAGATGCTGAAGGAAAGGAAGAAAGAAGGAAATAACTATGTAGACTTGATGAAATGACTAATGAAAATTAAAAAATGACAGTACACAACCAACACTGAACTTGCTCTCAAACATACTACAAAATAGAATCTCTGCTTCCATAATAAGCAAAGCCAGTGGATTACAGGAAATAAATGTAACACCCTTGTGTAGTTTCATTTTGTTGTGTTTAGTTTCAACTAAAGCCAAAGACAAAAGGTGTGGAATCCTCCAGGCTTGCTAAGCTGCCTGTACTGCATTATGGCACTGTTAATTTATTATGGACTGCTACCATCATCCCAGCCTCATCTCCCAAGACCTCTTCTGACAGTGATTTTTAGTGTACAAACTTTTCTATGCCTAAAGAATTTGATCTCTTTCCACAAATATCTTCAGATGACACCATGGTCTTTAAGAAATTGAGCATTTTGTATAGGATCACCACTCTATTGTTAGACCACCCACGCTGTACCATAAAAAACACACTTCCTACAATTTCATGAGGAGTGGAAGAGTTATGTGTTTTAGTAAACTTTAGTGTTCATGAACTTTCCCCCTTTCATGGTTTCTTTTATATCAGCACTTAGATAAAAAAAAAGTCTGCTAAAGAATGTCAGCATTTAAAATCTTCTTAAGTGAGACATGAGTGATGCTTTCCACTAGAACACTGTTAATGCACTGTATAAGCTCCAGTAATGACATAACCATCTTCACTGGCTAATACTGTTACAGTATAAAGACACAGGCAAGGTTCAGACTTACAGAGTATGGGGCTTTGATCTTGGTGTTGATATGAGCTAAAAGACTCCATCAACATAAACCAAACATTTCTTTTTCAAATTCAAGTTGCTAATAGTATTCCTTTTCAGGTTTCTGTATTTCCAGTAGGCAATTAGGGGTCCAAGCACCAATGATGCAGGGGCCCCATAGTGATTGTATGTTTTATTGTTGTTATACATGTCATGGGAGTCTATGGCAACCCACTGAACCCTTTGCATGAGATGTATAAAATTTGGTACACTGATTCACTATGGTCCTAAATGTCTTCTCACCAAATTTTGGGTATGCCCCTTAAGCCATCTACTGCCACCAATAAGACAAATTTGGACACATGTTTCCGCCTATAACACTGGAACCACTTGTCACAGAATAACCACTCCATTTGCCTATAATTAGGGTCTGCCATATTCAAATTGCCACAATCTTAAATTGTAACAATTTTCTTTACTACACTTAAAAATTTGGTCCATTCAAACTGCAATCAGCTGATCCTGAGTGGCCCTCACCAATGTTATCAACTGATTTATGAAATTCATATCTGTTTGCCATTAATGCTCTAACAAAGATGCCGGCAGGTCACCAAACAAGAAGTGGGTCAGTATTTCAACAAAGTTTTGGCATATTGACACCCAGCTGGGGTTGGGGTGGTGTGGGGGTGTTACAACCGTGCCCTAAGTCACGAAGTACTATAATTAACTATAATTAAAAGATGAACTAAGCACATGATTCTTTGTTATTCTGATTCTGTTTATCCTGAGAGCAGCACAAATTATGATTATACAAGTCAACTATAAGAAGTTGGGCATCTTGAATTTAAATGAAAACTTGAGAATGAGATGACAAATGTTAAATCATTTTTTATATTCATAACTGTTTGCCTTAAAAATTCCAAACAAAAAGTCAGCCTGTATTCTCCATCAAACCTTTGTTTTACTGACACCAAACATGGTAGGTGTGTTTTAGACCACACCCTAAAGATCACCTGTGCTGTCACTTCACCACTAGGTGGAACTATAATAAAGAGCTGAACATGAACATATGTTCAAGAAATGATCTTCCTTAAAAAAATGAGAATTTCCAAGTCAACAAAGTCCTTCCAAAAGGACCAAGTCAACTGGATCAAATCTCCAGAGGTCATCACAGAGTGCTTGGACCCCTTAATCACTGCTTGCAGCTACATTTAACAGTCACTCAAGTTAATTTACACACAAGATACACTTGGTTCTTACAATCACATTAATAATTCTAATCATACACACTTTCTAGTCAATAACCAGACATTGATTCAGACTGTTTGGATTTTATATTAGGATAAAAAAAATGTTCAGCTGGAATCAGGTCAGTACCTTCCAAGAAAGGAAAGATATTCAGTTTTTATCACATATAAAGTTTATACACACATATAAACATTATATAATGATAGCTAAACTAAAGGTTCTTTGGGTTGAGAAACTCAAATCAGGGAAATCCAGACAGAAAAAAAGTATACAAGGTTTGATTTCATTCAAAAACAAACACAATACAAAAATGCAATTATGAAAAATTCTTACTTTTTTTTTTTTCTTTTTCTTTTCTTTTTTTTTTTTTAAATACACACAGTGCCAATACGTCAGCCCCCTCCCTGTCAGGTCACCAAAGTAATCTGTAGCTCTTACAGATGTATTCACGTGATTTAAAATAACCCATCTAATGATACTGGTCTTGCCTTAAGGCATGTCAACCATCATGGCTACAGCTCAACTGTACAATCTGCCCACAATGACATCTAGCAATTGATCAAGCTGTCTATAAAAGAAGAGTTCAGAGGACCTGAAGAGTAAACTTTGAATGAAAAAAAAAAAGAATTCTGACAAACTCAAATTTCCAAAAGACCCATAACCAGTTCCCACTGGTTTAGAGACAGCCAACACACAAGCAAAGCAATTGTGGTCCCAATGAAATAAATAACATCAACAGATTCAATAAGACAGCTTTCAACTGAGACATATTCTTACTATGTAAGCATATTTGGCCTTAAAATCAATCATTATTTTAGCTCAGTCCTGACCAGTACAAAAGGTGACATTCCTAAATTATTCCAATATTGGTACTGCCTTCATGTGCAATCATTTAAAAATAGTATTTGATCCTCACCATGAAAGTTTTGTCTCATGACATTGCTTTTACTGGAAACAGCAGTAAGACCAAGAATGGTGCTTTCCTCTAAAACCACAATTTCTACAGTGCCTTTAAATGTCCAAACAGTCTTGTAAATATTTGTTCTTCCTTTCACACTGGATGTAACTGTTAGATCTGGTGAGGGAAAATCTAACACTTCACCACCTTAAAACACCAATGACATGACTGTGCCCAAGTGCTTGCACGAGTTTAATATCATTTGCTCTTACACGCGCGCGCGCACACACACACACACACACACACACACACACACACACACACACACACACTTGAAACTCACACTCAATAAATAGACAATGGTGTAAGGCAGTGTTGAGACATGCATACGTCACAAAGAACAGAACCAAACGTCATTCATACATCGTAACAATATGCACATTGTTTTTTTGGCGCATGAACTTGTTTATTCCCTTTTTTTGGCAATGTTGGACTTTTCAAGGCTTTTCAGGTGAAGTCCTGGTGGACAGGAAGAATCTCGCATCCATCTCTGAGGCACACAGAGAGAAGAAAGGAGCTCCAGGACCTCTCGATGAAGCTGATTCCATAACATTGAAACAAGCTGATTGAGACAAAATCAGGAGGACAGTTAGGAGGTCTGGTGTTCCTGCTCATGGCAGCCAGCTGCACACGGCTTCAAGATGTTCCAGAAGTTTCTAGATAGCTCTGCAGCTTTCGAACCGTGGTTTTGTCCAAGGAGCAAAGGTCAAAGTCAAAGGTTGTGTTTGTGATGTGAAAATGTCCAGTTTCTTCAATGAGGTTTACAATCTGGATGCGAAAAATGAGGACAATGAATTAGCAACCCAAGCACATGATAGAAATCAGCACTGTAATTTAGTCCTCAATATATTAACTCACATTTTTATATAGCAGCTAAATAAAACCAGGTTTAAGGGAAACTTGGCTGAATGAATGGTTTTGCCTTAACAAGTCTCCATTGAAAATAAGAAGCCCTGAAGCTCCACATGGTGCCGTGTATCTGAATGTAATGGGAGAGATCGTTGTCTAACACAGCAACTTATTGGTACCATTTGTCTCTCTTTAGTTCGAGGGGATCACGCTAGCAAATTAAGGAGATGGGAGGTGGGGGAGGGTTAAGGGGTTCTTGCACAAATGAAACTGTTCAGTAATGGGACCCAAACCTGATCCCTTTCACACTACAAAGACCCCCATATGGAAAGAATTTATTGTCTCTCTGCTGAACCAGGGCCAGGAACAGAGAGACTCAGGGGTCTGTTATGACAACAGTAAAGACAGACATCAGCTGCTTGTGTGACCAAACCGCTGTCCGATTGGAGGATTGAGGCTGTTTCATTGCTAATGGTTTTATTTGACAGGTCTGTGATTTTCAGATTTCAAGCCCTCAATAATAATAATAAAAAAACACAAAAAAAACAACTTTTTTTAATACTTTCAAGCAATAACAACTCATTTCAGCAAAGAAAGTCACATAAGCACCTTATAAATTTCCAGATCTTGATTTATTTTGACCATTAATCACCATTAGTGTCAAATTAATCCAATTTTTGTTTTTTTTAAAGCAGGCCAAAAGGAAAACTAATTATTGCAATGTTTCATGGCTGAGAAGGTGGAATACGTATTATGGCTCCAAGGGACTGACTTCATCTTAGTACATGCTTATGCTTCCAATCTTTGTAGGGAAATTCCCCAAGAATTCTCTATATTCCAGGCAAACCTCGTTGTCCATTCGGTCATAACAGCTAGACCTCAAAGTATTATGACTACCAACCTCAGGGGAAAGAAAGTACTGACTTGGTAATAATAGCATTTTACGTTAAATGTTTTAGGTAATGTTTCAGTGCCCATCATCTGCTTTAAGGATGTTCCAAATATTTGAGATCCATTTCATCTTATCTCTTATGAAGGTAAACACAGTACCTGCTGTAATATGTGCCTCTCTCTCAGTGCCATTAGTCTTCTATGGAGCTCCACCAATTCATCCAAGTATGCCTGAAACAACACAACAAATGCCTTACAGTTGAAAGGTGTACTATCCAGACCCATTACACACAACTGTCTGACTTGTCAACTCAGACCTCACGACATACTAGAACCTTCTTCTAGTGCAGAGGATACTGGATACTACTGGATATGGGTACTGTTTATAGCAATAATCACCTTGTCACAGTCGATATTCTTGTTTTTATCTGCTTTTGTCTGCTTCATGGGACTCTTCACTTCTAGAATCTGTAAGAGAACAGGTTATTCAGTTTGTAACTTTGGCATTGGCCACACTGAAACTAAAAAAAGTACATTTATGTAGCACGGAGGCATTTCTCTAAACACGGGAAGTAGCCTTTCATGGTAACCAAGATATACTTATAAACATAAAGAAACCAGAAAAACAAATCAGCTCCCATGTACCATGCAGACATGTAGAATCCATGCAGGATAAAGCAGGTACAAGTTGTAAAGGAGCAGTTGTAGCTCAGTTAAGATTCTGAGCTAGCGCTCTGATCAACAGAGCCATTGATGGGCTGTGCTATGCTTGGACCGTTTACTTTGAGTTACTACAATCAGTTAACCCTTTCATGCAGTGTCCACACTTACGGACACTCAAATCAAATTACTTGAGTGCATTAGTATAAATTAATAAAGTTCTGTAGCTCTCTAGACTATTCATCGTTCTCAGTCTTTACTCATTTTCTACATAAAAAAAAAAAAAAAAAGTAAAAATGTTTTTGTGTCAGACTCAATTGTTCAACTTTTTTTTTTTTTTTTAATTAAATTTTTTTAAATTTTTTATTTTTTTTTATTTTTTACTTCCTTGCATCATGCAATGGTCCCAAGCTGTATGTTCAGAAATTATATTTTCTAAAAGTTTTGGCTTCAACATTACACATTTTAGATCTGAATGTAGAAATTGTGGACTTTGGAAGATTTTTTAAAATGATTATTTCAGGCATACTGTTTTAGCCTTTTTATTTTTTACTCATCAATAATCCACTTGATTTGTAATATAGTAATATTTAGAATCACAATTCATACTTCATGCAGTTTTAATTAAAAAGAGTGAAAGAGTTGAAAGAAAAAAAAAGCATCTGTCATGAATTACACTGAAACTGACAATAACCTGAAAAGTATGAAACATATTCAAGAAAAGAAAACACACTTTTTTTTTACTTAAAATATAACGCCAACTTCTCTTGCATTTTTTAAATTAAGAACAGTTACGCTTTTATCCATTTAGGTAAATTAATAACAAATCCTTAACCAATTGACCAAACACTGAAAGACAGTCTGCTCTTACTTGATTATTGCTGGCCTTCAGAAGAGGCGGGGCCTCGTTGTGTGGGAGTGGTGAGGAGGTGGAGCTATTCTCACTGTCACTGCCGTCACTCAAACTCACCCTGTGACCAGAGGAGAGAAATTCACTGCATTGATGCAGCTGCAGTGTGCAGGCTTTTGGTATTTCAGACATTTACATCGGATTTACTCAGACTAACCAGAATTTTAGCACAACTATGCATATAGCTAATGAAACTAATAAATACTTCTGGTAGACAATACATGAGGTAAAACTGTCATTGTGGCCAATTGGTAAACAAGCGCTTTGGTAATAAAACATGCAGTTATAATGGGCCATTCAAAGTGTAGTACCTATAAAATGAAAATAAAATAGGGTTAGGCTAAATTCTTGGCTAACAAAGCAACAAGGCACTGAAACTCTGAGCGAAGGAGAGAAATGTTCACCTGCGATGGCGATGCGTCATGTGTGTGTGTAAAGGACGCTCCATGTCCGAGTCCATGTCGTTGTCCTCTTCCTCCTCCGACTCGTCTTCATTGTCATCTGAGTGCAAATCTGGAATTATCGTCTGTAAAGGACCCAGCACTGAATGTGCACAACACAGAGAACACTAAATAACTGACAATAATTGACAAACTGAGTTTGAAATCAAGATCAGATTACATACAGACAGCTCCAGAATTATTGGCACCATTGACAAAGACAGATGAAAAAGGATATGAAAAATCTCTTTGCAGTTACTTAGCCTAATCTCATAGCTGAAACTATTGACAGAAATGTCAGATTTCTCTCATATTTTAGTAAAAGTGTCACAATTCGTGGTACTCCTGGAAATTCTCATGAACAAAATGGAACAGAACATGTTTCCATTTAATTTTTTACCGTTTTTTTTTTACACTCACCTGAGTGTTTACAAACTCTTCATCAGCCATCCATGCCTTCAGCTTTACCCACAATTACCAAGGGTGCCAATATTTCTGGAGCTGACTGACTGGCAGAAGTAGAATAATTCTCCTGTAGCATATTTACAGAAAGCTGGAACCTATTTCTTGTTAAAATTTTGATATCCTGTCCGGTGTTTCTGGGATAGACTCCGGATCCATGAAGGGCAGACCATGATTGTGACAGATGGCCCAGAATTCCTAGCTACGTCCCTGTTTATCACTATATATTGTAAATGCACAATACACAATGATTGCAGTAATGCTGCTACACTAGCACCACCTAGAGCTAGACCAGTCAACTAATGTGTGTCAATGGCTGGTTCTTGTCTTTTCATTGATTTAAAAAAAAATTACGATGCCAAATTGACTGAATAGCAAGAAATGAGTATTAAAACCATTACAGCAGGAATCCAAATGGCAGGAGTCCTAATAGAGGGGTCTGGTTGTATTAAGCATTAAAAATAAACTTAAACGTTACAATATTGCCACTGTGTGTTAAAAGCTGGAACCGAGTCCTCGAATGGAACGGCGAACACACATCCAGACATAGGACTTGAGCTTGACCTCGACCTCGACCGTCCTGACCCGACAACTGACTGCAGTATAACGTGAGAAAATATAAAAGATAAGGAAATATATTAGAGGGCTCCCTGGAAAGGAGAAAAAATATGAATTGCTACACAAGTGTCTCACCGCACACTGATATGTCCCTGTCTAAAACACGCGCCTTCCACATAACTGGCTCTGTAACTGTATAACCCATGTTTCATGTACTGTTGCTAAAGTGTATCTGTGATGACCTAAATCATGCCATGTACGGTCATCATGATGGACGTCACACTGCCTCAGATTCCTGCAGCAGAGCTTTAACAGCGCAAACTAGTGCTACTGGCTTCACTTTCCTCTCCACAGCGGAGGCTTTAATGGGTTGTAGTGGCACTTCCAGCGAGTAAATCTTCTTGTACGTGATTTCGGAAGAATTACTTCCGACTAAATGCTCAAGGGAGTTCGTCACATACGTGGTCCGTAAGGGTCACACACACACACACACACACACACACACACGTTTATCTTACTTACCACTGACGCAATTATTAATGCAGCTAATTAATACTATGCTACACCTAAATCTAACCCTAATCTTAACCTCAGAAACATTTTTTTTTAAATAAAAGCTACAGTTCTTGAAAAAAATCCTATCCTTATGAGGGATGCTTCCACAATATACTCAATCATAAGTCTATACATTACAAAAATATCCAAACAACAAAATATAACATTCAAACAATGACTGAAATATTTTCCTGTGGAAAAAAAAAAGCTTTTTGCCTAAACTTCACCACCACAACCTAAACTTGCTAAATGCACATTACTGAATGCTGTAAACATATTTAGCATTCAGCTTAACAGCCTCATCAAATAAACAAGATCTACTGAAGCACATTTATACTCTCCAGGTCCTCATGACCTGTGACTGATTAAATCCTAGGAGTGGCAGGAAGATGAGCAGACCTCGTGTAGATAAATGTAACCTCCTCACTCCTGCACTCCAAAACAGCAGGACTGAAGTACAGGAACGCAAATCACACTACGTGCTCATGTTATACAGAACCCTGCAGTAGTGATTCACTTCCAAGCACTTTCTTTTCATATGATTAAGCTGCAGCTTGAGACGAATAAAATTTCAGTTGCACGTATCATGTAAGATGTAGACATGTGTTAAAGACATCGGACAGTGTGTGTGAATGAAGCAGACTTCCCAATGTGGTCAAGATTAAAGACTCTGCGTGCTGCTAACGAGAGAAATGTGACAGTTTTACTGGACAGGCTCCCATGGCTGCGGTATTTACAACACACACGTGCGCGTGCGCGAACACGTACACGCACATACGTGTGCACACGCGCACACTCGATGATGGCGCTCGTATACAAGAAGGGTGATCGTCTATTCTGTGCGTGTGTCAGTGGAGAAAAAGATTGAGTCACGACCACGATTATATGTTAAAGGGACTAACAAGAGACACAAAATAAGACACACAAACACATGTGCACACACACACGCACACACACACACACGCACACACGCACACACACACACGGTGTGTGTGTGGAGGAAAACATTGAGTGAAGACCATAAGTATAAGGTGTTAAAGGTACATGACTCACATTTTTTATTCAACACACCAAGTATTCAACGTTTAAACTGGTCCATTAGTGTCCTTCGTTTGAGCAATTCTCCACAAAAGGTCAGCCAAAGTCATTTCCAAACTAGGGAGGACTACTACACATTTTTAAAACCAAGCTCTCTGATGTGTTATTTGCTGAAGCACTGAGGGCTTTGTGGAGAAATATTAAAGCAAGCTGCAGAGAACACTGACGCAAACGAGATACATAAACAACAGTCCACAGAGCGTCTGCAATGAAACCACGCCGCACTGATGGCCAAGGCTTATTGTAACAAATCAACCACACATTAAAAGGAAGAAGCCCCCCAGGAGGGCCGGCCACATTTGTGGTCCAAACTCTCCACTTGGCCCAGTTTTGAGGGTTTAAGTTTCACATTAAGTCCATCCTGCATTTCTTTGTGGCTTGTAACCCACTGCTGAAAGGCCCCTCACAAAGCTCTGCACTCACGCCGGAGCAGGAGGAGGAGGAACATGCTTTTAACGGGGGGAGAAAGAGGGAGAGCATGAAAGTTCAGCGCAATACTATTAACTTAATTCCTGTTGGAGAACAGCCCAAGAGGAACTCTAAAGACGCCATTAAAGTTAATCTCAATTAATTTGTTTACATTCTTTTCTGATGAGCCCTCTGTGAAACAAAATAGGGTCTCTTGCAGCAAATGCAGTACAGAATTCACATGGTCCCTAAGCACAACTGAGAGAGTAACTGTCTAAAAGAAGCTTAATTCCTACAGCTTCAAAATCCTCAGGACAAAGCCACAGGGTAAACCATCATTAAACACACGCTAACGGGGAGGAAATGATTCTCCCTGAAAGAAGGATCACTTACTCCGCCTTTACTAAACCATGTACAGTACCAACCACATGGGTGTCGAACACTTTTCACTGTACACGGCACTCAACTGAGTGCATTCCTGTTTACCAAGAGGCTTGACACAGCTTCTATAAACTGACAGAACAAGCTGTGTAAAGCAGCATTTTAAGAACTAAAACTGGAGAAGAGCCACAAGAGACAGAAATATCTCAAATATCACACAGTCCTTTGTGGTGGATTAACTCCCAAATGTACGAGCACGTTTAGTTTGGATTAGGCTTGTGTGGTAGAATGAATAGAATGAATCATCTCACAAGATTACAGTGCCATTTAGATCATACTCAGATTATATTATATTTCCAGACCTTCCAACTTTTATGCATTTTGTGCAAGAGCTCCACAATTTAACATCGACTAGCAGACCAGCATGAATAAGCACTCAAAAAATGCACCAAAACTGCAGTCTTTTTCTCCCCAAATAAAACGGGAGATAAGCCAATCGACATGAATCTGGAAGCTGCGCAGGTGCTTTGAACTCTCGAATGAATACTAACCGACCCCACCCTCAGCCTCACCCCCAGCCCTGCCCCACCTCCCCCCAGCCTCACATGTTCTCAGGACTTGTGGGGCATCCTAGCTTTCTGCAAAGGTAAATGGAATGGGGTTCATTAACTGGAAATAAAATCCAGCAGTGAATGTTTGACTGTTCTAACATGAGACTTCATATCCACTAGAGTCAATAGATCTAAATAATTGATATTTATAATCGAGACTTTATAAAGTCGTCTTTTATCTATAAAACTGAGCTTACCATTTTTGGCCTAAAGAAATTTTTGACCAAAAAAGATTAGGTCAAACAGGCCTACAACAGTGTCAACCTGAACACTAACAATGATGTTAATGGTGATGATAATGAGAAAGTGATTAAAGACGCGTTTTTTGTTTTTTTTTTTGCGCTCTCCTGTTCAGACATGTTCAGACATGGTCACTCTGAGTAGCAGTAACAACCGTGAAAAATCGGCCATGTGGATATCAGACAATAATTAGTAAAAGGATTCATTAGAAAATATACAGTTATACTTTGTTTACTGTTCACTTTAAATTACTGCAGAATCACAAAAAATTCACCACCAAGCCAAGTTTTTCAAACTAAGCTAACTTCTGGAAAGCAGTTACAAACTTAAACCTGAAATGGTGGAAAAGCTTGTTTTCCTGTTCTGGACAATGAAGTCATTTATTGCAACTTTTTTTAAAATACAGAATTTTGAGAGAAAAAAAAAAATCAATATTGCACAAGCCTAGTTTGGATGGTTATTCCTCCTGAGGGGACCACTGAAGGTTCCACACTGAACCCAACAACAAATGAAGGGGTTCTATTTAGAAAAAAACCTAAAATAAATAATCCTATCCAAAGAGCCCTTGAGGGAGTTTTTTTTAAGAGCTTATGGCTGTGCTCACAGCTCCATAAAAGCTAAAATCTTACTATTCAGAGGGATTTCACCAGTCATCTAAAAACAAACTTCTAGTAAACCACATCTTTGTCTGGAAGGAAAGAGCGCAACGAAGAATACTGTAGTCTTTTAAAGGCTGAATTCCCAAAACAACAATAAACTTGAGCTTTCATGGCCTCTTGTTGTGGCTCATGACTCACACTAAATCCAAAAGATTTGAATGAGTTAGGAGAAAGAAAAAAAAAGAAGAAATTGATAGTGACACTACTGAGAGCAACACATGGTGCAAAATTTTGCTCAAAGCAAGCAGGGTGGTAAAGACACTTTTACCCCTTGCAGAGCCAGAGGGACCGCAAAGCAGTTCTTTGAAGTATCTTTACTATCTTTCTCTTTGTTATCCCCCCCTTCCTTTTTCTCTTTCCACCTCTTTGCATTTTACTGCCTGTTTGTCTGTCTAGGAGCCTCGCTGACATCAAACGCATGGTCAGAGCACCAGACTGTAAATCACTGAGCCTTTCTCGAGACCGACGGCCCCCAATCTAGACACTAGTAAAAGCGCGGCCAGAGCAGCCCCACACCCCTCCACCACTATAACCAACACCATCACTCATGTGGAAACGCTGGCAAAATCTTTAAGTACTAACATCATCTGGTTGAGAAGAGAAGCTAAGGCAAAGGAGAACTCAAGCTGCTACGACTCTCACAGAGATCCTTGCCTAGCTGTCACCCAAGCTTGAGTAACGGCTTCGCAGTGGATGGACTATAAAATGCTACATTACTTTTTTACAGCTAATGAAAAAACAACTTCCATCAAAACAAGCATGCCCAGTGGCCTCATGTGAGCCGCCAAAATGAAGTCCCAAACCAGTGGAGAGCTAAACAAATTGAACCTATTTGCTGAAGAATTGTTGCACTTCATTTCTTTGGTTGTGGGTTCTTCAAACCACCATGCTTTTACTAGCAATACTGTTACTATAGTTTTATATGGTTCTATCTGGGTTAAGAATGAATGGGAGATAGAACCGTAGTCATGATATCTGTTTTAAGCCTTCCATCTTCTTCTGAATCTACTGCAAGGTTTGAAACCCAACATTTTCTCAGTTATAGATCACTCAACCCTACAGTTTGTTCATAACGTATGATGATGAGGCGAAGTTGTAACTTGTAATCCTTCGCCTACAACCACCAAAAATGCCCCCTCAAATTGAAATTTCAACTCATCAACCTGGGGTAGTCTTCTCAACCATCAGCTCCTTCCCCGTTTTACAGAGTGACATCAAATCACCATGGCTACACACAGTGTAAAGTACGCTTTCTCTATTTATAAATTAGTTTATAGCTGTATTGGCTGTATATAAAGATAAGATACAGATGCAGTACTCGGTTAAATCTATAACACTGACCATAATAATCACTCTTTTGAAAACATAGACATTAATCGCGAACATTAGATGGCTTGTTGCTAATGCTACTCGAAACTGCCCGCTATACTGCAATTTCAGTTCAAATCATTTCTTGAATGTTTGAAGTTCACTACAGTAGAACAGTACCAACAGCCACTGAGACCTGTAACTGTAAAAGTGCAGTTAATGTAGCATTTTATGAGCTTTTTTATGAGGTATCCATGTTTTTTTTTTTCACTTTACCCGTAGCACATGCCAAGGTGGGAAATGATGTATTGATCATGTGACAATAACTTGAACATAGACGAATTTATCTAATATTTGTTGTTTCAGCACTTATATAATTAATAGTAAGAGATAACACGTACCAGAATACGGTTTCAGCTGAGCCCTTTTACTGACTGCTGATTGCAGACTGATATGCCTTGACTCTCTCCACTAAGCCAGGTACTACAACGGCTTGCTTTGATTAACGGATTAATTTGATGAATTGTAATCCACTATACTACTATGGGAATGTCCTGTTTTGCTCATTCCTCCATAAATCTTGGGCACTCATAAAGTGCACCCATTAATAACAGGCAAGAACAAACTTCACAGTTACTGCCCAACATTTTTCCAGTAAAACGGTCCTCTCCCTGCCAATTTTGCAAGTAACAGTTCTAATCCAAAATAACATGGTGGCGGCGGCTCACTTCACACCAGCTGACAACAGGCAAGCTAGAGAAACTGTGAACAAAAGGTTCAATAGCCGTCACACTGCACAGACGACCAGAACCATGCAGCTGTGCTGGGGCTTTATGAGCTTCGCCTCAACTGTGGTGCCATAAATCTGAAATTGCTCTAAAACTGATGACTGGGCTGGTGCAGGGCCTTTGTCCCATTTACTTCCCAGCCACCAAAGAGCCCCTATATAGGAACGTCATAAACAGATTTAAGGGTACGTTTAAACCCTGCACCCTCCAAAATCAACCTCTAATCACCATCCATCTGAGGATCTGACAGAGCAGTCAGGCCAACGACTGAGGTGCTTAACACAGAATAAATTTAAAGAGCAGGGTAAGAAACCTGTAGTGTAAAGGGAGAAAGGGTTTCTTGCATCAGGACCCAATAATTAACGTACAGCAAAGGGGTAAAGTCCAGTATTTTCCATGAAGTGAACAGAAAAATGGAAATCACATCCAAGCTAGACAGTTTATTTATAGAGCTCTGTTCTTTACTAGTCAGCAGTGTGACATTCGTATATTCCCTCTGAAGGAAAATTAGTGTTGACACCTTTTTAGTTTAAACTAACTTTTAAAGTGTGTAACGAATTACTAAATCCCTCTAGATGAAATTTTGAACAACGTCTCTAGGTACCAAAAGGTGTGGGGAAAAAATAAAAAAATAAAATCACAATTACGATTACAAAAACCCACTTCACAGTAGCTTCACATTTTACCAGTAATTCTTTTGTCCAGATTACAAATCAGGACCAGCAAAGCATTTATATTTTTATTTAGTCACATTTCAAGGCAAGATAGTTGTACTATAAACCACAATTCCACACCCAGCACCAGGATTGTGTGCTATCATCCTATCTGTGCTGGAAACAAATGAAAGAAAACACCACATATCTATTTGAAATATTGTCATTTTTCATTGATGTTTAAACCTAGGTATCAAATATATGCAATATATAAAGGTATGTAATATATATCATTTGAAGTATTTTGATTAAAGGTTTAAGTTATAGGTTATCAGGTATAACCTTCAGGATTTAATAAAGAAACGAATATTGATAAATACAGATAATTATTAGTATCAATTAAACCTAAGTGCAGTCTAGCCTTGTCAATTTAACCAACACCAGGGAACAAAATCCTCGTCTTTCTGAGAAATTGGCCCCCCACAGCTGTCAGACACTTACAGAGGTAAGTTGCTACATGCATAGCAATGGAGTCAGGATTCCAGACTCACAGACACGTCAATATGTGGACAGAAACACCTGGCGTTTGTTAATCGTCATAAACACAGACGTGTCTTTCTTCCTTTCACTCGTTTTTAAGGAGCGGGATTAAAGAACCTTGGCTATTCATTGCACCCTTCCTCCGTGCTCCTTAGGTGCCATAAAACCATAAATCTCATCTCACCACTTGCTTTAAAGCTAATAAACCAGGCTTCCCTTAGAGAGCCTCTTTCTTAAACAAAGTGAGAGGATATGGCGGTTGTGTGGCAGCTCCAGTGGATCGCTAATCCCATTTCCTTCACTGGAGAAATACTGCGATGTGTAGTGTTTGCGGGTCAGTGTAGAGGTACAAAATATTGCACTAAAACAATGTCGACTAGACATTTATTAGAACCCAAGACAAGCTCTTTGGAGAAAGATATGTAACTGCTGAATAAAAGTAAGGTTTGCCGTAGGGAGTAAAACGTGATTGTTGATTTGCTGCCACAAATGCTGTGAGCTCAGCTATTCATCCTTGTCCTCAGCAATTAACTGAGGACTACTGTTTGTACACACATTTCCTTCGCTCTAGCACAGTTCGACTTAACGCACCATCCTTCAAGGACGTCAGGAATTAAGGCTGCTGAACTGCTGAGTCACTATGGATATATGCTGAAAATAGGCATAAGACAGAATTTCATTGTCTGGGATATCGTAATACAAAATACTGGTGAGGCAAATTTGCTGCTCATATCATGTATCATGATATTTCAGTTTAATACTCATTATAAGCTCTACCTCTTTTTACACACTAGGCCTCAGCACCAGAGGTAGTAGCATACAGAGCA
>CM074948.1:16443770-16475410 GCA_037577455.1 Pangasius macronema | reverse complement strand
CTGTGTACTGCACTTGATGTCAATCACACTCGCATGTAAAAATGATTCAGAAACATGTTGGGTGTTGTGCTGCATTGGAGTAACCAGAAATTCATTTCAGTGGGATGAAGAAATATGCAAAATCAGATCATTATTGTTTTCCTCGTCTGTACAATTAAATCAGTAAGTGTTCTTTAATCATTTAAGGCACGATCTACCATCAAACAATCTTTATGTATTAATAACGTCATTGTCATTAAATACCTTTATGACAGTTCCACTGAAAAAGATTAGAATAACATGTTAATAATAAGGGAAAATTACACTTTATATTATAAATCCTGATCTACTTTTCTTTTGCAGTAAACTCAGGCAAATTTATTGGATCTCACCTCCAGATCGCTGTGCTTATAGTGTAGCTATCTGGCTAGGAGCCTTTGCATCATTCCATCTGGCTAATCCTGTTCCTCATCACAGAGCTGGTATGCAGTAAAATGTGATTAAAAATGCATTTATTAAAAAAACAAAAACAAAAAAACGTCTCCTATAACCAGTATAATAAATAGCATTACCTAAGAGTGCATTGTCGCCACAAATGTTAGAAGCACACACTTGCTGGTGTGAAAGAACTCAAGTGGCCTGAACAGAGCCCTGAACCACTGAACACCTTTGGGATGAACTGGAATGCTGACTCTGCGCCAGGCATTTTTTCACCCAACATCAGTGCCCTACCTCACTAAGGCGCTTGTGCCTCAATGGGAAATTCCCACAGCTACATTCCAAAAACTACTGGAAAGCCTTGTCGGAAGAGTGGAGGCTGTTATAGCAGCAAAGGGGGGGAAAAAACCTTGGAATGCGATCTTCAAAAACCACATAAGGGTATGATGGTCAGGTGTCCACCTAATTTTGGTCATATTGTGTACCAGCGCAAATCTCATGCAAAAATTTCTGTCTCAATGGTCCATATTCATGAGAAGTGTATTGGAAGCTAGTACTTAAACATCCAGGTACCAAAATGAAAGGGGAAAAAAAGATATTAGACACCCCAGGGTTGAAAGAACTTTGGTCTGAAAGATTCCACTGAACCCCAAGACGCCAACAAATGAAGAAAGCAAGAAGGAATTGGAGGCCTCAGTTATCAAACTATGTACATCCGCCATCAGCCATGTGCAAGGAAGAAGCTTCTACAACAAGATGAGCATAAAAAAAACAGACTGAAACAGGTGATCACCAGGACAAAGACCTCGCTTTTTGGAAGAGAACTCTCTGGTTAAATGAAACCAAAAAAATTTACTGTTTGGCCATAACGATCTGTGCAATGTATGGAGGAAAAAAGGTGAGGCTCTTAATACAAACATCATCCCAAAGATTATCTAGACACGCTGAAGCAACACCCTAAGACAGAAAGCAAGCAAGACATTGGCTAGAAAGTTAAAACTGGGTTGGAGGTGAGATCAGGAGATCTTTTGGAACAAAATGGTTTAAAGACAACAAAGTACCAGAGTGACCATCACAAAGCCCTGGACCTGAATCCTGCAGAAAATTTGTGGACTAAACTGAAAGCATGTCCAAGCAAAGAGGCTCACAAAACTAACTGAGTTACATCAGCTCTGTCAAGAGGAATGAGCAAAACGTCCAGCAAAGTATTGCGAGAAGCTTGTAGAAGGCTACCCAAGTGTTTGATTCAAAGGCAATGCCACCCAATACTAACAAGGTCTATGTAAACATGTGACCCACCCAAAATCTGATAAAGAAAAGCTCAAATAAATCTCTCTTAGCTATTATTTTGAAATGACATCTTATGGAAATAAAGTGGATATCCTGAATGACTTATGTGTGGAGTTGTGAAAAACTGAATTCGGATGACTTGTATGTAAACATTTGGGCTCGACTGTACCAGTGTCGCCTTTTTCCATGGAGCAACATGGACACATTGTGTGTTGTCATGGAATGGCAGTATTTATCATAACATTATGATATGTGGTGACAGAATGTTGACACCATAATCATGTTTCCATATAAATGTCAAGTGAATGTAATTCATCCCCTTTAGAAAACACAAGGTCCATTATAAAAGAGCTCAATAATAATATCAAATGACTGCCACTGTGTTTTACTGGAATCATATTTTAATAGCTATTCTCAGTCAAAAGCTTTAAACAGGTGAAATTAGGCATAACACTATATACACACATTTCTTTCTCGGTACATTAGAAAGCCTACATGACATCCAGCGCAGATAATCGAAGACAGTGAAGAATGCATTGCTATCAAGCACCTTCAGGGCTGAGCACAATTATATCCACTATTTCCCATCATATACGAGAGTCTCAAATGAAAACCTTAATTTTTTCATTTTGCATTGTTTATTGCAAACAGGTGTCAGAAAAGTGTATCTGGTTTAAGCTGGTGGGGGAAGAGGCTATTGAGAACCATGGACCAGTAGTACAATTTTTACTTTTGCAACTACAAATTTAATGTAGTGTTTCTCTAATTTACGCTGGACTTTTAAGGTTTTCACTTGCTTCACCCACGTATAAACACACACCATGACGAGCGACAAGGACACATGCAGTGACCTGAGAGAGGTGAATGCTTCTTGTCAAAACACAAGCACAGGTAACTACATCAGGATAATTTAATATGTTCTTTCCGTGGAATAGTATTCAAAGTACTATTAGTATTAAAAGTTCTAAAAAAGACAAATTCTAGCTTAAATATCTAAATTTCCCTACTGTGGTTTTGTTTCAGTGCCAGTATGGTGGTAATTGATGAGGCAAAATTTGAATTCCAGACACCACCATTCTGACATCTTCCAGCACTGATTCCCTGAACCCCACCCAGGCCTCAGCGTGTGAACACCCAGCGACTTTATTAACCCTCCTCACTGACCAAACCTGTGTTACTGGAATTCTCCCATTGCCCGTCATGACCTGTTAGTTTGATGATTACACAACTCCTGCATGCTTTTCCGGGAGAACTGTCTGTAAACAGGGCGTCCTACAGATCAAGTATCAGAACCTACTGGTGCTACTCGACAAACACACACACACACACACACACACACACACGCCCCGCACGGACTCGTTTCTGACCATTACCCTAATTCTAAAAAAGAAACCTGTAATTAACCGCTTTCAAAATTCCAACCCACATCTAAGAAATCGTTACTCGAAATGTGCAGATATGCTTAGTAGACAATGCTGCAGGCTCACTAGGAGATGACTCACGCCAACAGAGTTAGAAACATAAATATAGCAAGTCAGTGAAAGAAATAACAAAACATCAGGAAAAAACAAGCAGAAGCACCACAGGGCACTTACGTCGTATTTAGCAGAAATGTTGTCATCCATATCAGAGTCGTTTGGGTCCACCACATCCTGAAAAGGAGGCAATGTGGACACCTTCCTTCTCTCAGACAGCTCATTATCCCTTAACTTGGCATGCCGGACCTGCGATTTGTCCTTTAGAGCTTTTTTATCCGAGTGGTGAGGCTGGACCAAGCTGGAACTGGATTGAAGCTTCTGCGATGACTCTGAAAAACTTCCTTTCCGTTTTTTGGTAATGTGGGCTTCATCGTCCATTGAGGGCCTTCGTTTATTTTGGCCCAAGCTCGAGAAGCTAACCTCAGTTGCCCGGTGTTCCTTAGATATGGCCTTGGGCTCTTTGAAACCCATCTTAGGGATGGGCTGCTCATCACGCAGCGGCTGGTTCTCTTTGGGTTTCTTCAAGGAGTCTTTGGAGACTTTGCCCGAGTCCCTGCTGAAGTCTCTGAAGGCACTTTTGGACTCTTTTGAGTCTTTGGAAGGCTTGTCCTTGTGCTCCTTGGATGGCTTGTGGAGCTTGAGTGAGCTGCTGCTGATGCTGTTGGTGGTGGTGGTGATGGTGAGGGCACTACTGCTTTTGGACCCATCCTGCAGACAAAGCAGGCCAGTCAGTTAAAGGAAACTAATTAAAGTACAGTATAACAATTGCAGTCTGTGAGGGAATATCTTCTAAAAAGTACACATATAGTGAGTCAATGCTTATTCAGCAGAACTCAACAAAACTTCTGTATCCCTACAAACTGCGAATTTACATACTGTCTAATTTTAGAGTATATGGAAAGAAGGTAAGCTACAGGAGAAGGGGAAGGTGAAACCCTCAGTTGTAACCTGGACATGGAGGCTTTAAGGCACTTCCTCCCCTAATGACTGGGTTTTTCTGTCCCAAGGTCAGGCCTGGTAGCCCCTGTCAATATTTCACTCGTGTAGTAAAGCCATTAGGCAGTCTAGACAGAGGAGGTGTTATGACCTGCCTGAACTACCTCTGAAGCTTTTTATTTTCCCTATCTGTTGTTGACCCTTGGACCTCTGACGACAAAGAGGCTTCTTCATAGTGAGCCAAAGAATACAATTCGACCTGACAGAAAGCTTCAAGTGTTCATTTATATACATTTTACAAGGCTGGAGCCACCCCAAATAGTGGATATCAAATTAAACAAACAAGCCTTGCCTCTTATTATTTAAGTAAAGTAATCAACTGTAACTGTACTCAGCAGATTTAGCTTAGACCTAAAGGGGTGTTAATTACCAGAGAAATATACATTAATCTAAACAGTACTGAAAAACACTAAGATATAAAAACCAGCAGCAACCTGAAATATGGATGCAATTTTTGCAACTTTTCAGTTGCTCTAAGCTTTAAAAGGAGCACTGTATGCACACACTGGTGTGTACAAATGTGTGTGTGTGTGTGTGTGTGTGTGTGTGTGTGTGTATGTGTATGTATATGTATATGTATATATATATAAATCTTTCACAAGTACAGCCAAATCTCATCTGATTGATCTTAATTGAATTTTAACAACATAGCCATCACTAGAACTTCCATGACCACAACACAGAATCAGCCAGAGAACATGGCGAAGACACTATTACGTGGACCGTCTTTTGCCTATTTGCTAAGGAGGCTGATGTAGTTGTGCGGCAGCCAGGCTACCAGTGACCCTTGATCTGTCAGTAATCCATCACGTGCGAGGGCCTGTTTAGATTGGGAAGCGTTTCCATGTGCGGCAGGGACTCCCCTAACCTCTGCATGTGTGCAGCACTTCAAGCCGGATCACAGTAAGTGATACGACACTGGAGACTAAAAATAAAACCTAAGTAAAGAAATATGTAGGTGCACAGTCCTGCACGATTTACTAGCGTAATGGATAATGTGCTTCACCCAATACAGAGAGGAAAAAAAAAGCGTTTTAACTTCTAAGCTCCCTGTGCAACACTGCTGGAAACTAATAACTGGAGTGGAGCTTTACATAAAAAAGCCTGAACAGTTTCTTAAATGGTTCTTTCAGACAGATTGGAAAAAAAGAGAAAAACTGAAAATGTCTGAGGTCTATAAGTATTTCACAGTTAATTCAAAACCCCTCCTGTAACGGGACACCCTGCTGCTTAGTTTACGTCATCATAATGTAAGCACTTGCCTTTTTCCCAGCCAAGAAATACCTGACTCAAGCCAATGTTTAACGTCTCCCAAAATCTCAGCTAAATGCCCTGAACATATTTGAACTTGCCAAATATGGAAGATTAAGAAGAGCTCTTTGAAAAGCTGGGAATTCTTTTGGTGGTAAACAAGTTATTATTATTATTTTTTTAATTGAGTCACAGCTCTTTTGGTTTAGTTTGCAAGCTGTGAAGGGGCTGAACCTGGATATTTATACTAACCTTTGCTCCTGGAAAGGACTTGTTCTTTTTGCCATCAGAGAAGTTCAGTGTCAGGGAGCTGCTGGGTAAAGTGGGCAGCTTAAGGTGCTGCCCGAACAGAGACGTGGAGCCTTCCTGCATGACCATCACCTGAGGATCACAAGAAACCCACTCAGATCACAATACTTACGTGAGGAACTCTCTGAGGAATGAAGCTATGCTGAAAATGAAGATCTGACAAACTTGGTTTTGTGGTTTTTGATGAAACGTGGTTTTTGATATGGTTTTGTGTAACATGATGTGTCACATTCTGCAAACATTTCATATGTAATGATTATTAATGACACTGAAATTTAAATTTTTTGTCTAGGAATGAAATCTCAGAAGACTTGAAGAAAACACTCCTAGAGCAACGATAGTTTTATCTTTCGTTTGAATTGGATAGAAAGTGAGTGAGGAGAAAAAAACAACCTTGATAAAAGACATTGTACTTTATTTTATGATGTAAGAACAAAATCCATCAGGTAAATTGAAAATGACCTTTCAGTCCCTGCCAAGTTACACTGATACTGGACATCCTAACAGGTCTTTTTAATGAAACAACTTCCAGTATAACTGCCCAGTATAATACTGCTGTCAATCAACAGCGTCGATTTATGCGACACTCTGTCTATAAACCAACTAGAAATGAGGTCACATCCACAGCCACAGTCTGATTCCTGGAACAAAACTAGAATAAAAAAAAAAAACCACAACATACAAGCGCATACCTATGCGATCATTTCCTTAGATTTACTGTAAAAATTTTCTTACTGAGTACGAAATACGCTAAGATAGTAGTCGAATCAAAACTTCATTTTTTTTTTTTTTAAAGAAAGAAAGTGGTGTCCTCTGGCATGGGACCAAGAACAGTCTGTGTGTCCTGTAGTGATGGATGGTTCAGGTTGGAACTGGCCCACTTTAATTCATCCTGCAAAAGGTACTCGTCTTGGCTGATGAGAACTGTAATTCCATTAAGACTAACTCACTGACAGTGGGTTTTATTGTGGAGCTCTGCAGAGGCAAACAACTTAATGGAACAGCACTACACCCTCACCTTGCTGTGTGTGTGTGTGTGTGCGCGTGTGTGTGAGCGCGTGTGTGCCCACAGCTCTCCCTGAAGACACCACCCACATAAACACAGACATACCGTAAAGCTGGGACAGAGCCCCGATTCGGAAACCTTAAAATGATAAATAGCCGTGCTGTGATATCACCCACATCACCCATATGTGCTGCTGAAACAAAACGTAATCTAGAGGGCAAATGCTCGTTCTACACATGACACGTATATTAAAATAGCTGATAGCTGATGAAAACAGAATAGTAAGTGAGGATTTACTTCCAGCACTTTCAAGAAGGAAATATTGACTCGGTTATATTTAGTGATGATATTGACTACATCCTAAAAATGATTGACCACTAACATAAAGCACTCAGGTTCATCCCAGGAAAAATCATCCAACCTAAATAATAAATGAAACCTTAGTGGATTAGGTGGAATATATATTACCTTTATTGTTTATTGTAGGTTAATTATTTGAATGACCAGCATAATGTGTATTCTTGAGCCTTATTCCTTCTCTCAGTTCTATTCAGCAGACAGTTTTCATCCCATGAAACTCAGTGGCAGGAGCAATGCAAATGAATATGCTATGCACGCATGTACATTACCCCTCCGGCCTTTAGCAGCTTCCTGCGGAACTCCTCTGTCGGGTTGTTGAAGGTGAGTTTCTCACAGCGCAGGTGATTGACAGGGGGATGACCCTCCAAGTGCAGGAACAGATCGTAGTCGAAGCGCACTTTTTTCGGCTCCTCCTGGCGACCAGGAAAGCGTGCACTCAAATTTAGCACGTTCATGCAACCCGAGAGGACCGTGAACTCTAAGGAAAGGGAATTTTATACGTACCTTATTTCGGAAGTACACTTCAATAGGCAGGATAAAGCCAGCGTATCCAGACTCTTCCACTTTATATGGCGGATCCTTGCACACTGTCACAGATGGGCAAAAATAAATAAATTAATAAATAAATAAATGATCATTCAAGGCTTCTTCATTTTATCCTGGCCATCATTTCACTGTTTAGCACAAGGTCAATGGACTTACAAGGCCAGGCATCATTACTTTGGACTGAAAACTGACAAAACTACTTCGATTTATATCAAGAGTTTGTAATAAGATCCCTGAATTGGCTTTTTTTAATGCTTTTCGAATATGTGTGTGTATATATGTGTGTTTGTGTGGGTGGGTGTGTGTGTGTGTGTGTGGGTGGGTGTGTGTTTGAAAGATCTAAATGAAATGCAAATTTCAGTCTATTTCATCAGGCTCCTGCTGTGTGAGAACAATGAATAAATTGTGTACATTTACACATGCACAATAGCAATTACAGTTTAGCATGTTCCGACAAAATCTGTGTGATACTAGAAATGTGAAAGTGCAGAATAAACTAGTACACAATAACTTTTAGGATTGTTTTTGATTGAAAGTGCAAAAAAAAAAAAACACATAAAATTTAAACCAAATCTTTAAACAGCCAGCTTTGCAGAATAGGATTAATATTTGGGAAATATTTTTGGTACTAAAGCTGAACATATTAAACAAACACTTTAAGGATGGTAAAAGTTAGCACACTTCGAGCCAATAATCGAACGACCGATCCAACTAAGTCTCGTTTTAGAAAACCGTTCAAAACATAAACCGGACTAGGTAAATGACAGTTCATAAATTTAAGAGGTCCACAAAAACAATAAAACCTTTGCTAAGGGGCATGTGGGAAGGAAGAGGGCTGGAAACATAATCAAAAAGTCTTTGGAAACTCATTGGAAACTTTCTGCAATTGGGTCAAATCAGGGTTAAATTGTGTTCTCGGTGCGACTGAACTGCACCTGAATGCTGAGTGCAACGGTGGAGTTCACATCCGCCCAAAGGTACTGCAGTGAGAGGGCAAATACACCACAGCTCGAATAGCCTGAACACTGCATATATGAACATGCCCTGGTCCAATAACTACTATTGCATGATATGATTAAATAGTCATCTTCACTTAAAATCAAATTTTCAAAACCGTTATTAGAACCACGGTGCAATGTCAAACAATCCACCACGTATAGTGCTTTGCCAAAGAGCATTTTGGGAATGGTCTCTACATAGAAATAAATGTAATTTTCTAATATTTATATTTAATAAATGACTATAAATCAAAATCTCAGCTCAACCACATCTGTGCACTGTATCAGAGTGCAGTTAACCCAAGAACCAGAACAGACCAATGTGTATTATTTATTTGCCCTGAGATGAGGTTAATAATGAGAGAATTTCTGCCACATCTCACAGTTGTACTGTAATTGTACAGGGGATTTAATGGGACAAACCTGAAAAACCGTCATTTCATGCGGCTTTTGACCTGCATGGAGTCAAATCTAGTCATAAATTTCATTTTAAAATTTATTACTGATTCACTCGGTCGTAAATATTTTGGCAAGTCCCGAGTAGTACTGGAGTAAGAGACTATATTCTTGGATTACATTCTGTCTCACTTCTAAAGGGTTTTAAATTTTAAATTTAAAAAAAAAATGGTTTATAAAATATATATATATATATAACCCTACATCTAACTCAATTACAAATCTGCTTCATCATACATATGTACATGTCCAGTTGTATACACACACACACACACACACACACACACACACACACACACACACACACACACACACACAAACACACGAAAATGTGTTCTGGTCCCAATTATATATTTGAGAAGACAGACTCATGGGACACTTGTTTGTCTTGCTCTTGGTGTCCCACAGGGACTTACAACGGTACCAGCAATTAGTCACCACGCTCTGTGCGCACTGTGATTCGAGGACATCTGGAGATAAATTATCTTCAAAAGAGAAACTGTCTTTCTACAAGCCCACCAAATTTCTCCCTGATGACAAACAGTACAAACAGTGATTGCTTAGTAAGAACAAACCTCCTCTAACAGTAGCATATGTACATTTCCAGTGTGTCAAAAAATCTTATATGGTGGGGTTGCTATGGGTTTACGCTATTGATGGTTGTTTGTCAAAAATAGGTCTAATTCTATAGGTCTTGTGTTGCACAACAACGCAAAGCAGAATAAAAACTACTTCAGCTCCAGACAGAAACGATCCTAGTCACAGCACATAGCAACATGATTCTCTTATAATACATGCTAACATTTCTATTACAAAATAAAAGGGACAAATTAGGACAGGTAAGTACCTAACCCCTGAAGCCATTGACTGGGCCTAAGCCATAGAAATACTCATTCTCAAATTACACTGCAACCAAGACTCGAACTCAACAAGACGAGACACGTCTCTCCTGACCAGACAGCTCATGACCCCAATGCTGAGGTCATGGCGCCCCAACACTGCACTGCTGCACAAATATTATGGGTTGCAATTAATTGCATGACTGGGTCAGGTTCAATTATAAGCTGCTAAATGGGCCTATTCACTCCACTATGTTTGTTTTCTCTGTTAAAGCCACCAGTGTGTAGAGGAGATGAGCCATGAAGTGGAATTATATAATGTGTTACTTTTTTTTTGGATTTATCTGTACTATTTATGAGAAGAGCACATAAACCAGCATATTATGTTTCTTCCTGTTAACTTAATGAAGTGATGCTTAGCTGAGAGTTCAACATTTTGGAAAAGTTAACTGAGAAAGTAAAATTGCCAATGTGAGAAATGATTTACAATCATTTCCTATTAAAAACACCTACACAGTTATATAGAAAAGCTTGTACTGGGGCTGGAGGTTAGCACGTTTGCCTCGTACCTCTGGGGTTGTGGGTTCGAATCCTGCCTCCATCCTGTGTGCACAGAGTTTGCGCGTTCTCCCCATGCTTCTTCGGGTACTCCGGTTTCCTCCCCAAGTCCAAAGACATGCATTTGGAATTGGTATTTCCAAATTGTCCGTGGTTTTTGATTGTGTGTGAGATTGTGCCCGAGATTGTGCCCAGTGATAAGGTGGATCCTAACTCCCACTGCGACCGTGTGTAGAATAAGCCGTATTGAAAATGAATGGATTGTTGGTAATTCTATTTTGATATTTTTACCATTTAAGTTGTTTTAGCTTTTTCCTTTATCATATTTTTAATTATAAAACCTAATAAACATTGCCCATAAACAGGATATATAAAGCATAAAATGTATGAGATCTAAGAAGGAACTTGACTAGAAGAGAATCAAACATCTACACTGGAAAATGAGCAGATTATTATTGTGGCTGTGGAACTCCTGCTTAAGTTGAAAAGGTCACTTTACATTTGGAAGTGGGAGTCTGGACAAGCAAAGTGTACAATACACTCATTGACCTGGAACAGGAAATTGGCCAGCAACTACACCAAGCCAGAGTGGAGGGTGCTTTGGGGTTTTTTTTTCCCTTAATGGAAAGAGCCAAAAAGAACCCCTGCCTTCTCTTATGCTCTCTCGAACACACACACACATACACACAGAGCCAGGATGCCAATCACAACACAATGCCAGTCAGAAAGCATTTGCCCTTTCTTCAAGACTGGGTCATAATGAGGCAAAGCCGGAAAATCCTGAGACAAAACCGCAGAGAGAGAAAAAAAAAAAGACCTGATCCAGTTGACATTTGGATCATTGCACGACTAAACTGTTAAAGTGCACTATTAGATTTTATCAGCATTTCTGTCCTTAGTCAAGAGCGGTTAATATACACAAAAACCCAACAATGTTTCAGATTACACTTCTTACTAAATGGCCAGGCTTTCATTGTTAGACCAGATACCCTTCACTTAAGCTGAGCGGTAAATCTCAGACTAATGGTAGAATATCGATTTCGTTTCACTCCACAATGAGATATATGTCAGTAATACACACACACACACACACACACACACACACACACACACACACACACTGTAAACAATCCTTCAGTACAGTGGACCACCTGCATTCAGGTCAACTAGAGCTGAAATCTATTACATGCATGCCATAAACCCTTTTTATACAGAGATCACAGAGTTCAAAAAACAAACCAACTGCAGAAAATGTACACCTCTCATTCATCTTCCAGCCTTTTCCCAAATTAGTCCAGAATTCTTAAATGAGCAACTGAATTGGTAATTACCGCGGGTAAATCTATGGACTATATTTATGGACTATATAACACTGTACAACGATATGGAACTGGTTAGGAGCAATGAGGAATGATCACCCAACCCAACCCTAATCGCCTTGCTAATGTCTCCAGGTTACCTGCTGTTTCAGTGAGGAAGTTCCCTCACTCCCCAAGCTAACAATATTCATTCTAGCAATGGAAGGGATACACATTTTATGCACTAAAATGCAATCTCTACAGACTTATGTACACATGTTCACTGCGAGGAGCACTTCAGTTTTTGGAGAACCCAAAACAAACACAAACTTTTCTTTTAATCCTTTGAAGGTCAAACACTTCTTATGTCCCCTCACTGAAATACATCATTCTAGCTAGATATCAGGTCCATGTCTAGTTATTAGTACTGTGCCTACGGTCCTACTTTTTAGTAAGTTAGCTGTGAATTTATCTAGCTGTAAACTGACTCCAAAAGGCAAACTTCATAAGATTTGTTACTAACTAATCGAAGGTAAATTCATGCTAATAGAGGAAATTTCAGGCGTTTTTAATATTACAAAAAATAAGTAGATGCGCCTAAGAGTTACCACGTGGCTGCTAGAAAACACATTTGGGACTCGGTTAATGGTGTGTGTAAGTTTTGCATGTTCATTTGCATATGCATATGGTGGTTTACCAACAGCAAACATACATCCTGTTCATATTTAAATTACAATCAACTGCTGGATAGGTTGTTTTTCCTATTAAGGAATTTCCCATTACCTATATAAGCTCAGGGTAACTTCACTTTAATATTTACCAATTTTCAAGTCAAACCTACACCCATGGCTTGAGAACTTGCTGATTGATCTGTGTGGTGGAAGCTAGCAAGAACTTAAGAAGCTTAACTAGCTGAGGTGGCCAGTCCTCAGAAAGAAGGTGCTGATGCATGGCTAGAATATAAAGAAACCTTGAGCTGTGATGGCCTGAAATAATAAACCATTAGTGAAATCAGGAATAAAAAAAAATCCATAATTGGTCCCAGGCTTGAGCACTATAATGATGGCTGACAAACATCGGGAAGGATCTCACCTTTTTTCCCCAGCCGTAATGGTGACCAGTACTGCCTTTCCGTGGTCTGAGTGGAAAGCCTCGCCTCATTATACATTCCACATTAAGGCACTAATTCTAATGGTGAAATTTAATAAATCCTCGTTAAAAGACTTCTCTCCAATCACAAACATCTTGTTAAACCTAGGACCTTTTAAAAGGTCCACACGTACAGAAGTTCTTCTGGACAGAAGAGCCGTGGCTCAGTTTTCAACATAGTAGCTGAAAGCAGTTACAAGGCTACCAGGTAGGACACTCTGAGTTTTAAAAAAATAAAAAGGCAAATCTTCACAAAATCACCACGTTGTGATGCTACTCAAACTATCAAGACTCAGGTGTGCTCTTTCTTCTGACGCTGCAACATTAGCCACATCTCATGAAGCTTTAATGTGGCTAGTAAACCTGAGTTCACACTGATATGGATTTAAGAACACATTATGTTTCGCTTTCTATTCACAATGGAACTTTTTTTGTGTTGGAAAATGCTTTCATGTTGATTTTAAAGTGTTGCTGTATGGAAGGAATCAAACAAAGATATATGAAATCACCAGTCTGTTGTTCCGTGACACATGAGACTAAACAGTGCACTAGGTCGAGGTAGTGTACGTTTTATGTCCCGATCTTTTACATTGAGGACACTCACGAGATTTGGTCACTCTTTTACAGCTGAGCAAGGCTAAGTCCAATACCGCAGCACTCCTGCGTGCATCCTTTGTGTTCACTGCAGTATCACCAACCTCTGCGCTCTCAGTGCTTATACCAACTGCATAAAGAGCCTTTGTTCTGCTTAACTTGTCTATCTGTGCCGGGGAGCATCACACTAAAACTGCCTAAACTGCCTCAACTTCTTGGTTCAGACAAATATATCATGATACTTGAATACATTTCTACAATGTGTATCGCAATAGATAACAGACTCTTGTTTCGGTCGTTCTCATCCCAACGTTTTTTTCTCTCTTTTAGACTTAAGATACTATTTTATAAAGAATTAGAACAAGCTTAATGATTCAGTAGAAATTGTTATTTTAAAAACCACACAGTAGTGATACTTGTGATATCTCAGAAAAGTGTACTGGGACATAATTCATCATGATATCAATATTATATCAATGCCCACTCAGTGTGGTCATGGCCTTCGAGAGATGCCTGTGCTTTAGACAGCAGCAGTCTGGGAGGTAGTCTCCCAAACAGACCAAAAAATCCATACACACATCTTTACAAAGACTTTTCAGGCCATTATTTTTAGGCAGATAGTCACACTACATTGGTTAGAGTAAACTATAAAGAACAAAAGCACTGCTCTTTAAGCTTTAGGTTTACGTAGATCCCACTGAGATGTAAGGCTCTTAAGACAGCTAATCAGAGCTCTGGTAAAGTGGCTACCTGTCACGTACAACAGTCTGTCTGGATGGGAACTTGCTCCATTTGGTTACTATAGGGGAGGGTGTGGGGTTCATATGGCCAGTCCATCCATATAGGCAAACTACGCAGTTGTTTGAGCACGAGTGGCTGAATGTAGAATTATATTGCCATGTGTTACATCATTTTACATAGCACTACAAGGAATGCGCCATCAGTCAGGCCACTCTCGGTCCACTCTCAGCGGCATACGGCAGCCAGTTGGTGCCAGTAAGAGAATAATCAAACTGGTACAATGAAATGCAAGCAGTTTTAAAGATGCTGAATATATGGTTTGTGTGCAAAAACGTTGTATGTTTCTTCCTTTCCAGTGCTAAAAGAGGTTGGCTAGACACAAACATGACTTCAGTATAAAGTATTTGCATTGGGGTGACTACACAGAAGATTATTTGGCATCATATTAATATATTAATAAAAGTTCTGCAGAAGACTGTCAGGTTTGGTGTAAATGGATGGAATACTGTATATAGCACCTTTGTGACCAGACTTGGTGTAAACTGTTTGATACCAAGGCTGGTCACGTTTTAAGTGAACTGACACATGGCTTCCTCACCCTCCTCCTCTGGACAGAAATAGAAATAGAAAATAGAAATAGAAATAAAAAGGTTTTAATCATTTTTACAACATGTGCACTTACAGATATTTGTACCAATATTTTATGGTGGAAATTGTATGACTACTTACAGAAGGATGTGAACAAACATACCCAAATACAAATATAATTTAAAAAAAAAAAAAAAAAAGGTTTGCAGGTCTCAAATGTGTGACCCACTTTATAGTCTGTGTAAATGTTCACCATGTGAGCAAACTAGCGGCAGTTTAAACTTTTTGTGTGGCAGCATTTTGTGTTATTGCCTATTTGTTGCGACGTTGCACAGTCCTGGTTGACGCAGACCTGAAAAAAAGCCATGTGCTGGTACTGGAGGGAAGGTTAAGCTGCAATTCTCAAAGGATATGCACTTCCCATAAAGAGTTGACACCATGGAACCGGGCATATGGGAGCACCATGTCTGCTCACAGTGGTGTAAACTGACACCTCGTACAGGGGAAACCATGGCAGCTGAAATAAGGCACCTTCTCACCAGGGACACTGTTACCTTTGGTCATGAGGGGTGTATAGCTCTGTTTTCCAGAGAACACAAGTGCCTGAGAACAGTGTCCTCTTTGGTTCCAAAATAAATAAATAAATAAAAATGCCAGCCTGTAAATATGGCACTGCTAGTGGAAATGAGCACCTGGATCTTTGCACACTTTATTTTCCCCCCCATCAGCTCTGTAGCATTAATATTGAAACCGGATAAGACTTCTCCCAACTGTGCTTCTTCAAAAGTCAGCCTAGGGCGAGAATGTGGACCTGGAGCGCTGCTGGCTTCAGCTCTAGCTTTCAAATCCAGCTCAGCAGCACCGAGGCACCGTGGGTCAAAGGAAACATCCGGGGTTGAAATTTAAACAGAACATGATGAGGCTCTTCTCAGCACAGCTCAACAAACAGCACCGAGAGTCAAGAGTTCCAACAAGGTGTGTCCTATTTAGGCCAAACTGAGAAACCATTTGTCCTACATAGAAAGGTTGTGGGACTAGGCAGTAAGGCTAACAACTTGTCTGGAGTGGGTAATGAGAAAGAAGTCACGCGTCAAATCACACCAATATGGACCAGCATGTCTGGAAAACAAGAAGCTACACTGTCTGACAAATTGTCAAGCACAAAATTGTGAAGAGCAATATGATCAAGACTGCCAACTTGATTTTATTCACATTAAGAGAGTCTAAGCTAATGAAACAGTTCCTCTTTCCAACTAAAAACAAAATTACTGTGTTCAAATGAAACACAGGAACACAAATAAGCAATGAATGCAGCCACTACTCTGAATAACGGTTCACATATGGAGTTATATTTCCCATCCTAAACATATTTCATCCTTTACTACTCATTTTCATTTTTTTTAACTTGCTAATCCTTTGACCAGGGCTGCACAATATATTGAAATTATTGAAATATCGCAAATGTAAATATCGTGATATGCATATCACAAGGGCTTCTTAATACTTCGAAAAGTTTCAGAGCGACGCAGATAGCAGAGAATGCTTTCTTTTCCTCAGGAAAACATGACACATGTATATTGGTTATGTCATTTTCAGTTTTTAAATATATATACATATATATTTACACACTCTTATAGCAATATCGTACCACATATCGCATTATTTAACAGGTTATCGCATTTTTCTTCAGTATCGCGCAGCCCTAACTTTGACACATTTTCACAGCTGGTCATCTATTGATCATCTGAAGTCCTTTGATTCTTGGCCGCGGTCACTCACGAAGCAAATGGTATATCATCCAACAGGACAAAGCAATCTGGCCCGAACCCTCAGCAGCTGGTGTTGTAACTAGCTACTAAAGCAATTACATTACAGAAGCACTATAACCAGAAATAAAATAAGATTAGCTTCTACTTTATGTTTAGCTACTGCCTTGATTGAAGACGCATACATACGAACATTCGGGACCTTCACAGCATTCAGTTAGGCAAATCAAACAAAAATTTATTGCTCCAAAGAAATAAAACTGTGTATTTTGGTAGCTAGCTAATATAATCACCTCATGTTTTAAGTTAGCTTTAGTTAGCATCCCATTAACTAAATGATTTTAGCTTGCGTATAACGGTGCGTGCTGGTGCTCGCATGTGCTGTAAATTATTTTGTTATCAGTGTCCTGACATTTAATATGTTGAACGACAAGAATTGTTACGAATGAAATGAGTCTGAAATGTGCCTGAAAATAAATACATAAAAGACAGAAAGGAGAAGCAGTATAAGCTAATAAAAAACCTGTCCTTGACTGAACTCCCTTCCCCCCTTTTCTATTAGATTCAAGGCTCAGTAATTGACCATTGACCATTAAGGCCTGGGAGGTAGCACAACATGAATTCTTCCTTATTTCCAGATGCCCTTTAGGCATCAACTGGGAAAGATTTACAAGAACCAAAGCTGGGCACTCACATCCTTTAATTGGCACCATACTAAAGTGATCAGTCCCTGGATAAGATTTCATGATGCTTCTCATTAAAATTCCATTAATGCCAGTCTGTGCCTCTGACTGGTTCATATGATTTAATTTCCGGTGTAGGACTGTTTTCAGCTTATTGCTCTATGACTAGAGGGGATTGGTTACTGAAATGATACTTTTTTTTTTTCGCCAAGCTGCACAGTGCTTGTCATCAGCCACTCATCAGAGGGGATCTTAAACCCCAGCTCTTTGAGGGACTCCAGCCTGCTCTCAAAGTCACCTTCTGAAGAGAGTTTAAGGCGCTTAATGTTAAAAAGATTTCCTTTTAAATTATTAAAAGTTGGACTGAATCTATTTTGCACAAATTTTATGCAAGACCATGAAGAATCCTTGCCGAGAGGAAAGGAAGTGAGGAAATGCCACTATTAACCACTTACTAGCCTAATGATATCAACAAACCCAGTTACCTAAAATGGAACAAGCTGGACCACCATTGCTGTTTCACAATTTACCAACACAACACACAGATCGGGTCTGTTCACTGAGATTAAAACCAAGATCAGGTCTGTTCACTGAGATTAAAACCAAACCATTGCCACTTCACTCTTTCAAAAGGACAATATCTGGATCATCCTGAGGCTCACCAAAGCGACCACTGATGAGATACAAATGTGGAGGCTTTTACTGCAGTACGTTCCCAAACATCTATGCAGGTAAAACACCCTCAGCTGTCTGGACACACAAAAAAACCCCTTCTTAGGACACATAGCTTTGTTTAATTTAATAATAGTAAGCCCTAACTATCTTAAAGTGTGCTTTGCCATCCTTAATTAAAGACTGATGCATTCAGATTCATCATATAACACAATACTAGGGCTTGCACAAGCACATAAAAAAACATTAAAAGTGCAATCTTGATTTGTGCTTCAATTTAATTTTTGTTTTTGAAGTACTAAGAAAATGAAGTACCACTATTCCTCCTTAACATGGTGAGTCTACAGAAAGAAAAAAAAAAAAAAGGGAGAAACAACGCCTGGAGTTGTGAGTGAATTTTAACCCGACCCAAACATCTAGAGGAACACGTTTGTCCTAAAGAAATGTTTAATATTATGTAATGAATATTTGATTCTCAATAACTAAATGAATAATACGTATGAGATGAAAGCATGGAGTAAACGAGTCATGGCTCCACACGCTCAAACGTGTACAGCGTGAAGGCCTGGAAGATCGAGACTGATTTTCATCTACAAGTGGCTTACGGATTGCTCTCGGAAGGAAACAGGAACAAAGACTAATTATTTAACTAGCTGTTAATATTACTGATTTCACTTAAACCTTGAGAGCACACACTGTGCACTTGGCACCTTAACATGATTACAGTTTTATAGTAAATAGCAGTTATTTCTGCTCCAGATTTAGACTGTTGCAGTAAATCAGTAATTCAAAATGTACACGAGCGGTCATTTGTAAACATCTGCTAGGAAACTCCAGCTACTACGCTTTGCTCGAGTGATGTAGGAATTTAATAAATATACACTACACGATGTTCCTTGCATTCTTGCAGGTCAGAGAATCATGCAGCCCTAACAGATACTGTTAAATCTAGGTCCTGAAGGACTCTGATAGCAGTGATAAGCTATTCTCCGTGGCCCTTGCCCACTAAAGCCCTGCTTATAGATGCAAGACAATCTCCTTCTATCGGCTTGGCCATCTCCCTCAGGTTCAAGGGCTTTCTTATTAAAATAGGCTCCGACAAGCCATGTAAAGCAAAACAGCAGTGTGCCCAGTAACTTCAAGGACTAGGACGGTAATTTAACTCCCATTCCAACAAAAGACACAAAAAGGTATTCAGCAGGCATTTTTTTCTGAATGAGAGCCTCATTACAGTATTCGGCAGGATGCAAGAGTGCCAGAAATTCTTGAACTAATTGTACATGAAGAGAATAAAAGCTAGTTATGTGGCACTAAGTAATATATATATATATAAAAAAAGAGGCAAGAATTTTGAAAAACTGATCATAAACAAAGCAATCAGCAGAGAAGAGCTGCCATGTATCTGTCAAAAATATTGAAAAAAAAAAAAGAATTTTTTCTACTATCCAAAAACAGCGCTTCACACTGAGCCCTGGGTGTGTGGAATTTATGACAATTTTAAATAGCTTCTCTCTGCCAGCCAAGCAGACAATGGCCACGGCAGGATTCCCCCTCAATGAGAGCAGAGGCTCGGATTTCACCCTTATACACTCACCACAACCACATCTATGCCAAACACTAAATGAATCTCTCCAGTTCCCTGGGAAAAAAATGATTTTGGCTTTCCAACTAAAGCAGCATGCTTATTGTTTTTGGAGACACATGAAGGATGTGTGTATGTATGTATGTATACTGATGAATCAGATAGTGGTTTTCTGCAAAAAAAAAAATACATTTATTCTCAGCCAGGGTAGTAAAGTGGCGAACGGCATGAGTGGATCCAAAAAAATGTCCAATCAAATCATCTGGGTTCTTTTCCTCAACAGGAGCATGGAGGGTGTGTTCCCGGCAGTGTGAAACTGGAGAAGTACTATAGCTTCTCAGTTGTTGATTGCGAAGCCAGGCTATTACCGACATAGAATGCCTCAGAGATTTAGTCGTCTAATTTCTGAAAAAACAAACAAATTTAAGGAAATTTTGTTTTATTCTATCACGATTCTTTGTGCCGATCTTCCACAGGCAATTTCTCATGATCCTCATTACTGCAGTGACGATGACGAGAAAAAACGTTCCCGCTTTTACTTTTGAGATTTAGTTAACAAAGGAGGAGACAAATGTTTTACGACACACACAAATGCATGGTGAAGGACTAAAAGACTTTGCTAGCAGACAGCCTTTATAAACCGGGCTTCAATAAACCACTTCCTCACAGCCCTTACCTCCTTTCACTCAAACGGGGGGGAGAGTAAGCATTTATGGCCCAGTTCCTGTTTTGGACTGTTGCGCACAAGTCACCCCCCCCCCTCCTTTCCATTCCATCTCTCCCTCCCTCCCTCTCTTCCTCCATCCCTCCCTTTTCCGCTCCTTTCATTCCAGTGGAGGAGGCAGCCTGCAGTTTCATGGCCTCAGCCCTTTGTGCACCACCAATACAAGCAGATACGATTTTTGCCTGGTCGTAAAGCAATTACGGGCTTGTTCTCGCAGATGTTTAATCTTAGGCTCGACCACTGCCCGGAGACGAAAGCTGGGGGAACTGAACGGTGTTGGGTCACTGAGAAACTCTCCTTATATATACACACACAACATCCAAGACCTACAGAACCTGTGTGGCTTTTTCGAAGTGTAACGCAGGTTATTTTACTAGAAAAGTGCAGGGGATGCTTTCAAATGTGCTCTCATTCAGAAGAGAATCATTTTCTTTCTTTCCTACAGTTTACAGATGGAACGTTCGATTTAAAATCATAGTCATACAAAGTCATATTAATTTATATTCAGGACTAGCAATATGACAAAAAGTTTAGATCATGATAAGTACATTTCTGTGATGCACAAAATAATCACTACATGTATAGGTTTGCTATCAAACTGCCAGCAAAACAGCAGTGGTGCATTAAAAAAAAGAAACCAAAAGTTTATTTTATGTCTACAAAAAATGATTTAACACTGACAAGGAGGAAGTTTTAAAAGTCTGTAATTAAACTTGAACATATGACAATTCAATACGAATTGTGAAATGAATTTTTTGAAAAAATTCAAATCAGCTCCTTCTAAGGAACAAGACATCAAGATACCAAGTTATATTAGTAAGTATAGTGGGACATGATGTATCATGGTAACAATAACATATGGTCATATTGTTCAGCTCTGATTGGACCAAATGGACAAATAACACGTTTTTAAAGTCTCATTCATCAAACTGTGTTTGGTTTTCAAATGGAAACTGCATACAGTTAGTCATTCTGTACTAGTGGACACACAGCTGCTGAGTCAGTCCAAGACCAGATCAACCAGAAATAAAACCAAATAAAAGTGACTCATGCTGTTAAAAAAATAGTAATAATAATAATACAAATGTGACATTTTTGTTTTGGGACAAATTGTTTGCTCCAGAATGAGGAGAGACGTAAGGCAGTTCAGCCAGAAGCCCAACTGTTTCAGCTGTGTTCATGTGTGGAGGAACACTCAAGCATCACTGCTGACTAAACTTTACAAGAACAACTGAAGAACATCATAAAATATAACATCACGGTTATTAGATTTTACAGGGAGAATTTACTATATTATTTACTAGTGAGTGGGGAAGAAAAATCCCTATTTATTATAAGAAAAACTCTAGGGGTCTAATCAGTAAGAAATCCTCATTGACAGTAATTTAATGCAGATGTAAGCTTAATCTGTGGAATATGTCTCCAGAAACAAACAAAAAAAAATTAGAAGAGACAGCTAACTACTCCTTCAGGAACATCATACAGGACGTAGACAAGAAAAATAAAATAAAAACACAATTTACAATCGTCAACATAAATAATATTCCACAGCTTGGGTTTTTGTTCTCGGAGTTCTCCTGCCATCATTCCACTGGGTTCAGCTGCTCAGTAAGGATAGATTGCTTCCTCTGAACGAGTGGGAATGATCTGAAGCAAAGCCCCAGTGAAAGAGGAACGGAAAGTTATACATCTCCAAATGACATTTAAGCCGTACTTTGCCTCAGGACAGCTGGTATTAAGGCCATGTCAGGGTCCTACCTTACTGGATATGTGCATACAATAAGACAGACCTCTGATCAGCTCAGGCAACAGACAGATTTAAAAGGCATCTTCCATCATGCCCACACACACACACACACACACACTAACACTGTCATCTGATCATCAGTTATCCACAAGGAGGAAAGCGAAGAAGATTCTGGTGGTTGCTGCATCAACATCAAAAGGTGATGTCCAAACGTACACCGTACCATCACATGCCTGTGTTTTGTTTTAAAACCTGACCTGATTTGTAATTCATCCCTTTTTCCTCTTGATCAGATCATGTCTTCATTCTTCTCTTGATCAGATCTTCAATGGCTCATACTTTTCTAAAAACACCAATAAGCACTTTTCTTCCCTTCCAATTAAGCATTACACTTTCTCACTGGCCACCCAAAGCTTTGTGAAACTGTGTCGTGGTGGCTCTAATTGGAAAAACGTGTTCACACAATCACGCTTTTTCTTCATGCAGAAACGAGTTCAGAGATCGTTTCCTTTTTGGTGTGATTTGCAGATACCACAAAAAAAGCAGGCTGCCTTTACAGAGGATGCATCCTAGACTTTTTTTTTTTTTGTTTTTTAACCAATAACCACAATGGCTGTTGCACCGAGCAAAGTAAAGCAGTACACCCTTGGAGCTTCTCAACATATATAATTACTTAAAATTACCACACTGAAATGGCACAATGTAGTGCAAAATGAACCCACTTCTGCAGCCATGTTCCCAGCTAAGAGTTTCCACCAAACAGGGAACCAGGATTCATATCTTGATGTCTAAGATGAGTGCACGTTCAGGTTCTTCTCAGGTATGATACGCAAACAGAGTGGAATCAGCTTGATCCATTACCAATCATTAGTCTCATAAACCAGAATTCCAGCTCTCAAAATAAGAATCTGGTATTCTTCGTCAATAAATTTGGCCAAGAAACAGCTACTTTCACAAAAACCGGTCAGTTGACTGACGCTGTATATGACTTTCATTGTAATCTGACTTACTGTCTGGTTGGCTGTAATCTGATCAACTATATAAGGATATCTCATTTACTTGCCACCATTTCAAACAAAACTCTGGAATAACTTTTAAAGACTGAACGTCACCAACATTATCTTGCTCAAAACAAAACCAGAACTCATTGTGTCAGTGTTCAAAAGCAATGTTTTCCTGGAGCACGGAAACTGACACACAGAGCAAGCCAATCAGATTGCAACCTTCAGGATCCTGAAGCTTGAGGCCAGATATGTGTACAGCAAAGTCTATAGGGTGTTTGAGGCTGAGATTAGTCAATCCTTAACTGAAGTCATCCTACTTCCTGTAAATCCACACTTTAAATAATAAGTATGTAAGTAAACAAACTAACAATTTCCAATTATCACAAGCCTTTTGTTTCAAGAATCTTAAATAACACATGGCCAAGAACTGCCTAAGATCACGGGTAGAGGCTAGCTGACTGACACTGACACTAACACACCAGTCAACCACGTTTACTCAGCACCAACTTTTTCAAACTAACTCTTGGGGAGGGAAAAAAACCAACAGTTAATGCAGGATGTGATGGACTTTCTTCGATCACGGACAAGATTTTCCATATACAGAAGTGAATGAACAGCTGAATGAATCCAATGCATTCTATACATTAACATGCGTACAAATCTCTCACATAGCAACATTTTTATTCATTCTTAGGAGTAAAATATTCCTGCCCATATCTGATGTATTTGTATATTCCCTGCCATACAATGGTTCTACTTGCACTTCTTATATGAAAATGCATGTTCTGTGTTGGCTTCGCACTTCTTCCAATGGCTGGTTTATCTGGCTCATGCTCGCTCCATCTGTGGTTACATATCGAAGACTCTTGGATTAAGCTGTAACAGATGAGCTGCATAAGGGGTCGAGCTTAAACAATTTAGTGAAAGGCATAAAAAATGTAAATAGTTTTTTTCCCCCCTCCACAAAATGTCGAACAAATGCACCATATCACACCATGTAATTTCTATAGAGGTGTACGCGAGTTGTATACATAGGGTCCATTTTTGTTGGAAAACCAACCCACACATCTGAGATTTCAGTCCATTTATAAAGCTCTATAAGCCATTCGTTCTTTGTGTCCAACCCTTTACTAGACTTCATATGAATAAAACGTATACAGCCAGTTTACCATGTGTCTGAACAAAACCGCAGGCACTGTGCAAAATCGAAGGTGACAGTCCCAAAAGCCTCTCTGTGATGACAAAGAGAACACTTTCTGCACTCGCCACTAAATTATGGGTAGCCCTGTGACCACCCAAAAGCCACACAGCTATATTTTAGTGCTTTGGTTTTTTTTTTTTTGTTTTGTTTTTTTAAGGTCTGGCATCAATGGGCGCAGGTGAAATGTACAGCCATGTTCCAGTCCATTTCTTTTGAGTTTACCCTGTACCCCTCCCTTGCCAAAAACACATACACTCCCCCAACCGGCTCCCGACACTAAATATCAGGTTTCCAAGGCTACACAGCATGGCCGCTAATCATAGCCTTTTTTTCCCCTTGCAAGCCAAGCAGATTGGAGTCTGTTTAAAATGTGTCTAGCTTGCAATAATTCTTCAAAATTGATGGCATTTCTCATCCATCCAGCACTACACTTCAGCACACTCACAAATTTGTGTCATTTAAGGGAAAAAGTTGAACCTGCACGAACATGACATGATGTGAGCGGCAAAAGGCGACTGTCACATTTCTTTAGAACGCTTCAGCTTCCTTTATGAATATGGAAAATTTCAGAGAATAACCGATATAATAAACAAAAGCCTTCCCTTTTATGCGAATCGCAGAGGTATTTCGTATAACAGAGAACAGCTGTGGGATGGGTAATATCAGATGGTGGCAAAGATTCAAATAAATAAAGAAATAAATAAGAAAGAATGAAAGGAAGTGACTAAAGATATTTGGAAGATGAGAGGTTGGAAGAAGGGTGAGTGAGAGAGAGAGAGAGAGAGAGAGAGAGAGTTACAGCTGTTCTCTTACAGACGAGACTGTTGGTATTAAACTGTCAAACACATGCCCGTCTGTGCACAAGGTTTTTCTCGAACTTCCCTCCCAGCTCCTCTCGATGCTGGCGAGCGTGATCAAAGCTACAAGTCGGGAGGCCATGATGGAGGGGGGACGACAGAGCCTCCCAGGACCCCAAATAATAAGCCTGATTGTTTACGTTACATGCACTCCATAAATTCTCTCCTGTCTAAGAAAGCGGGTTATCTGAATCCAGTGGCCGCAGCGAACCCCGCTGTGAGTTATCCAGTAAACACGGAAGACGTCTGTGACTCACTTCTGAAGCAGTTTATAACTATAAACGCCAGATTTTGCTGTTTGAGTACACACTAAAGAAGACACTAGATACTAAGGTCAATAATGAGCTAGTGATCAATAATAGCTGGCCAGGTTATCATCCAAAGTTCATGCTGATTTACAATCCACATTGATCTTATCTTCATGTGAGTAATGTACAACACCGAAGTCCTACGTCCCTCAATCCGTTCTGGATCGCAAACTTTGTCAAATCAATTGCAAGAAGATGCCTTTCTGCAACATGCAAGTAACCTCAGGAAGTACTTAGGCTTCTTAATTTGTCATGGCGCAAAAACATTAGGCTGCATACCATATAGTTCTAAAAGGGAGTTGGGGAGAATCACTAAGGCTGTGTCATAAGGCAAGATTTATTAGAGGTTAAGTATCCTCCTGCTGGTTTCGTACTTTTTCAGAAGGCCTCGCAACACATTTGTCAAGGGAGGGAGGGTTAGAGCAGGGATGTTAAAGCAAACCTACATTTGGTACACCTCCTGTCATCAACAGCCTACAATGCATGTTTCAAGCACTTTTCAAATTAGGACTTGGTGATTTACAGGCTTCATGTTTCTACAAATAAACGGTGAGGTAGATTTTCACCAGAATGTCCACACACACACACACACACACACACACACCTGGTACAAGAGAACTTCCCTATAGAACTAATGTAAACATGAAAATTCATGCTTTTCTGTTCTATAAATCATGACCAGTGGGGTAGAAAGGCTACAAAAACTGAGAAAAAAATATTACCACACATTTACAAAGTCACTCATGATGAACAGAAGCAAAACAGAATCCAAATTAGGCGTTTTATTTTCCAAACTTTGCGGTGAGATTCCCCACTGTACTATGCTAGTAAATCAAGTCCCCTTTGTGTCCCAGTACAGTTTAACGCCAGACCATGCAGTCTGCTCCCGACTGTTTTCATGCACAGACCGCGATAAGGAATATTGCGAGTTTAAACCGAAACCACAGAGAATAAATGAACATAATTCTATGCTTCCTTGTTTGCACTAGTATTTGCTTTTCACCTATAAATCTATCCGACTCTTGTTGGCATGCCAACAGCATAACACAGTCATATTTTTGTGTCATGTGTTTGCGATTTCTTCCAGTCACATCCCTGTTAGGGTGGCACGACATGTCAGGCCTATTTCAGCTGGATTGCTACATATTGCAAAATGTCATGCAAAATGCAAAGAAATCTTCTGAATCCTACAATGGCGAAAAGCCCCACAGAAAAACCTGCAGGGTCTAAATGCTTCTTCATGCTTCAAGTGATAAAAAAGAAGATGCCTCGTTTGAAAATTTCAGGTTCCACCAATACCAGTAATGTAAACGCCAGCAGGGCTATAATGATTAGTCAGACTTGTAGTGTGCAGCCGCAGTCTCGGCTGCACACACACACACACACACACACACGCTCACTGAAAGAAAAAGGCGAAGCAGTTAGACAGGCCCAAACTCACAAATGCACAGAACACGGTGAAAACGCTTGTCTGCAGCGAGTCGTGTGTAATTAGGACAGACTCTGGTTGGCATTTTGCCCAGCACTTGTTTCCTCAGAGCAAACTCAAACGCAGCAAAGCGGCAGAAACTGTGCTTCAAAGCAACAAACAGTTTAATTGATCCCTTTCCTCCTGCAAAAAGGGGGACCGGGTCTGCTTAAGCCTACTGGCCTGAAATGAGACATAGCATGTTCCCTTCTTCTGCCTTGTTTCTGTGTATTCCCTTTTCAGCGATTAAACTAACACATCTGAGGAGAAGGAGATATTACAATAGTCCTGCTTGTCATTAAGTGTATATATTGCAAATAGATTGTCCTGCTTGCCATTGCACAAAGTAGGAGTGGAAAGGATTTCTCCTTACATCAAAGCTTTTCTATAATAAGATTAATAATAGACTGTTTATTAATTAACTCACATTGAATAAAGAAAAAAAAGTGTTAAAAACTTCCATGCATTAACAATAGTGACATGGCAGGAAAATGGAAATGTCCAAATTGAGACGTTGGAAATATGAAAAGTGCACACACACACACACACACACACACACACAGAGAGAGAGAGAGAGAGAGAGAGAGAGAGAGAATCACAGTGATGCGCCAAAAAGCTTACACACAAATCCAACCAAATGTAAACATCAGACACTTCACACACCTCTTTTTGGTCTGGGGAAACTTTCATGCAGATGAAACACTACTTTCTCCACAAAGTGCTGGATGTTGGTGTGCTCCGGCCCGCGGACAAACACCATCCAGTCGTGTGTGAAGCCTTCAGCGGTGGGTTTCTTCCGGACCTGAGCGCGGTGCCCGAGCTCCAGCTTCACCTGAACAGCACCCTGCAACAGCACCAACACAACACAACTGTAGATCTGAGAACCTACTGCTTCCCTCCAGCAGCACCAGCGCAACGACCAAAGCCAGCGACTAGCCTTAATCTCCTCCTAAGTCTCATTGCACTTTCGGATTTTTTATTTTGTTTGTTTGGTTTTTTTTTTTTTTGGTTGTTGTTGCATGCGCGAGCGCTGTAGTGCACACCGGAGCTCCAGCCCGCTCCTCGCTGCCGGCTTTCCCGACAAGCACCTCGTTTTGTCTGAAGACGTGTCCTGCAGCATACAACTATTCTACACGCACAACTATTTCTACTAGCATGCAAATTCTTGTACACGTTCATTTAGCGCATTCGCGTCCTCTGCTACGGAGAAGAGGAAAGGAAGGAAAAAAAAAAACCACGGCGCTAAGGCAAGAGAGCACCGTTTCAGCAGGTAAAGCCTACTCACCGAGCTGGCCATTCTCGAGGCCACGGGATAATGCTATTTCATGGAGAATTTAGTTTAAATAAGGATAGCACGGGCTGCGGACGGCCGATGGCGGACATGGTCTCTTAATTGAGCCCCAGCCCGAGTTTCTAGGAGTGAAGTGAAGTGAGACGCATGCGCTCTGGACGTACGTGGACGCGTAAAGGCAAACGCGCGCGCGCGCACGCACGCTCCAGAGAGAAGGCTCCGATTGGCTACTTCCACAGCCACAGACTTACCTCGTGCCAAAATAGGACACCGCTACAGTCTGGTAGTGTAGCCTGCTAGTAGTTTATGCTGCTTAGTACAGTAACATGGCTTTTTTTCGACGTTCTACGATTTCGAACGTATTTCGACGTTTTTATTTATTTTTTTAATTCTCTCCAAAACTTGTGTTAATACATAGGTTAAGTGTTAAGTGGTAGGAAAGTAAGCGTTTAGACGAACATAAGCTCCTTAAAGAGAACATGACACACAGCTCTTCTGAACAGTGAACTCTCTTACTCTCTCTCTCTCTCACACACACACACATTGTTGTGCATTGTGTTTCTTCACAAAGTTGTCGGTTTATTTTGATTCACAATGCTTCATCAGGAACATATGAAGTCAGATTGAGACTGTGCTTTGTGTCAGATAGTGTCCTGTTCTTTAAATCAGTGGTTCTCAAAATAAGGACCCCTAAGTGTCCATGAAGCAAAGCCAGGGCATCTCTGAGCTTTTGTTTTCTGGTGGAAAACCAATTTGTCTGGGAAAAAAAAAAGTGAAGTCAAAACCTAAGCTCCAAAAACACCAATTTTAATAAACGTGAGTTCTGTGAGTGAAAGGTGTAGGATTAGAAGGTTGTCCAAAATATGATTCCTCATTCCTTATTCATTCATCTTCAGTGAGCCATCTTTCTGATCAGGGTTGCAGTGGATCTGTCCCAGGAATGCCCTGAAATGGATACCAGCCCATTGCAGGGCACCATGCACACACCCACGCGCACACGCACACACATACACACACCTGGAGGTGACTTAGAGTCACTATTCCATCTAATGACATTTTTTGGAGGTGGGAGGAAACCAGAGAGCCTGGAGGGAACCCACATGGACACAAGGAAAACATGCACAGATACTCCACACAGACCTGAGCTAAGGATTGAACCTGGGACCACGGAGCTGTGTAGCACCAATTCTACACACTGTGCCATCATACCCCCTTAAATATGACTATACACATTTCAATACTAATCATAATATTTCAATAGTAGGATTATGTTCATAAATACATTTAAGCTTAAAAGCGCTTATAAATACTCATCAAATAGAGCACTATATAGTAAATAAGTCTTGTTCTGGAGAAGTTATTGTTAACAGCATATGTCTGGAGTGTAAGCTTTTTACAGTAAGCTACTGAACTTCTAAAAACATTACATTATTATTAACTTACCTACTTGATGGAAGACTTGAATCCACTAAGGTAATGATTAGTGAAGGTTCATGACAACCGGTAAATTTGGAAATTACCCTCTTCTGTTAAGGTGAATGCTGATATTGGTGTTACTTCCTTTTCAGATGTTAATAAGCCATATGGCTAACCGTGTGACTGGCAGTTATCCAGTGATGCACAGTGTCCACTCTAAGCAGAGTTGGGAAAACAAAGCTTATTTCATTAGGGACGTTGTGGACAGACTGACAGTTTGGAATAAGCAAATGAAAGGTGGAGCACATAGGTTACTGATAACAGATCACTGAGGAATTGCATGTTTCGCACTATTTTTGCTTTTGCCTGTAAGTCACTTTGGATATATGTGATATATGGGATGTAAGCACCTAGTTGGACATCATTTGCTAATTTCAAACTTTCAAGAATATTGATCTGTCAGTCAGTGCTTTAAGACCAGATAGTGTAACTATCCACACAGCAGAGCTACATGACAATGAACAGGTTTATTTCTGTGTAATTAAGGCTTATCAGCTATCACATTCGCTATGTCTTTTTTTCTAAATAGTTGTCTGCTCTTTGTATTCACAATTTCACAGGCACTGTACATTTCATCACACAGCCATTCTGGCAATCCAGCTGATTGGCCCTGAACTTTCACTTTTAATTTGGATTCCTCTTATGCTAGAAAGTACTGGCAGAATTATTGCTTTAACTACTGAAATGCTTTAAATGAAAAATAGCACATGTAAATACGGCCTATCAGCATATTTTGCATTAATACCATAACTTTCTTCCTTCTTACTAATGTTAAATTTAGTAAATCAGCTCTCATATTCACTGATGAATGCCAGATGTATCCACCAGATGTTTTCTTTTCTTTTCTTTTTTCAATTCAGTACATGAATGAAACATTTGCCTGGAATTCCTGCAAAATCAGCAGCTCACTACAGTCAATAAAAAGTGGGGACATCAGCTAGGTCATAGAGAAACTGTCACAGAGAAATTAACCAGAACATGTTTTAAATGATGTAAGTGATTTCTTGCTAGTGATTTTCTAGTGAAGTGCGCATACACATGACAAGGTTTGACACATTATTTATTTATTAAACTGGCTTTAGAAAGATGGAAACCTTGATTTCACTCAATTTCTTTATTAGAAGTAGAACCTGTGTTGCTGCTGTTGCCATTATTATAATTATTATTAGTAGGAGGAGAAGTAGAAGGAGTAGTACGAGAAGGAGGAGTAGGAGGAGTAAGAGTAGAAGGTGTAGTAGTAGGAGGAGTATTAGGAGTAGAAGTAGTAGTAGGAGTAGTATGTATAGTAGGAGGAGGAGGAGTGGAAGTAGTAGGAGAAGGAGTAGTAGGAGGAGTATTAGTCGGAGGAGGAGTAGGTATAGCAGGAGGAGTATTAGTCGGAGGAGTAGTAGGTATAGTAGTAGGAGTATTAGTCGGAGGAGTAGTAGGTATAGTAGGAGGAGTATTAGTAGTAGGAGGAGTAGGAGTAGAAGTAGTAGGTATAGTAGGAGGAGTAGTAGGTATAGTAGTAGTAGTAGGAGAAGTAGTACTACCTCATGACACATTTGGCACCTTTACAGTTTTTTTGCATATTTGCACAACACGTAAATGCATTGTTTACAGAGTTTGTTTACATATTCTATCTATCTATTTATCTATCTATCTATCTATCTATCTATCTATATATATATATATATATATATATATATATAGAGAGAGAGAGAGAGAGAGAGAGAGAGAGAGAGAGAGATAAGCTCCCTCTCCTCCATTTACTTTTTACTTCTTTATTAATAATAATAATTATTATTATTTTTATTGTATTTGTGTTATCTGTAAATGTTTGTTTTTACCGCTACTGCAACGCTCTACTCAATAAACTATCTATCCAGCTAGCTAGCTGGCTGGCTATCATTACAAATCGCTTTTTGGCTGCACGTATGACCCTTCTCGCTCACCCTACAAACTGACTGTGACGCGTTGCACTGAGTTGGAGAGCTGCGAAGTTGAA
>CM074948.1:16429674-16443670 GCA_037577455.1 Pangasius macronema | reverse complement strand
TGCCTGGAATTCCTGCAAAATCAGCAGCTCACTACAGTCAATAAAAAGTGGGGACATCAGCTAGGTCATAGAGAAACCGTCACAGAGAAATTAACCAGAACATGTTTTAAATGATGTAAGTGATTTCTTGCTAGTGATTTTCTAGTGAAATGCGCATACACATGACAAGGTTGGACACATTATTCATTTATTAAACTGGCTTTAGAAAGATGGAAACTTTGATTTCACTCGATTTCTTTATTAGAAGTAGAACCTGTGTTGCTGCTGTTGCCATTATTATAATTATTAGTAGTAGGAGAAGTAGTACGAGAAGGAGGAGTAGGAGGAGTAAGAGTAGAAGGAGTAGTAGTAGGAGGAGTAGTAAGAGGAGTAGAAGTAGTAGTAGGAGTAGTATGTATAGTAGGAGGAGGAGGAGTAGTAAGAGGAGTATTAGTCGGAGGAGTAGTAGGTATAGTAGGAGGAGTATTAGTAGTAGGAGGAGTAGGAGTAGAAGTTGTAGGTATAGTAGGAGTAGTAGGTATAGTAGTAGTAGGAGGAGGAGAAGTAGTACTACCTCATGAGACATTTGGCACCTTTACAGTTTTTTGCATATTTGCACAACATGTAAATGCATTGTTTACAGAGTTTGTTTACATATTCTATCTATCTATCTATCTATCTATCTATATATATATATATATATATATATATATATATATATAGAGAGAGAGAGAGAGATAAGCTCCCTCTCCTCCATTTACTTTTTACTTCTTTATTAATAATAATAATAATAATTATTATTTGTATTGTATTTGTGTTATCTGTAAATGTTTGTTTTTACCGCTACTGCAACGCTCTAATCAATAAACTATCTATCCAGCTAGCTAGCTGGCTATCATTACAAATCGCGTTTTGGCGCGTGCATACTGGGAAGAGCGAGTGGGATGTTTGACTGACACTGCGCAACGTGACTCAACCTCTCGACGCTTCAACTTGCTGACTAGCAGGCAGTACCGGTAAGTTGGTTCAACTTCCACTCATTTAGTATTTACTCGTACAATAGGTATGTACAGCTACTTTTACATCAAGTGCATCACTCTCAGTGCAGCAGTCCACAAAACATGGTGCAGAACGAGTGCTCTAAAGCTACAGAGCTAGTGAATGTAGCACTGAGAGCCAGTGCATTGGCATCTAAGTCAAATGTGTTAAAAGTAAGTCATGTAAGTCGTAATCTGCTTCAGATCAAACAGAGGAACATCGGAGAAGCGAGTCTATCTTCTTGTGGTAGATGGGTACTATAGTAAGCACACCCTGACAGGTATGATGAGGCATTTTCCCGCTCAGTGGAGATAAAGATGAGCTACACATATCCTCCTGAACCTATGCCTATAGAGTTGAGAGGCATCAGATAGATCTGGTGTAGAAAATAGCCACATGTGCATGATCAGTCTGTAGCTGCACAACAGACAATGTGGCATTATAGTGTGCACACAAGCAGTGCCGAGCAAGCACTCCACATTGTACAGGCAAAAGTAACAGCAGGCTGGAAATCTCTGGACTATTTTTCACTTATGTGCTGTGCTGACCACTGCTTTGTTTTTTCAAGACCTGCTTCCCTGCATCTTTTGCTGTGGAGGATAGTTTTACACTCATTCACATCTACACATCTCTCTACTAAAAAGATCCCTGCTGTCTTTTGTTTGTTTGTTTGTTTGTTTTGTTGTCTTTGGTAGTGTGTCTAAGATTACCAGAGGTGATGTTTATGGTAAACAAACCATCAGTTAACCATTAAAACCATCGCTGTTATTGGTCCTTAATGGTATCCACTAGACATAACGTGCCAACAAGTTAATAGAAAGGCAACACATGAGCAGTAGAGACGCACAGGGATCATTACAGTTTCCATTAAAACCAAAAAAATGACATTTTAGCAGAGACATTGCAGTCTGTTGTGTGCTAGTTATTTGCAGGGTTGCCAGATCTGCATTCAAAATCATCCTCTTCTACACACTATACACGGTCTTCAACATTCAGCTTCATGACTAGTGACAAGTGTATTAAAACATTTAACAATAAACTAAACGCTTTTAATCAAACTTGTAGTCTCACATATTGTATATTGATACAATTACACTGTAGATATGAGAATGATCAGATTGTGTCACATTATGTAAGTATGTCATTACATGTCACGACTACAACTCTAACCCTTTTCTTCGTCGTACATATTCTCCAGGTCACTAGGGCATGTTTTAATATAGAGATATAATTAATGTACTGTATGCAAAAAAAAAAGATCTGCAGACACTGCTTAACTGACACCTGAACATTTGCTATAAATCTTTCTTCATAAAACCACCATAAGGACCTCTGTTGCCTGGATATCTGCATAAACGTGAGATACACACATCAGCTGTAAATGTAAATGTTTCTTAAAAATATCTCAGTATCAACGAATGTGATCATAATATCTTGAGAAAGCATTCATATTCATTCTGCTTTCCTTCACACATTCTTACATTCTTACAAGGTTGTGTTGAAAACCTACCTGTTCTCCGGCGATAAAAGACACGCGTATGTTTCTCGTTGCTGTCTGAAATGCTGTCACACTAGAGGCTGTGCAGCTCGCGCAGCGCAGAGCCACTGTGCTGGTGTGTCACTTATCACTTGTTAGAGGGTGAGGTAGAGAATGCAGGGCCTCCGTCGTCACTCCCATGTGCTCTGTGTTTGAATATCTGTCTTAATCTGCTGGTTCCAGAAGCCTGCGTCAATCAGACAACTGTTTTAAACCTCATGACTCTGAAAGAACATGAAACATCAGCAGTCAGCAACTGTTGCTTTGTCCACAGGAGACTAGCGACTCAGGCATTCTGCTGATAAGACGCGCCTTTACTGTGTGCACCTGTCAGCTGTTTTAACTGAATCGGAATCCTAACGAAGGGCTCTGCGCGTCCGTAACAAAATCACAACAGCTTCGATTCGGTTTCGATGTGATTTCGGAGGGAATTGATATTCCTTGAGCTTTGCTGGACTGTAAGAGTCCGTATGTGAAGTGTTTGTTCTCTAAAGCCGTGGCAGGTTTGACCAGCAAGCGCTTCTTTTAAGTAGAAATGTCCGATTGGGATGAACACGATCACATCCTATCACTAAAGATACAGAATCAATCATCATGTCTAAGATAACAGACCTGTCACAGTTATTACATTGCCTATAAACTGGGATTGTACCACCGCACTGGGGAATTCTCAGTAGACTAACCTGTCTTCCACAAGTAATTCAAAGAGATTGTCGTCGAGACTGTCATCACGGTCGAGATTAAATATTCGACAGGTTTATACTCGTGCACTTGTTCTAATGCGTTTATTATTTCTGTAACTCATTCACAGGCACTTGTTTGGCAGATCCTCCGTTTAAAAAAAAAGTGTTGATGTTTTAATGAAGACGTATAATCACTGATATGATGAGGCTTTCTGTAAGGAGATCTTTACTCTTTAGATCTAGGGCAGTGGTAGCTCAGTGGTTAGGATGTTGGGCTTCTGATCAGAAGGTCATGACTTCGATCCCCAGCACCGCCAAGCTGCCACTGCTGGGCCCTTGAGCAAGGCCCTTAACCCTCAACTGCTCAGTTGTATAAAATAAGATAAAATTGTAAGTCGCTCTGGATAAGGGCGTCTGCCAAATGCCGTAAATGTAATGTAAATGTACTCGCCGCTTTCTCGGCTTCGTAACGGTCAGGAAGCTTTGCTGTGGTATAAGATTAATAGAACACTTTGGACTGTGCTGTTATTGGAAAATACTCAGCTTCAGTGTGGTAAAGGCTCAGTGCAACTAGCTTAGATTTATAATTTTTTTCCAATAACGGCATGTCCTGAAGATGTATTCCTCTTATACCACAACAATTTGTCAAGGATTAGAGTTTTTAATTTATTAAAGGACTTTTAACTGTTTATAGTTACATTTAATGTTGTGGAACAGCCACATAACAAGTTCCTGTTATCGCTTACGTTGTAGCAGCTACAAACACTCATCCTTTCACCTTCCTGTCTTTTTTTCTCTCTCTTGAAATGAATAAGACGAAAACCCACAGCTTGAAAACCACGAAAGCACATGCCACGTCCTGTTCTATTCCTTAATCATTTGACATGATCGCAATTAATCATTAGCTCACGCAGTCTAATGATTGCATCTCGGATGATCTGAGCACAAGTGCATGCCGGGTATTTTCACGTGTCTTCAGTGTCCACTTGTTCATATGTTGTCAGTAGCAGGGGAGTAGCCAAAGGCAACACCCAAAGGCAACCCTATATCACTTCAAAACTAGACCCAGTTTTAGCGGTCGGATGTTATTTCCTAATTAAAGTTGTTGGTTGCTGAAATCAGTTGATGAAAGCTTTACACGTACTGTCATATGACTGTGTGGAATATTGTGTAACTTCTGCACAGCTAGTCACATTTAACAATCCCCCAAACGAACAGCGAGGGATACTGTCGTCTCACATTCTGTGCAGGATTTGCTCATCTAAAAACGTTTGTGCTTTCAACAATGGCACGCATGAAAAGAAGGATTTATTTGAATGCGTTCTGATATATATTAGCTTTACTTTAGCAGTCTGCCCAGCAACATAACCTTTCCTTTAACAGTAGGGCTTTCTGCTGATCTGCACTCGTAATTGTTAGTGATTTACTCAGCCGGTTGAAATGGGGTTGTCATGGAACTTCAAAACCACCTGGAGCATCAGTCAGCTCTTTATAGACCATCTGAACATTGATAGAAAAACCTCCTGAGTGTGTCCACATTTATCCAAGTGTGTGTTCTCTTTTTATTTTGCAGTTTCTCACATAACTCTGACTATCAAGCAGTGTTTGTAGAACCCATTTTACTAACGCTTAACCAACTCCTGTGAGTATCTTGAGCTGAGTTTACCCTCAAACTCCAGGATACTCAGCATACATTTACAGCTAATGTTCAGCTTTGTGACATTTAAACAGGATTTGACTGGGATGCACTCATTCACGTTTGCTGTGAAAGTTGTGCTACACAGGCTGCGACAGCTAATAAACGAATGGTGTGAGAAGTTTTACATTTTTATAGTCTAACATATATAGGTGTATGTTTGGTGGAGTTCTTTTGAATCTTTTGAACACGCAAGTTTGTTTAACACCTGCCTTTTTTTCCTCTAGTTACACACACAAGCGAATGTGTGAAAGACATTTGGCAGTCGTTTCAGGTTTGCTGGGGCACTATTAGTTCTGCAGCACTTGTATCAACGTCAGCTGACCTTAAAGCGTCTTCTAAATAAACTAACGGAAATGTGCTCACGTGCTTGGACGTTGTCTTCTCGGCAGTGCGGACCGGCTGCAATGATTCGAGATGACGAGTGAAACTTTAAAGAAGAGATTCGAGTTTCCCAGCTCCTTCGTTCAGTCCCAGGTAAAGCTGCCTGAGAACTTTCAGTGTTTGTAAATGAGTCTCTAACCGTGCCATTGTAGCTGTTTTTATAAGAGTCGTATCTACTCCTACCACAGCACTGCTGAAGTCTTGATTTGGATTACTCAGATGGTGTTGATCATTTTTCTAAAACAGCATGACCCACACAATAGTTCCAGCTGTTTGTTTGATTATGTTTATGATTATAGCAGCTATGATGTGAGTGATAATAGGAACTAACTTGTTTCGCCGATGTTCAGCAACATTTCATTAAACGAATAAAAAAAGGGAAAAACAATTGCTGTGGTACAAGTGGAATAAACACTTCAAGGCATGCTGTTATTGCAGAATGATCACATTAGCCCAGCATTACTAATCCCATCATGAACCACTATATTATTTCATTGCTTATGAACAGTGATATTACGCCAGCAGTTAGAATATTAAAGCATGTTTCCTTGTGCCCTGATTTTGTGAATTTAAGACCCCTATTCCTTTGAGTATAGAACCATTGGGCAAAATACACTTTCTTGTTCTTTCAGAATCATGTGATATCACTTTAATTTCTTTTGGTAATAATGAGAAGCACTGTTGTTAACAATGAGTAATGCTATGTGAGGTTTCTTTGCACATAGAGAGGATGTTTATATATAGAAGGTTTGTTGTGTGTGTGTGTGTGTGTGTGTGTGTGTGTGTGTGTGTGTGTGTGTAGGCTGTGAGGAGTCTGGTTACTGCTGTACTGAAGGAGAAGGGCCAAAAGGACAAGATCTCAGAGTCCAATACACAGGTGAATTCTATACTAATAATAATAATAATAATAATAATGATGATGATGATGATGATGATGATGATAATACTTTCAGGTTGTCTTAACTTTATAAAATGTTTTTTAACGATTAAATCCTTGGGTGTCCAGGCTGGTCTGTGCAAATATGTCAATGTAGCCTTTTGTCATTCTTTAAAACACAAGGCTGAAGTAAAAAATAAATAAATAAAAAGATTTCTTTTATGTAGAATTGTTTGGAGTAAAGTTCTCACAGCACAGAAGTCATATGTTTGGTGGTTAGAGGTTAGAGGATGTAGAATAACTGAACCAGTGTGCTTAGCTTGCTAGCTAACTTGCTAATATTAGCTAATGTCAATGATCGACAAGACCATTTTGATTATTAAGGACAATTTTGATTCGTGTGTCTTCTGCTTAATAAATCACAGAGAAACGAAGATGTAAACTGTGACTCGGATACAGAAATCACACTCATGTCTACCTGTGATAAATAAATGCTAGTTTACTAGCAGTTAGTTAGCCAGATTGCTAAGTTAGCTGATGTTAGTGGTGAACAATAACTTGTGTAATGGTGTATGTTGACAGGTTTGGCTAGTGTTAATTCTCTGAGAATGCCACAATGCAAATTGACATTCAGATACTGAAACTCAGTTGTGTGACGTGAACTAGTATGTTAGTTAGCTAGCTGGTTAGTTAGCTACTTGGGATAACAGGAGGAAATGGGAGAATTTTCAGATTGCATATTTGAGTTATTCACAGAGACTGGAATTATTAATGGCAGTGAAAGCGTAGAGATGTTCGTCAGCAATTATAATTTTGTGGGAAGTTAAAAAAAAAACAACCACACACATGAAAGAGTTTATTATTCTGCATAAGTTTTTAGTGGTTTAAAAGTTTCAGTAATGCAGAAGCTGGTCATGTAGCAGTGGTTTAGCAGGGAAGTGGCTGAATGGTTGTGTATAGCATAATGTGGTTTAGTTAGCATATTCATTGAATCTGGATTTCTCGATGACGTTAGAAGTGTTTTTGTGGTAATACTGGATCTTTTCTCTTATTATTGTCTTGAAATGCCTGATTTGGAGGCACTGCAATTGTTCACTGGGCCATGGACTAATAATACCATCAGTCTAAAAACTCTGTTGGCGAGGTAGTATAGTAATTATGAAGAAATCACCCGGTGATTTTATGTTTTTTTTTTAATTACAAAAAAATGATTGATTATGTTAGAATGATAAGTAATACAATGATTTTAAAATGATTGCCAGTGTTAATAAAAATGCAACCACTAGAGCTGTAGTATGGTTGTCTTGACCTTTAAGATTGGTGGCAGTCGTGGCCTAATTGTCTGAGAGTCGGACTTGTAACCTGAAGGTGAACCTGAAGGTCACGGCTTCGAGTCTTAGGCAGGGATTATCCAGCAGGGATTATAGGTGGGGGGAGTGAATGACCAGTGCTCTCTGCCACCCTCAATACCACGACTGAGGTGAGACCCTTGAGCAAGGCANCACTTGGATGGGTTAAATGCAGAGCACAAATTCCAAGTATGGGTCACCACACTTGGCCACAAAGTCACTTCACTTATAAAAAAACAATGTAAGTTGTGTGTGGTTGTGTTTGTCATAGCAGAGCCCGGCTCTGGTGGCTCTGTGGGAGCAGTGCAGCAGTGAGAGTGTGGTGGTGCGCTCGGCTTGCTGTGATGCCCTGGTATTGCTGGTGGAGCAGGGCCACGCTGACCTGCACTACGTCCTCAACAGCATCCTCAACCTCCTTCCCTCGGCACGGTACGCCACCACATCATGACCACCACCAATCAGACATGACCACCAGTGTGAACATGGCTCCTTAAGAATGTTTAGTATTGACCAATCAGTCATTCAAAAAGGGCACACTAAGGAGGGAAGATGTGTGTGAACCGTTCAAAAAAGCATGTGACCATTTTATTTCAGGGGTGAAAAATGTCCATGTGTTGGAGGGTCAGATTCTGAGATTTTCCTCCTGAACTACACCAAACTATGCTGGACTCTGACCAATCACACTGGACTGGAGTTGGGCTTGGTTTAAAGCACTCTTCCACAGAACTCAGTCATTTTTTTTAAACATTAAAAAAAAAGTAGTCGTAGGGCAAGCCATTTGCTGTGCTGAAGAATAATACTAATTAGTGAAAAATGTCATGTTTCCCACCCTGTGGAGCACTGATGGCATTATGATCATGCTCCAACTCCTACCCTTCCCAGCTGGTTGTCTGCTGCTCTGCCACTTTTTTTTAGGAAGCGACACATAATATTAAAGAAATCTGTACGCCTTCTCACACTAATATGTCAAAAATGGCTTAAAAGAAAAAGAGGGGGTCAAATGCAAATGAAGCAGCATGCTCAGTCTTTGACATGTTTCAGGCTTGAAGATTAGTGCAGAAAATGTTTTCCTTCAACTGAAATGAATTTAAAGGTTCATGTTTCATCCTGCAGTTTCATTTGCTTATGTATAAATTATGAGCTTTATATAATTAGTGTATTTAAGACTCTCGATTCAATATGCCTGCATGTCAAACAATGCATTCAGCAGACTGCATAATAAAGTAAGCTATTCAACATAAAATACCACTTGTATTATATGAGGTGTAATAAACATTTAAACTTAGTCAAGCCCACACACTCTCCTCTAAAAAAAACAGTAGCTTCCTCTTTTTCTCAATTCAGGACAAGCTATGGGGTTTAAAAAAAAACACACACACACTTCTCCCAAGCACACTGTTTTGTATGAACTAATATGCTAGTACACTAGTGTGTTAGGTTGAGGAAAATCAGTGGCTGTGTTTGGCAGCAAGTAGGAAGTGGAAAATTCCTCCAAATCTTGACAAATTCCTCCAAATATTTTGGCTTCCCGTTAATTTACAACAGTTAGTGGATCGAAATGTTACAGTGTGTCGAATTTGACAAGTACAACACACTGGTACAACACATGTCTGACATTACCCTTCTGTTTCTATCAGTATATGAAAACAAAAACACACGCTCATGTACAGCAAACCTGCAGCGATTGGGAAGATTATATTTGGTACTGGAGAACACAAGATTCAAAAACGCATCTAGGGCTCCAGAGAGTTGCGTGACTCTGACTGCTCAGCTAGCTAACAGCAGAATGGGAAAATCCCCATGATTCAGTCATCCTGAGTCTCACCAGTGAAAGCTTAGTCATGTTTCATTCTAATGCACAGTTTTTGTGTTTCATTATATGCTGTTAAAACTTTGAATGGATCACACAAACATTGTCATTATTAAGTCAGTTATTGTACTTGTATAATGTTTTTTTTAATAATAATAAGACATAATGAATAACATATTCAGGAAATGCTTATTTTTTCGGTATTGAAAATGTATCAAGACATATTGTGTGGCATCACAGTTGAATTTTGTGTGTCGTTACAGCCCTAATATAAATAAATGATTGCATTACCACTTGGATGGCCACTTGGATGAGAGATGCAGTAGGCTGTTGGGGCTCATATGCATATTCCGATATATGAGAAAGGAGAGACGCAGCTTAAATGCAGCTTGTCATTTCTCATGTTTATTCAGTTCACACACCCCCGAACAGCTCAAGCTGTCTCACCCACCATAATAATAGAGGATCACAACCCACGCAGTACACATATCCTCCCTCCTCAGTGTGCCAGCAGCACGACCCAATAACCATGTGATGAAGAAGAGCGTGGCTGCTGTTGTAATCATGCTGTTTCATGTATGGAAAGCCTGAGCAGATGGCTCTCATTTTAAAGATAATTGCACCAATATTTCAAAATTTCACAAAAGCTTTTGCTTTGGGGCTTCCTCGGGGTTCAGTGAGAGCATCTTTGTTCCAAATTTAAACACTGTAGAGTCAAAAGTGTGTTTTATGATTGATTTCAACCTGCTTTGCCTACATTTCGATGACTACATTCAAGCTCCAGCACCATTTTCCCAACAATCCAGCCTCTTTGTGCACTCACTGACAGCCTGTAGGTAGCACGTGAGAGAAGTTTAAGTTCCTAGCATCCACAGTGCAAACCGAGACTTGCCTCTATTCACATGGAACACATGCATGCAATAGCAAAGATGAAAGCAGACACGCAGATGAATTTGCTGTCAGCGTGGAATTACGGCTTCCCTCAGTAAAACGCGGCGTAATCAAACCCAGAGGAAGAAGCGATGCACAGGCCAGCTGAGAGATGAGTGCAGGATGAGGGAAGAGGGAGGAGAGATGAAAGAAAGCGCAGAGCCTGCTGTCATACCCGTGTGATTTATAATGTATGAGAAACCTACGTCCTGCTTTCCTGCACCGTACCGTGTCTCACCACAATCCATCATCGGCGCATATTCGAGGATCAATACCTATGTAAAGCGCAGACATAATAATAATGATGATGTAAGCCTGATAGTGATAAATGCTTCATTAGATTATTGATTTAAAAATGCATTCTACACTTTCAGCTGTTTGGGACGTGGCTTGGTGTTGGTCTGTCATACAGAGAACAAACATGCAGTTCTATTTATGTTGTGGTAAGAGAAGCTTGCACTGATGTTTCGATTCTGGTCTCTCTGTCTTAATCAGAAATGTACAAGGGCTGATAAAGGTGGTTGGGAGGCTGCTACAGATCCAAGCGAGTCAGAGGGACAAAAACACATCCTTCTCTTGTCCGTACTCAATCAGGTGAGCATGCCTTACTGCTAGTGTGAGGATGGATTTATACGCCCGTAATATGGCTTAATTTTTTTTTTAAGAGGTTAGTTTTCAGCTGGATAGAGATTGCTACTAAAACCCTAACTGTGCTAATCCATATAAAGAAATTGTTAGGCTAACAGTTCACGAAGCATTTTAGCATGCAACATGCAAAACCTCCTTTATTGAACAAACAAATGTAATAGCCATCGCATTTAAGAATTCATGGTTTTCTTGGACTGCCTTATCTTTCCATTTTAGATTGCAATGCAAAAAGGTAATATATTATCTTATTTTTATTAAAATCATAGCACCTCTTAAAATAAAGCCGAAAGTCTACACTTCGATCGCATCGTGATTGTTTTATTTCAAATCCATTGTGGTGGTGTGTAAAGGCAAAATCACAAAAACTCTGTCATTGTCCAAATACTTCTGGGCCTGACTGTATATGCATATACAACCTACACAAATATAGGTTTTACTAAACCTGCAAAAACAAAGGGGTAGCTCTGAGGACTACTAAGCCACTAAAACTGAAACAAGAGCAATCCAAAATGGCTGCTGTTCATGTTCTAGTTCATTGCTTTGATATACAGTCATGTGAAAAAAATTAGGACACCCCATTAAATATTCAGGTCTTTATTAAGAAGTGTCAATTTCTTATCTTGTTTTAATTTGTATCTGTAGATGAAAGTGATGTAATTGCATGTAAACAACAAAAAAACACTTGTTTTCACTTATTTAACAAGGAAGAAGTTAGGACACCCTATGCCCTAATAGCTACTACTTCCCCCTTTGGCTGAAATAACATCAGTGAGACGTTTCTTGTAGCCATCTACCAGTTTCTGACATCGACTAGAAGAACGTTTCCCCCACTCCTCAATGCAGAATTCTTTCAGCTGTGTGATGAAGGGGTTTGAGGGGTTTCTCGCATGCTCGGTCCGTTTCAAATCACCCCACAGGATCTCAGTAGGATTTAGATCTGGGCTTTGACTTGGCCACTCCAGAGCTCTCCATTTTTCACTTTTCAGCCAGTCCTCGGTGGATTTACTGATATGTTTTGGGTCATTGTCATGTTGCATTTTGCAGATCATTTTAAAAAGCCTTTTCTTTGGTTTTATTTGTTTAGTTATATTACTTGAATCTGCCAATATTGTTAAAATGAACATCAAATGTCCATATGTTTAACTATGTTAAAAAAACACTGGCTTTCATAGGGTGTCCTAATTTTTTTTTCATATAACTGTATATAATGACAACAATTTTTCCATTTGCATTCTAACGTAGTTATCTGTTCACAAAGTATGCCGTGGCTGTCGGTTGGGCTTTGGTTAGAGGGGTGGGGTCCCTCAGTGACGCTTCCTATCCACAAAGTGAGCCTGCATAAGGACTGTGTAAATCAATACTCTAATTAAATGTGAATTCAAATGCAAATCCTGTTATTAATACATACATAAAGTCTGCACTGACTTTGCACAAAATGTATTTGGTGTGAGAGTTTAGTTGACTTTACACCAAACACACCAGAACGGTGAGCGTTTAGATGACTTCATGTATGAAATCTGCATCGCTTTCATTTTCTTTCTTCGTGACATCGTGCATTGGGATGTTGCTTAGGAGTTTACAGCATCAGCCAGTCATTGTCGATATTCTTTCATTAAACATGCTGGCATCTGTAGCAATGGGGTTCGTCCCACTTAGTTTAAGAATCCTATAGTAAATGTTCCTCTCAGTGATAAACTCTTAGTTACGAACTTTTAGTGCCACTTAAGGCAGTGGTAAGATGAGATTCTTTCTGAATATGGCCCCAGAAATAAAACACCGATGATACTGTGATTACCCATCTTTAGTGAAGGAAATTACATATTAGGACAAAGCTGCCAAGCCCCCCTGCTATCACTAGAGGTCATATGTCTTCATGAGTTATTGCTCATAAATTGTCCCCCTAATATGATCAAGCCTTTGGGGATGACTGTGTCGTTAGTGGTGATAAACGTGTAATTTGATTTCTTTTGCTGAAATCAATCAATAGTGATGAGTCTTAACAGTCTTACATTATCCAGTTTACAGGCATTGCTGGGTGAACGTGCTTATTGGCCTCCATCCACATAACCTATGGAAAGTCCCAGGCTTTGTGATCCAGGCTTCTGGGGTCAGAAGTGTGTCAGGCGTGTAGCATTAATAATGGGGGAGGGGCGTTTTCTCTTCTTTACTCCTCAATTCTCAGTTAATGCTTCCAGAGTGGTTCATATTTGCCTGCAATTTAATTCTAATGATGGCGTCATATTTTTGGAGAAGCCATGATTAAAGCTAGTGAACATGGAGAACTGTCCACCAGGCTTTGACTCTCTTGGGTGCTGCCTGGTGAGAAGATGAATGGCTGGAGAGCTTGTCTTTGCGTGAACTCGTCTGGGATTGCAGCTTGGCCATCAGAGAAGGTGCCAGGATTAATGGAAGTGGCTTGGTGATGCCCAGGCTCCCCATCTGCCTGGTGCCACCTCCGCAATCTGTTGTAGGGTCACAAGGCCATTTAGAAAATATGAGTCTACCATCCAAATAATTTTGTCTCCTGGTAATGTTCATTTAGTTAATTATCTACTGAATATTCTGCATCGGTGCCTCAATATGCTTTTACATAAATGTGTAAAGATAAGAATGAAAACATAGAACAATAGTTTATCTGCACTGATATTGCTTCATGTTGGGACAAAGCTGTCAGCTGAGAAATTATACTTAAGTGAACGTATAGAAGCGCAGCTTTAAACTCTTACTTGGTTAAAATGGAAGTCAGAAACTGATGCCATTAAGTAGGTTATAGCAGCATAGGAAGATTTTTCTACATTTGAATTTGTTTGGTCGCTCTAAACTGAAATAAAATGTAAATAAAATGAGCATGAGTTCACTGACATTCAGTCATTGGCTGAATGTATTTTTTTTGTTGTTTTTTTAATGAAAATTTTATTAAGTAAGAATGCAATATTCAATTTCAATAATACACTAGTAAAGCATTAATATGCCCAAGTAATACTTAAGTATACTTAATATAATATAGTAATGAAGTACTGCTCAAGTGTTTTTCACACTTGCTAGATAGACGTTCAGGGAATTTG
>CM074948.1:16389120-16415122 GCA_037577455.1 Pangasius macronema | reverse complement strand
AACTTTTGATCAGCTGATGAACAGCCTGTTTGAGTTTAAATGCAGTTTTCAATAAATTGCCTACTCTCTATTTTTTGCCCTTTTCTTCTTTTGGCATTTTGAAGAAGTTCTTACAACCTGGTTACGATCCAGCAGTGCGAAGTGTGTATACTTGTAATATTTTCCCTGGTCTTAAGATTTTGTTCAGGAGTGTGTATTTACTTATTTACTTAGCAGTTGAAAGACAGTGGATTTTTTAAATTTATTTATTAATTTTTTATTTTTTTTTTTACAACTGCAGTATGTAGTATTTTTTTGTTAACCATTATATGAGTGGGGTGGGGGGCGGGTGGTATTGAGCTTTTTGACAAGCCAGTAATTCACAGTTTGAGCTGGTGGGTTGGATTTGGTGGGAGTTCTGAATGCATATGTTGTATGCCAGCTGAAATACATCAAATGTCACCATTGCAGCTTTTGGCACGAAAGAAGTCTGACTGCACAGTGACAGTCGAGTGGCAGCAGCCAATCAGGAAAGTGAGTGAGTGAGAGAGTCCAGCGTGATACTATAATAAAACCAATTGGGGAGCAGGAAGGTGATAATATCATAAGAAGATGATTCAGGACTGATGGACTTATAGCTTTTTTTCTTTGCACTGTTCATGTCATTGTTGTTTAGGCATACTACTTAGTGTGTAGTGTATGGATTGTGACACAGCCTAGAATAATATTAATAATAATAACTATGAAACTATGATAGGTAGAACCCCATACTTTCTAAATAATGTGAACCATGACCATCAGGACAAGAAGACTGTCAGTCATGTTGCTTGTGAAATTAAAAATCTCCCATTATCCTCCTACAATCTTCCACTAGCATTAGATTCTAATTTATGCAACCCACATGCGTGTGTTTTGAAAGGAACATTAACAGGAGGGGCTGTATTTGTTTTTGAATTTCAATTCACTTTAGATAGTTTTTTACCCAAACTGCTAACTATGACTAGCCCATGACAAGTAGATTAATGCACTTCACGGTGGTGTGACATGCCTACATACATATAACTATGACGTGCATTACTTGTTTCAAATCCCACCGCCTGCTGCACTACACACATCAGTTGTACATCAATCTGGTTGACTGGAGAACAGTTTTCACTCGTTGGATTAATTAGCATGCGTGGATAACAGATGAAAAAAAAGTTCTTAGTCCTTGTACGTCCGTAAACTTCTGTGACTACTCTGGTTCTTTTAATTTCACATCAAATTTCGTACATTAGCGCTCCTGTGCTGGAAAAGGATATTGAACATACACTGTTGTGTTTCACTTAGTCAGTTTTATACAACTGCTCTGTTGAAGTCTCGAATATGAAGGTGTGGATTACTTTTGTGCACCAGCAGCTCTGAGACTAGGTTCTGCTGTAGCATAAATGATCAGTTTATATTAATGTGCTCATTGTAAGTTATTGCTTCTATAGTAACAGCTCATGCACAGTATTTTTCCCCTTGAGAGAGTCTTCAGGATAGAGGAGTTTGCTCTATCCTCTGGTTTGTTGGTCTGTTAGAAAGGTAACACAGTCCAGGATTAAAGGAATGACCCTGTTGTAATAATTGTACAAATTCTGGAGTGTATTGCTGTCTTTCTACATGATCACTAGGCTGTTGTGTACGGTCTTTATTATAAACTTACTGATGGACTGTTGGCACTGTAGCTCAATTTGCAAATGCAAATGGAATGTTGGTGGTTGACTCATCAGACGTTCAACGGCAGATTAATAAGACGTGAGAGTAAATAGCAAATGCAAATGTGTGTAACACTAAATCATTCTGCTGTAAGCGCTGGTATAAGCAATGTGAATAATAGGATTAATTCTTTAAATTAGAGTTACACTTTGGCTACGATTGTTTAACTGTATACAGTTTTCTTGGTGTTTGTCTTTGCTACAAGTATTGAGTGTCTACAAGTCTCTCCAGTCCTGGAGTGTTGTTTAGATTGGTGTTGTTTTTTCATGCTGTAACACATCTNTGATAAAGTGTTGATAAAGTGGTGATAATTGGATGGGTGGTCTGTGAACTTTCAGGATTTAATTCTGTCGCTTCTTACCTCTATACTTTCTGCTAACATGAGGGGATATAAAGCCCAGCCATGAACTCTGTGTGGGTGTGAGTGAGTAATTAACTCTGCAAAAGATCCCTTTGGAAAGAGGTTTTGGTGATGGTGTGCAGCGCATTTTTCCCCCCATCCAAACACGACATGCATTTCTTCCAAAATGTTCAACTGTTATCTCATGTAGCAACAGAAAATAGTTATAGCATTGTGTAATCGTCCAGGTGGTCATTTGGACTGCAGTGGACTGCAGTGATTTTCTCTGTGGTGTCCTCCTTTTACCAAAACCAAAAGCTCATCCCAAATTCTGAGCATGATAAAGCTCAATAGGGATAAGAAGACATTACTGCAGGTCAAAAAGAACAAAACAAACTGAAACATTTAATTGCTGTTTAGAACTGTGACATTGTCTCTTAAATCCATCAGGAAATCCTTTTGGAAAGACCAACAAACTTTGGCAGACAGTCACTACGAGCCTTCAGCTTAAGATTTTTTTTTTGCCAGTTGAGAAGCAGTTCCAGCCAGTTTTCCTGTTCGACTGAATCTGCAGTATTTATTGCTCCACCTGAATGTCTTGGCTCAGCACGCATGAGATGAGTTGAGATAAGATGAGATAAGATGAGATAACCCTTTATTGATCCCAAGGGGAAATTAGAGCATTCCAGCAGCATACATAAAAGACAAGGCACAAAATGCACATAAGAAATAGAGTAAGAATAAAATAGAGATAAAATAAGATAAAATAAATATTTAAAAATAAAATTATTTAAAAGTAAAAAATATAAAAATGTGTTCATAGCATAGATATAAATAGTAAACCTATATAGGATGCATCATACTATATCTATAGCTATGCTACGCTGCAAGAACAGCAGTACATGAGGTGAGGTGGTTAGCATGGTACCCAAGCAAGTAGAGAACCAAATTCAGCATTGGTAATAGTAGAAATAGCAGCAGTGTGTAGGATTATGGGTAATTTGCTGAGCTGTGCCACACTTCCCAGTAGAAAAGTGCAGTAATAGCCCTCACCATTAAGCAGGTCTGAACAGCATCTATAGAAAACATTTGGTGGAGGTTCTTGCTGCTAATGAAGGATCTATCATTTATTAAATACAAGGTTTCACTTACTTTTTTTCAGGAGTGGACTGAATTATTAATCATTGTTTTTAGTTAAGACAAGAAAACGTCTGTTGCTTGAGTATTTATGATGATGTACAATGATCATGAATTAGAACCTATTGATGCTGCAGTCCGTATTTCACCTACATGTTGTTCTTTTTGTTCCACTAGACCATACCAACATGGAGGCGACATGTTGGCAGCCATCACAGACACGCTGACTCAGTGCTCCCGGACGGACCAGGCCACTCCAGCAGCGCTGGCTCTGCAGGGCCTCCACGAGCTGTGCAGAGCTGAGGTTTGAATTCCAGCCTCTATCGCACAGAAATCTGACTTCTGGTTTAATGGCTGACCTTAGGCAACTCGCATCAGGAGGCTCTGGTCAGCAGATACTGGCTAGAATGAGTTTAAAGCATGGTGAGGCAGCTTTCAGCTGCTCTGCTGAACTCAGCTGGAACAAAGTCCCAGAAGATATCAGATATGCATAGACTACTGCAGGCTGAAAAACTTTCTGTTCACTTTCAAAACATCCAGCATTCAGCATCCAGCATTCAGCATTCTATTTCTTGTACTTTATTCTTAGTCCTATCATTTTTTAATAATTTATACAGCACTCTGAATTCTCTCACATATAAAGTTGTGCTATATAAATAAACTTGTATTTTGGGAGATCTTTGCTGCCTTTGAATAATACTGATCCCAACTTTTGATGAAAAATTCAGGAATGGACAAATAATAAATTCATTAACTAGGCAGTGAGATGAATAAAAGCCCAGTCTCATATTTTGGTTGTCCAGAAACTGACAAGGCTAAAGAGTGGTAGCTAACGTACTGTAATAACTAGTGAACTAACTTGCTATAAATGCAGTAAGAGCATTAATACAGGCTAACAAACAAGTACATGATCATTCTACTCTTCTAACAAAGTTTCTGGCCGAAATTTCAGATAGGAGATCATGGTGTTCTGTCCTCGCATCACACATAAAAGATATCATTTGAGTCTGGGTTGCGTCTTTATTTTCTCTTGACATGATTAACCTCGAGGTGACTGTGTGTAGAAAGCAGGGGAGTTCTGTAATAGCCTTGCACTGGGCTTTATTTTGCTTGATTGTGTCAGTGTTTCTACGTACCTGAAAAGCTTGTCAGTTATTCATTTACACTGATTAATCAACCTGATGCTTCCTCAGACAGCGTGTGTCAGGATTTGGTATTTTTGCGATAGTTACAACACTGACGTGTATTACACCGATGTGAAGTGCATTACGTTTTAACATATATGCTAAATCAAAACTCAAAAAAACAAAGTCAGTAAGGAGTGTTTTTTTTTTCTGGTTGTTAAACCTGCTTGTCTGATTGGCAACAAAAGAATGGCTTTGACACACAATCTGCTTATCCCGCGCACCTGGGCTTGAGATTTGTGCACACATGCTGAAATGTTTCACTCAGCACTGTAACTTGTAGCATCGGCTTAAGCTGCCATTTATAGGAGCTGATATCTGCTATTATGTTCAGACTACTGGAAGGTCCTTTGTTGGAAAGTTCTCTACTGCTACACTACAAGGCCATTGAGCTTGTAGAGGTCTGACCATCACATTCATACGTGCTTGTTGAACATCCTATTCCAGATTTAACCTCCACTCTTCTCAGAAGGCTCTTCACTAGATTTTGGAGCGTGGTTGTGGGGATTTGTTCGTTCAGCCACGAGAGCATTGGTGAGATCAGGCACTGATGTTAGACGAGGAGGCCTGGCACGCAGTTGGTGTTCCAGTTCATCCCAAAGGTGTTCAGTGGGGTTGAGGTCAGGGCTTTGTACAGGACAGTACTCAAGTTCTTCCATATCAGCCTTGGCAAACCATGTCTTCATGGAGCTCACTTTGTAGTCAGCAGCACCGTCATGCTGGAACATGTTTGGGGCTCCTTAGTTTCAGTGAAGGAAAAGTGTAATGCTACAGCATACAAAGTCAATTGTGTGCTTCCAACTGTGTGTCAACAGTTTAGGGAAGAATCACATATGGGTGTGAGAGCCAGCTGTCTATAAACTTTTGGCCATATGGTGTATATTAATCTCATATGGAATATGAAGCTTTTTAAGTGTGATGTATACAGTATTTTGCTGCATATATTATACCCTTATTATTCACTGTTCTACGTCTGGTGACCTAAACCAGGTGGTTGATTTAGGCTCCACATGGAAGGCGCTTTCTCCCAAGCTGAGCTGCGAGACCAGACCTCTGGTGTTAAAGGCCGTAGCTGAGCTTCTCTCTCTGGTGCCCTCGCTGCACGTCAAAACAGAGCAATATGAGGTCAAGCTACATTTTTCTCCCACTTCTGCAATCTTTTGCATCCATGTGTTTGCTGTGTGAGTTCTTGTTTTTTAGGATGAAGTCATGCAGTGCAGTGAAAATAGTCTCTTTTTTTATTCACTTGTGTTTTATAGAATTTTAAAAGTGAAGTGGTCAGTGTTCTCTGGAGCTACACTCTGAGTCAGGTCTGTGTCAGCGTATTGCTATTTCCTACTATTACCTACTATTGTCTAAAGCATTAAATGAAGTATGGTATTTAAATTGTTCCTGCTTGCACTGGGTACCTTTTTCAGGATGCAGAGGTAGCTAGCAGTGGCTACAGAGCTCTGTCTGAATTCCCAGAATCCTCTCACTCCATCCTGCACCTTCCTGAGCCAGTACGTACCTATTCACCATATTTAGAGCGTTACAGCATACTGTAATATTCGTTTTGGAATTCAATATGTTCATCACTTTCGCTTGATTAAACTCACAGGCCAGACCAGAACTGAAGCAGCCATGTGAGCAAGATGAGGAGGAGAAGGAGAATGAGAATGAAGAAGACCTCACTGTTCCAGGCTCTTCATACATTAAGCTTGTTGCTCTCACCCCACGGCCAGTTTTACCAGGTATGATCATATCTTAGTCACGCTCTGAAATCCTGATCGCTCTGTATTTACTTAAAGATGTGGCCAATGTTATTATCAACGAATGGGGAAAATGTTGTATTATTGAAGCCTTTTCAGACCTAGTTGGTTCTGTTTAGTTGCTTTCTTATTGCAACATGTCTTTCACGTGTCTGAGTTCCATGATGGGTCAGTGGTTTGGTAGCAATAGCAGTCATGGACCCTCCTTACTGGTTCTCATATAGGTTGTTTTACCTCTGTAGGTCATTTCTACTAAAGAAAGTATTATTTTAGTATTAAGTAATAACCAGTATTAACATGCCAATACTATCATTATATTAGCGTGAGGCAAGTGTGTGTGTGTGTGTTCTTCAATGAAAGGGGACTAAGTCAGAACAGGATGCTCAAAAAGCACACATGGGAGTGATGGTCAGGTGTACACAAACCTTTGGCCATGTAGTGTATGTTTAATACAAACTAAGTTACAAACTGTGTTTTATAACAGTAACAAACTGAAATGGGGTTCTCTTGGATGAGGACCCCTGATGTTTGGTGGACTGTGGTTCTGTTGTTTGGTGCATTTACATATGCCAAGATATGGTCCTAACTAAAGAAAAAGTATGATTTGTTAGCATCAAGCAAGGTAGGTGTGTGTGTGTGTTTTTTTTCTTTTGGGAAAATAATTTTTCGTTGTTTATTTTGATGCTGTAGCCTTAATAACATCCATAATTTGCCAAGGACTCAAACAGATATTATTCCCCCACCATAAAAGCCTGGGGAAAAATCTCCAATATCTGGCTTTGTCTAGAAAAGTGAGGAATATAGCTTATGAGAACATGCAGGAGAGCGTGTCGGGCTGCTGTTATCAAAACAACACTGGTCCATCATCTCAGCTTAAATAGGATAGGACTCTGTGAATATATCAGTAAGCTGGCGTATGCCGCTGAGGATAGTCTTAACATCTCAGCCATATGAATATTGCACGGCCTGTCAACTATCTCTTGCTATTTTATCTTCTTCCTAACTATCTAGCTGTACATATTCTTGCTGTTCATTAAAGTATGACGCTTATTTTCACCATGGAAGCATATTGCACCTTGCATGTTGTGAGACCTTATTCTCCCCCTGCGTAGGCTGGTATACGCCACAAACTGGCTGAGCGTTTGGAGGAAACAGATGTTTGTTAATATTAACGAGGTATTTCTTTCATTTAGTAGTAATAAATAGGGTTAATTCAGCTAAAGTGGGACATTAAAGATTTGTCCAACTATATTACTTTAGGGTCAACAGAAACTTTGTGCTAATTCCGAACCAACACGCCACTGTTGAATGAAGCAGGGATTTATATTTGTTTGCTGTGCCTAATATGTATCAAGTAACTGCAAATTAAGTCTTTTATTAATTAGCTTTTCTTCTTAGAGATAAGACTTGTAAAGCCGTTTGAATTAGCTAGCAATCTTAAAAAGTGTAATATATTGAAGTAAAATATATTGTTTATAATACTGAGTAGTCATTTGACAAATCTCTGAAAGGGAGTGGATTTTTTTTTTTAAGGAAATGAGCCACTTACTGCGATTTATTACAGCTATAAACTAATGCAGCGAGTTAAACAGCTTTTTGGTGCAGAAAAATTGATATTTAATCTTCTCATATATACAGCATCATACACAGGTAATACGTCTCCAGGATCAAGGCGTTCAGAGAACAGTGGAAGGAGAAAGGGGCTAAGGTTAAAAAGTGGAATCGTTTCATTTCTTGCTATTGTTGTGGTGTAGTTCTGCATTCTCCAAAAGACTGAAACAAACTGTGTATCAATGTTACATGTGTAGCATTCACACAGCTACACTGACTGCTTTTTTTTAACACTACATAGGACTGAACTACTTTACCAAGTAAGCTGGTCAAGCTGAAAATCTCTTTAGCTTAGATGGTTAACAAAGCCATGGTTAGGGTGGATAAGGTTGTGCTCCAGTGACCTGAACACTGTGAGTTCAAACCATAAGACTGTTAGAGGGTCACTGTTGGGGCCCCTGAGCAAGACGCTTACCCATCAATTGTTCAGCTGTAAGCTTGGATTGAAGTATGCCTCACTTTTAGATGCTTTGGATAGGAGGATCTACCAAATAGGGAAATAAACAGTAAACCTATGGTGGGTCTCAGAGTGTTTGATGATGTTTAGTTTTCAAAAAAACAGGATATGCCCTTGCAGTGTCAAAAAGTATCTATTAAAAAACAACTAAATTTACTTTGCTTTAAGCGCCTACCAATACGTAGCCCACTCTGCCTGTATCCACCCCATACTCCTATACTAAGGTTCTTGGAAACATCTGTAAGTCCTAAACAATCAAGCCTTTTTTCTGAGCCATTTAGAAGTGCTTTCTACATGTCACCTGTGCTGACATGTTAATGATGATGCCTCTAAATCCTGAATGGCAGGCCAGTTTAAGTGCTATTCTCTTTTATGCTAAATGGAGATTTGAGGAATGATTGAGTGCTGGAAAATACATAGAGGAAAGTTGATTTCCTGATTTAATAAATATGTACTGTATGTTGTTTTTTTAACTAAACCACTAACCTGTGCCTAGATTTGTAATGTTTACTGAGTATTTAGAAGAAAAAGAGTAGTAATAGCAGTGTCCTCTAAAACCACTGAAGAAGGTCATCAGGGTTTTCCCTCTCTGTGAAGAGACTGTGTTTGCTGTAAGCCAATGAGGTCAGTGACTTTACCCTTGTCAGTGTGTAATTCCCTCATACAAAGTGTTCATTCACCGCATACCAGGCTTTTTGTTTCCCCCTTTAATCCTAAACATCTTATGGTGAGCTTAGGGTTCAGCGTCTGACACCACAGACAAGCTGGAACAGGTTAAGATCTGGCAACAAGGAGACAGGAAAGATCTGATCATGTCCATAGGGAGAGAGTGTGAGTCATGTGAAAATGCACTGAGTAGACAAGAATGAAGAGAATTTAATATGGCTTTTGATGATTACTTTTAACTTAGGCCTCTTTTTCTGAACAGTAACTTAACCTGATTAATGATTCCTGTATCAACAGCACTTGAGACCTTCCTAACAGCTCTCATAACACAAGAGATGAGCCAAATGCCCCGTGGAGTGTACCATTCAGCCCTGAGAGGTGGGAACTTGCGCTCTGACCAAGGCAAAACTGTCGCCGGAGTCCCTGCCTTCATGCTGAAAACGTATGAGAAGAACAAGCAGCCAGGTCTGAAACCTGGTCTTGCAGGTATGAATGCTGGGCCTCGGAGACAGTCTACTGTTTGCACAGACAGTGCTCATGAGGTCTTTAAATGAGCTGTGCTTCTTGACCACAACAAGAGAACAGCAGGCTTCTGCAGACCTTTAAGTTGTAATGACTTATTCGTTTCAGCTGGTTTGCTGCTCTGTTACGACCTCCCTGTCCAGACTGACAGAGATGGACGACCAATTAACCGCTTCATGGTCAGCAGAGGGCGGAGCTTCCAGCAAATGTTAACAGCCCTTATCCATGAGGTAGAACACCTGTTGATTTATTAAATAAAACATAGACACACACATCAGAAAATAATAGATGAGTTGGACGTGAAGATCATCACAGCATGAAGCAGACTGATGTTTCCTTCTACAACACGTCTGATGACTGAGTAATATGAAGTAACATGAACAATATGAAAACATTCTCCTCCCCCATGTAGTTCCATTATACATTGATTAATTTTCTCTAATAATAAAACATGACAGATATCATATTTGTGCCATACCTCACTGCCCTGTCACTGATTATCTTCCTATAACAGCACGCCCCATCATTTTATTCCTTAGTTAAACAATAATCCTATTTCTTCTATAGGCTTCAGTAAAGGTTGAGTTAAATCATGACAGCAACTTTTCTCCTTGTTGCTTCAGGGAAGCTCTGGCTCAGCAGAGAGCCAGTAAAAACGAAATTTCACATTTCTGTTCAGGTTGAAAATTGATAGCAAATTATTATATTGTATGATATTAGGCGTGTTATTGTTTTTGCCAGCGGGTTGCCCCTGCCACTATCAGAACTGAGAGAGGCACGGACACTGCTGCCTTCATTCCCTTCAGTTGTGTCATATCCAAACTAATGTTAAATTAAAATGAAATCCATCATTTTTCTCATTTATATTTACTAATATGATAGAGAAGAAAATTGCAAACCTTAAATACATTTACACACACTCAAAGCTATCATACCTGTTCTCATGGTTTACATTTCAACATGATTTCGAGCTGTGATTAAAATGTTGACCAGCTTTACTTTAGAGGGGTACCCAGTGTAAGAAATTAATGTACCTCAGCTTTTCAGAAAGTTGTATTTTCTGTGGGAATGGTGTAATTATAATAAAGAATCAGGAGAATCTAATTCCAAGCACTGCCACTTGAATAGGAAGCCCTATCCCCCTGCTCTGTCATGCAATTTTTCAATTGCAGTAAGTCTACAGTAATGTACATAACCACACAGCAGTGCATAACAGGCTGGCCAGTATACTCTCTCTCATCAGCAAGATATTCATGCCCAAAGAACTGTTGCTCACTGGATGCAAAACTCTAGACTGTTTTGTGTGAAAATCCCAGGAGATCAGCAGTTTTTCAAATACTCAAACCAGCCTGTTGGCGCACCAACATCCACGTCATGGTCAAAGTCACCGAGATGATACTTTTCTCCATTTTGATGTTTGAACTGAAGCCGTTGTTCTGAATCGCGCTGCTGCTACATGGTTGGCTGACTGGATAATTGCATGAATGAGCAGGTGTACAGGTGTTCCTATTAAAGTGGCTGGTGAGGGTATGTCACATGTTAGTAGTTTTTCTCTCCATTAACTCTACTTATGCTATGAAACAAATAGCTTAGTGAATCCTCTAAGCCAGTAACTTATTTAGCAATGTTTTAAAAAAAAGTCTCTGTTCCACCAGGTGAATGTGAGGTCTATAATGTGACATAAAAATGTAATTTTATCCCATATCTCTTCATGTCACTCATCTTTCTCTCCTTCCGTGTCTCTGTCAGGTGAACATCCAGCCTTCAGAGTGGCACCGCTCTCTTCTCCTGCCTCAGGCATGGCGTGGCTTTATGAGCCGGGCATACCATGCTGTTTTACAGGTGTGTGTGTGTCTGTGCCTGTGTCTCTGTGTGTGTGTGTGTATATTTATATATATATGACACTTTTGTGTTGTGTTTGGACCTCTTTGAGGTAATCTCTCAGTACTCCATCAATCACCTTCCTAAGCACACTCACACAACCATGCCAATTGCAACATCAAAGAAACAAACATGGCTGAAAGCTAAGTATACATCCAGTTGCAGTTAATTACCACTCAGTGTCATCAGGAAGAGGAAGGCTTTCAGTACACCAGTGCAGACATGAAAGGGTTTTCGAGTAAGTGAAATGCCTACAGATCCTCTATTGTCAGACTTTCGTCCTTCATGAAAGCTCATTGTCATACACGTGGACTGCAAATGTTAAGGTAAAATTCACCTTTCAATAGCAACCTGTCTAGGTAGATTTCTAAAGCCAGTGTATTAATTATTATGAGAGGAGTAGACCCAGGGTGTGCATTTGCAAAGTGCCGCAAAGCGCACAAGTGCTGCTGTCTTATGCGCTTTTTTAAACCCCATCTGCTGCTTTATAGACTCTACTCAAGTTAGAAGGTTTGTAGCTCATAATATCGTGCACCCATCTGCTCACTGATTGCCCACTAGACGAGGAGATGGGGCTTCTAATGGCTCACTCTGCGATGCTTGAGAAGCACTTGTTCCATGTGTTAAGCTTATAGTCAACATCTTACATCAGGGTAATTAATGAGTTTGTTGTTTGCAAAGAATTCAGTGTTTGTTGGGGTGATTACTAAGATTAGTGCTCTCTTAGGGGCGTAGGGCCGAGCTGGAGATGCTGCAAAAGCAAGGGAAAGCGAGCCCTGAGGAGCTGCAGTATAAACAACACTGCTCCTGGCTCTGGTGAGTCTCCGATTGTGCAACACACACACACACACACACACACACACACAGCATGAATGACTTACTTTCTCCATGCCAACTTCATTCATTTCCATCCATTATGCCTAACATTAAGCCTTCTGATCTTTATCTCAAACATTCAGGGCAGGCTGACTTTCTGGAACTTGTAGCGTTAAGAATTCTTCCCATGATTGAGCTGTACCTGCTGTTGCACCTCTACAAGCAATGATGTATTAATCCTTTCTAGCTTTTTTTTTTTTTTTTAAGAGTCAGAATTGCCACTAGTATTAAGATTTCCGTTCTCTCTGTTTGTGAGTTGATTAACTGCCCAAAAAGGAAAGAAAATACAGTGTGTGTTTGTAGCAGAGGTTTCTTTAGCACACACATATTTAAAAAGCAAATATATGCAGCCTAAAGAAGCTACAAAGACATGCTATATTTGCTTTCTCTTCGCGTTTATACCACCACCATTCTTACAGCCATGCAATCTATTAGCACATTATACCGAAATAGCCCATGATTCCGTTTTGGCATCCTGAGCTCATAGGGCTGTCAGAAAGAACTCCACTATTTGAATGCATACATGTTAGCATAAATCAATTGAAGGACATGTTTAATAAATCATTTGGATAAATGACCCTTGCTGTTTATTATGGCGGAAAAGCCTTGTTGATGGATTTCTCTAGTGCCTATAGTACACCAAAGAGGTTAGAGGTCATATTTCGCTTTAAATTTATAATGAGAATATACAGTATAGTTACGAAAAACCATTTGTGATTGGCTTTGTAGTAGTGGGATTCTAAAAGGAAGAAGGAATTATGCACTGTTAAAAGAATTAAAATGAATGCAGAATTAGTAGCAGCTTGTGACTGAGTGTAAGGAAGTTCACATCCTGTCAGAGATCTGTGGGTTCTGTAATGTTATGCATGCATGGCACAATGGATTTCTTTCCCGTCTGTAGCTATCAGGTACAGGGTAACAGCTTGTGTGTATGTGTGCATGCATGTGCATATGCGTGGGCGTGTATGTGTGTGCATGCGTGCATGTGTGTGTGTGTTTTGACCTTGGGAGAACATGTGGCTGGTCCCCACAAGGATTTTTTTATTTATTTATTTTTTTAACAAAACCTTTAAAAAAACAGCCTAAAACAGCCTAATGGTTTCCTTTGGGTTTGTGAGGTTAGGGCTGGGTAGCATTAATTAGCTGCATTAATAATTATGTGAAGAAGGTCATCACAAGGGAAAAATCTGTAGTGTGTGTGTGTGTGTGTGTGTGTGCACGCGTGTTAATGTGTTGACAGGGTCACTAGACTAGATCTGGCCCCAAAGACAGAAGTGCCTAATGAAGAATGGCTTAGGTTGTGGAGTAATGGGAATTTGTAGAGAAGAGGGCTGGGGGCGTAGTGATGGTGTATTTGAAGTAGTGTGTAGTGGTGTGTTACCTTGACTCTTAAATCATTGCCTGTAGGGATGAAAGGTTGACCTGTGTGTCTGCATTGTGCAGTAAATCAGCTCTCCTTTGCTCTCTCCCTCTCTTCAGGGTCAGAGACCAGCTGACTGATGTGGTGAAGGCTGCAGCCAAGTGAGTAACAAAGGCTAATGCTGGCCTTCCCCCCTCTATTAAATTCTCCCTCTAATCCTCATTAATGGCCCGGATCTGAGTTCTAAGGTACCCCAGGCACAAATGAAACCAACGTTTAGTCTAAGTAAGGATTTTAATAGTGAATTCCCATTAGCCAGTCAGCGGTGTCAGGCTAAAATAAAATAAAACACTCTGTATAAGTAGCGGACACATGCTGGCTTTAAAAGATCAGTTAAATGAAAACTCAATAGCAGAACTAAATGGTTATATCCATAGTTTGTCTGACTGGAAGTCAGGGACAGTTAACCAAACTGTGTGTGTGTGTGTGTGTGTGTGTTTCAGGGACAGCCCAGTGGTCCAGGGAAACTGCATCCTTGCTCTAAGTGGCCTCGCTGTTGTCCTGAGCCGCCATGAGAGCAGTCTTCCTGCCCAGAGTGATGGACAAGTCGAGGTAAGGAAACTCTTTATTCATTCATTCATCTGTTCATTCATCTTCAGTAAGCGCTTTATGCTGGTTGTGGTTGCGATGGATACAGTGCCTGTTCCAAGAATACTGGGCAAGAGGTGGGAATACACCCTGGATGAAACACCAGGATAAAAATTTCATTCCAACCTCATTCAGTGTACTCTACTCCACTTTAGGTGTAAACATGAATTATTTTTAATTCATCAGTTAGATTATAAGGCTGTATGTTAACATAACCAAGAGAGTACATTTGGTATTACATAGTGATACTAGTGAATTTTGTGCCTGCAGGTTGGCCCCGAGATCCTACCCACTGCCCACTGGCTGTCTATGGTGATTGACACTCTCCTTAGCATCGTGAGCAGCAGCAGTCGGCCCAAAGGACAAGTTTTTCCCTGGTTTGTCCATGTAAGTACTGCAGCATATACCAATTATTTTCAATATGTATCAGCTCAATCATACTGTCTCCTCAGTAGTTAGCTATTCATGGGTTTGGAAACATGATCACTGTGTAGGTGTTTTTCTTTCCCACCTGCTGGTCATATGCGCAGGAATCAATAAGGTATAATGCATTGAATTCTATAAAGCATCCTTTTCCTGTTCAGATGAGGTTGGGTATCTTATACTGTAGTGTTGGTCAGCCTGAAAGAATGGTTTAAGATCAGATTTTAGGTCCAGGGTAATTGAGAATATCTTGAGAAAACAGGGCATGATGTGAGAATACACCCATGATGGGATCACAGTCTACTGCAGTGCAACATACAAACATATTCGCGCCTGTTAACTGCAGTCAGTCCACCTATCAACCCAGAGGAACCTAGTGGAAACCCACATGAACATGGTGCAAACATGTGAAATTACCCTGGATAATGACCTCAAATCTGATCTTAAACCATTCTTTCAGACTGATCAACACTACAGTATAAGATACCCAACCTTACCTGAACAGAAGAAGGATGCTTTATAGAATTCAATGCATTATACCTTATCGATTCCTGCGCATATGACCAGCAGGTGGGATCCACTGTTCTTCACAGACAGGATCAACTCAGGGACCCTGGAGACTCACTGTGTCTGGATCGGGTAGCTTTAGGAAAAATCCTATGAATGATTTCAAAATACAAGATATAGGAAAATGATATAGAAAAGCAAGACAGTCGTCTAAAAAAGAATTAAAGAGAATTTTCAAACTCCAAATCCAGTAAATGACAGGAAAAAACAACTCCTCTGACCCACAGTGGCAATTTACACTCTAAACACAGCAAATCATAATGTCAGTTTGGTCTGTTACACTCTTATTCCTGTGTTATACAGTATCAGTAACACTATTTTTTGTTTTTTTCTCCTACTCAAGCGTTCATACTCAGGCGAGAACACAGCCAGTGCCATTGCTCGCTCGTGTGCTGCACTGGGCCTGGCAATGCTAGTTCCTGTCCTGGTCACCTCACACAGGGACGCGGTGCCCTCTATACGGGACACTTTACAAGCGGGCTTGCCCGGTATGTCAACTGCAGACGACTCTCAAGCTGTGCAGTTCCACAGTGGCTTGGCATTAGGTATGCTGCTGGCCTGGCTTAACGAGGAGAAAGTCAGGTAGGTGCCACATTACCAACAGACTAGTCTCATTCTCACGGATTACTGAGCATCTGATATGCTATATGGCCAGAAGTATATAGAAACGATTGTCTAAAATGTCTTGGTGTGCTGTAGCGTTAAGATTTCATCTTTACTGTAATTAAAGGGCAGTACACTTTTCTTGCCACAGCCATCAGAATGTTGAATTTTGCAGTCTGATTGGCAGTCTCTTGTGTTTTTACACTACATTACACCAGAGCTGAGGAGGGGAACAAACCTTTGAACACTGCAACATAATTAGCGTTTCAAAGCACTGGACTGAAAAACGTTCATGGAAGTCTTTAAATGTTATTACATAGTTTTGTATGAAGCATTTAAGGGTGATTAAATGAGATTCTTGTGGGTTTATTGACGGCTGTGGGAAAAGGTCTGTGGTTGGGCATCTGCCATGCAAGTCAGTTTGCCTCTTTCTGTGTGCAGTATGCAAGCATGCAGTTATTGTCCACTGTTACTGATGAAATGTAACAGACTCTAGTGTGTGTGTGTGTGTGTGTGTGTGTGTGTGTGTGTGTGTGTGTGTGTGTGTGTGTGTTGTTCACAGTGACATTGGTGGGCAGACCATGTGGGAACTGCTGCTGAGCACTTTGGAGCGTCTGGAATCATGTTGCTTCAACAGCCAGCTGGAATATAAGTATGTCCAAAATACTTTTCTTGCTTCGTATTACATTTTATATCTTTTTTTTCTAATTTTAGAGCACAAATTTATATGAACACTTCAGCTCTAATGAAATGTATGTACACAATATTTACTTGAGCCCAAATGTAGTCAATCAGTCAATAGATGTTTGGGTTCTGAAGGTTATTTCTTTAGCTTTACAAGTAAGACCGTGAGCCAATTTAGTATCATGCAAACTGCATGGATAAATCATCATACACTTGCATAATGTGGCCCTTTTTGCACCAGTTTCATGAAGTCTCTGGGGTGGGCAATATGACAAAATATCATATCAGTATACTTGAAGACGTTTCTACGATATACAATGGGTATCACCAATATTTACGTTGAGTAGCTCTGAATTCAAAACCAAAGCTGTGTAAAACTGAGTTTGATACTTATATGTAATGTTCGCTAAAATTACATTAACATTGATTCTGATAATATTACAATACTCACGATATCTCAGTAAAGTGTACTGTGGCCTGTTTTATCACGATTGTGATAGTATATCTTCATATTGCCCAGCCCTAACCAACAAACCAAACTGGAATTATTTTATCATCCAGTAGACTTATAATGTATAATTCCACATTCAAACTTTGGGCCACACTTCCTACCTGAGCTTCATGAATGCAATGAGTGATTCCCATTGTCCTGATGAAGAAAGTAATCCCAACTTCAAGATGGCTAATTCTAAAGACACCTGGCTATACGTCTTACTTCTGTCTCCTTTTCTAGCAGTGTCAGTAACCACATATGGAAAAGTCTGTTTGACCTGACAGGCTGTAAACTTCTTTTAATTCTTAACATTAGTCTTGTAGCTCCAGTGCAAAACTAAGGCAACTTGAAATGATAAAAAGGGCACTAATCCAACATTTTCCAAATAACGTTTTTAATGTTTTAGCTTACTTTCAGTCGTATCCCTCGGTATGAAGATTTCTAACTATAATCCTCTGTCTTCTTCTCTCTGTCTCTCTCTCTCTCTCTCTCTCTCTCTCTCTCTCTCTCTCTCTCTCTCTCGCTCAGTTCTGGCTGTGTTCTTGGTGTTGGGCTGCTACTGAGTTCTCTCTGTAGCAGTAGTGACGTTGAGCAGCGAATGTGTGTGTCTGTCTCTCTGGACCGACTTCTTCAGAGCTTGCAAGACAGCGGAAGCATGGGACGCATGCAGCAGGAGGTCTTACTCACCACCCCAACACTAAATATGTCTGCTAATGCAGCTACCTGCTGTCCATGTGTAGTTAAGACTTAGTATTATTAAAAAAATAAAAAACTCTTATTTTTAAACTTAAATATGCCCATAGGTTCTGGCATACTCTGTGGCATGTGCTGGAGTGTCAGCGTTTAGCTGTGGCATTATTGATGCCAGTAAAGCTGAGGAGGTGATGAGCACTCTGCGATCCATGACTGAGGAGAGCCAGCAGGTGAGGACAGACAAGCCCTTTCTCAATATCGCAATCAAGCTCATTTAACAACTTTATTTGACATTCGCTGTGTGTGCTAGGTTTGTGTTTAATCCTCATTTCTGTGTTTGTTGTGTGCAGACTCCAGGCTTGGCCCTGGCTCTGGGCCTCATTGTGCACGGGCTCTCGTCCTGCGGCCATGGCAAGGCTGAGGATCTCCACCCCCGCCTGCTGTCTGCGTGGACCAAGATCCTGCTGGCAGAGGTATTGTTATTGTTGGACTCGAACCCATGACCTTCAGGTTCACCTTCGGCTTATAAGTCCGACTCTCTAACCATTAGGCCTTACATGTACATATACAGCATAACTCATTTAAAGGTAAGAAGTGCTACTTTGTTTATTGTTTATTGTGGATGCTGTGAGCAGCCATGTTGATTTGACATCAGTTGCTGAACTCAGGATTGAGGAGACGGTCCTGAGTTTTCAAGTAGGAATTCCAGGTTGAGGGGGTGTTTTCTTTGTGCTTTTCTAGTCGGAGGTCAATCAGTATAATTCATCCCATCAGAGATGGTACGGGTTTCTCAGAGCAGAAATTTTAGATGAACGAAATAGAACCATGGCACCAAGTCCACTTTCATGTCTGTCTTGTCCTAAGACCTAGGTATCTGAAGAATTCTCATTGCATAGTTGTATATTTAAATGCTTACTGATGGAGTATTCCTTTAACACTGCAGTATTCTTTTAATCCTTAATAGCTCAGCTGATTGCTTTGGTTAAATTCTGTCTCATTTGTGTGACACTCCATGGACGTGGATAAAACCATCTGCCGAGTGACTAAATGTAAAAGTAAATTGCTTTAATGATTTTCAGACAGGAATAAGGCCACCGTGTGGGGAAATTAAGATGCTTTATTTTAATTTTAGGATGAATCAAGACTTGTTACACAGTCTTAGCTCATGACTTTCTGAGTTTGTACTTTGCTCCTTATTTCCATCTCTCAGGGCTGTCCGACTATGCAGAGACTGGCAGCTCTGAATGGAGTGATCGCACTGGTGGGATCTGAGACTGCTTTTCTTCAGGTAGGGCTCCTCAGAACAACTCTGTCTGTTGAAACTCATATTATTTGGCCTGCAGCTGAAAATGATCTCAGGTGTTGCCAGGATCATGTACTGCTCACAGTTAACAGCTTAATAAAGCTTGATCCAGCTGTAGGCTGCTATTCTGTGTTGTATATACAAGCAGGAAATCGCTTAAAAACCTTTCAAGCTGCCCTCAGTGTAGCTTTGAAGCATTCTGCTATTCTTCGATTTCTTTTATTGATTATCCTAAAGCATTGGTTACAAATGAGTGGCTTTTAAAGTCAGGGCTATAAATATGGCACTAGCAGCACTTTCTAAACAGCACTTTACTACCTGCTCATTTGCTCTTTCAACCCCAGGTCCATTATCACAAGCTTAGGTGGTGCCAGCCTGAAATGCCAGTCTCAAATGGTTGCTGCCCTTTTTAAAACGCACACCTGTGCCAGCTTAGTCTTTGTGTGGCAAATTACACTCCTCAGTGCCCACCCACTTTACACACACACACACACACAGACACACACACACGCACAGAGCTGTCTCGCCATTTAAATGCAAATGCCACCATACTTGGATGGCAGCCAGGAAGTGTCTCCATAGTAACAGCAGAACTTGACAACGGGAGTGAGGGAAGGATTTTTCTCCCAGCGCTGAACGAAATCCTTGTGGATGTCTCTGATTACACAGCCCTCCCAAATGATGAAAAGATGCACTTAAATGAGACCCTGAATTACCTCAGGCGCAAGTGTGTCTTCCAAATACATTTCCAAAATACATTTCAGTGCATTCGAATTCTAACACCAGAGCTTATCATTTGGGGTGACATTTGTAAAAGCTGTAAATGACTGATCATTGTTTATGTGAAATTGCAGTTTTTGAGAGTGAGCTGTGTGTGTGTGTGTATGGTTTGGCACAGCCTAATGGAATCCAGCTGCCAGTTGGTGCTTTTTTCAATCCTGCCTTTATGAACAGTAAGCCTGTCAGACTGAAATTTTCAGAAACCAAGCAGCATATTCTGCCATCACAAAACAGCATACCATAATAAAAGAAATGACACTGGAGGAACATCAGCCACTTCCGGAAGATTGCTCTTACTTTAAAAGTAGTCTTATGCTAGTAATATTACTCTATGCTTGCTATAGAGCAAAGTAAAAGTATTGACTGCTCAGTACTGGACTGTAGGTAATACACGGTATGTAATATAATAAATATCTGTATATCAGTTTAAGTGATGGTCAAATATTCTGTAGTAGTCTGTGTCACCATGGGAGCTGTTGCATGGGAATATTTTTTGTCTCTGTCTCTTGCAGCTCAGGAGTGAATCAGAGCAGTCGCCTCAGCAACAGAACCGACTAAATGAGGTCATAAGATCTATTACACAGGTAAGATGCTTTGCTGTTCTGTCTTTTAATTTATTCAAATCCCTAATACACAAAACATAAATGACTGTTGTACATAGTTTGTCTTGTCTCTTTTCTCTCTGTCTTGTTCTCTCTCTTGTTGCCCAGATCATCTCTTTCTCAGGAACAATAGGTCTGCAGTCTAATGGAGCTTGCCTGGTGGCTCACCTGCATTTGGCTCACATGTCCAGCAGCCACAGTAGAACTGCAGGTAAGAGTGCTGGAAGTCAGGGGTTCTCACACCCTTTTAACAGTGAAATAAATTCCAGGAACTCCTTTAGCACAGCTTAAACTTATTTTACGAGCCTAATTCAACTATTCAGATATTTGACTCATTGTTTAAATGTGTACTCTAATATTTTGCCTATTTTTAGAGCGATAGTGCTTTTTATTCCTGACCCCTCCACCAAAGAACACATTAGGTCTAAGTTAACCTTATGTCTAGGCTACTTATTTATAAGGTATTCAAGTTTGGACGCTCAAGATTTGATTCAAGTGACCAGTCAAATAGACTGATAACTATGAAGTAAATATAGCATCTTTAATAATGGTGGGTTGCAATTTCCATCACTGTAAAAATAAATAAATAAATAAATAAATAAAACTGTAAATGTATTATCCATGCCTGGAAGTCAAGAGAGCAAGAGGGCTTGCTCTCTGAGTGGGAGGGATACTAGCATATTCTCTCCTCTGTCACTGATAGTGGCACTAGCCAATCATGGGCGTCTGTGAGCTCATGTATGTGGAAGGGGGTAGATAGCACATTCCTCCAAGTGTGCTTGGTGGTGATGAATGGGCCACGACCAAATTAGGGAGATTCCTTGGGTTCCCTGAGCCCTACTTTGAGAATATTGCAATATTGGCACATACATACATAAAATACTAACTCTTAACACCACAGGACAGGCAATCTCACCTACAAGAAACTTGCCATAATACTTAGTATAAAAATTTCTTTTTGTTATTCTCTGTGTCTAACTCAGTGCCTCAAGACTTCAGCTATCTCCCAGAAAGGAGTATCCTCAGGGCATCAGTGTTCTACATTACTGAAGCTGGAAGGAAAGGTAGTCAGCTGGGCTTTATCCTTCACCTGAATTTATTTTTAATATTTCTATATCTAAACATAGACTTTTCCTAAGTTTGTCTTTCCATCTGTTGTAGGCACACCTGTTTATTACATTCTTATGTTTTCTTTGGCAGGACCTGAGGCTATTACTCCTGATCTGATAAAAGTAGTACTGGCTCTACTGGCCACAGTGGGCACTCTCTTCCAATATCCACCTGTTAACTGGAGCGCCATCCTCTCACCTCTGATGAGACTCAACTTTGGTAAACTTTCCCATTTCTTACACTGGCTTTTTAAACCCTGAGTGCTGTTTGTTCCATACTATTTGTTTATTTGTTCCATGCTGTTTGTTTCGTACTGTGAAATGACAAGGAAGGAGTTTAATGGGCATAAAGTCATGCAATAATGAGTTGAGGAAAAATACAATCGGTTGGCAATATTAATGTACATTTGAGAATGCAAATTTGTTTACCTTGCAAATTTCACTACTACTACTACTACTAATAATAATAATATTAGTAATAGTAATAGTAATAATAATGAATTTTCATAAGTGGAATAATTGCCATACAGTAATCCCTTAGGCATAATTGGGCAGAGGACTGAGTGTGTGCTGAGTGTTGCTCTCTTGTTCCCTCTGTAGGTGAAGAAGTGCAGCATCACTGCTTAGAGCTGGCTGCCAGTCAGGCACAGACTTCCTCCAGTGCCTCGCTGTTCCTGGGTGTGTGGCTTGCACCTCCTCTGGTCCACAGCCTCAGTGTGAGTGGTCACTAGCATGGACGTGTATATCTCTACACTTTCACAAGCATTCCGTTTTTACTGAATATACCCAGTGATTCTGTGAAGATATGATTAAAAATATGAATTATTCATATGCACATGCAGTAATGGTATATGGACACTGTTATAACCTTTTTAATAAGACACAAGAAATCACACATTTGTATTCTGTGTTCAGCAACGTACCAGAGCTTTCCTCTATGAATCCCTGTGTTTCTGGATGAAACACATAGCAGATGATAAGCTGCAGGTGTATGTGGAGAGTTTGGCCGTACAGCAGTTTAATCCAGACCACCGAGCTCAGCGTCTCTCTCTCTGCCTCTCCATCCTGCATGGCCTTGCTAAGGCTATGGCCATGCCCAACCCGGCCCAGAACTGCTGGACTATCCTGTGTTCCACCACTGAGAAGATTTTTCACCTTTTACCTGATCGCATACAGGTATGACCATGCAGTCACTAGCTGGAGGCAACTTTTGTGAAAGTGATGGTCTGGCTATAAAGAATGTAAATAAGTATTCTGGCATGATTTCGATGACAGTTTGTTGTTTAACATTTTATAGGCCCATGAGGTGAATCTCTATGAAGGGATCTGTTCCTGTTTGTCAGAAATGAGTGACACAGAGATAGACAGGATGCTCAAAGTCACTGAGGTACAGATTAGACCACATGCAGCATAAATACATTTTAAACAAATGGATATGTGTTTTAAATGGCCTTTTTAAAAATATGAATAGTAACACTTGTGTAGATTGAAAGCACTCATTCATTCCACCCTTAATCTTACACTCTTGTACACATTTTGGCATTTTCCCTGCTTTGGTCTATTTGATTTCACTCCTTCACTTTTACCAAGTGTCAGTTGAATCAGGAGGTTTTAAAGCTGGGAAATTTGCATCGAGTAATAAGCAGAGGGTGTTTGATAACTCTGCTTTAATTTGTGCTGTGCTGACCTCTACAGGCCAATGTGGAGAAGACCGCCTTTATTCTGTCCTACTTGAGTTCAAAAGGCAGAATTCCACTCCTGGGCCTCAATGATATCATCAGTACCATTTTACAGAAGGGGAAACCAGAGCAAATCAGCTGGCTGCTAATGCAGTGCTTCTACCAGTCACGTTTGGCCTCCAACCCTAACACAGGCAAGCCAAATATTTCACCATAGTGGGCACAGAAAGGTCATATATTCTAATAGTTCACTATTAGGTTAGGTTAGGTTAGGTTCAACTTTATTGTCATTGTCATTGTCAGAGTATGAGTACAGAAATGTACGACACTGAAATGTGGTTAGCATCTAACCAGTAGTGCAAATAGCAAATAAGTTAAAATGAGGTAACAAGGTTATGCTGCAATAAGTTATCAGTGTACAGGTAAAGGTAAACAATATGATGCATACCAGTAATGCAAATGGCAATTAAGCTAGATAGAATTATGGTGCAGTTAGTTGAGATAAACAGTAAATAGGTAGTGGTGAGCAGCCTGATGTATGCAATATGATGCAGTGGATACATACAGTGGATAAAAATGTGCAAATAGCAATAATGTGCAAATAACAGTCTGATATATTATGACTAAGGTATAAGGACTAAGACTATGTTTGCTGATCCAGTAGGAAGTTCAGTAGTGCTTTCTGGAATTCTTTCATAGCAAGAAAGGTAGCAGTAACTGGACGGCTATTATCATAGAGCCAAAACGGTGTAAAGAGAAAGTAACAAGGCTGACAATTGGACCAGCATGGTAAAAATCATACTTAGCTAGTGGCATTGTACATGTCAAACAAGCAATACGTTCTTGTAAATGCTGAGGGCTGAGGAAACATCTATAGGAATGCCTGCAGCTTGGACTGGAAAACCAACCACTGAAGAAATTGTTATCTGATTAGTGGTGAAGCCAGGGATGATATTAGACTGTTGCCATGAATAAACGCTCCTAGAAATACTGGCTCCTTAAAGGCTCTACAGTTGTAGTTTTCGCAAGGGCTTCTACATGGAGTCTTTGGAGCCTTTTGAGAAAAGGAAACCCTCTGTTCTAGGATGTTACATAGAACCTATAACTCCCAAGATTTATTTATTTTTTAATCATTAAAACAGGTACAGTGAAAGACAAGCTGTTTGTAGCGTCTTGACAAATAAATTAAAGGTAAAAGGAAGTCAGAGGTTATCTACCTGTTCAAGTTCAAGTTCTGCACTATGTTCTCAATCAGTGTTGTCTCATATTTATAATTTCACTTGCCTTTAGGTGTGCCCAAAAGAATGGAATGGCTTCTGGAGTTGATGGGGCACATCAGGAAAGTGCTTTATGGAGCACCCACTGTACAATGTGATAATGCCAAAGAGGTACATAATAAGAATAACTACATTTCAATCCTGTCCACTAGCTCTAGTACAGTAAAGCTCTTGTGACGTTATGTTTTTGGTCATCGCCATTGGACATCATATGAGTAGATTAGACAAGTGCATCAATATATTTTAATGATCCCCATATTTGGGAGGCAACAGTTGCAACATGGAACGTAAAATCCGCTGTGCAAAATGGTACATAGCACATAGTACAAGCAATAGCCACAATCCATGTAACTGTGATCCGAACTGGAGAATGAGTCAAATCTGTAGATAAATACATATTTATTTAGTGTCAGAATTGTTCATCTGTGTGCATATAGTATGATTATATGCTTTAATGTTACTGATGAACCTAAACAGATTCTCACCTCTGGCATAGGGCACCAGTTTCCTGATGGATGTTTTTGCAGCCGCAGTGGTGTCATGGGCGGACCACTCCATGCCCCTTCTCATCGGCATCCGAGCCCAGTGGTTTCCATGGCACAAGTCATCCAAGCACCTAGACTTGCCCCATGACCTCTATGTGAACCCTGCATCCACTGAGGAGTCTGTTAAACAGTGTGTGCTGGCAATGTCATACAGCCTAAAGCATCTGTTAGCCAAAGAGCCATGGAAGGCCCAGTCACAGAAGGTATGGTCTATCGAAATAGTGATTACTGACAGTATATTATTCTTTACTAAAGAACAGAGATTACTGAATTTGTGACTCAATAAATTTAACATTAACTAAACTATTATTAATTAAAAAAAAGTCATATAATAATAAATCTTGATGGGGCCTGCCGTTATAGGAAAACCCTAACAATAACCACTCCTGAGTTATATTTTCATATAACAGTATATGCTGAAGTGTTTTATTCCTCATATACCTCAGCAATTCACCAGTGTATTAACTAAAGAAAGACACGTCATTTTTATCACTTTATAGTTACATTTAAAGTTTTGGAACATCCACAACACAAGTGAGTTCCTGTTAGCACATAAGTTATAGCAGCTATAAATCGTTCCCTCACTAGCCTCTGTTTTTTTTCTCTCTCATGAAGAAAATGAGACCAAAAAAATCTAAGCTTTGGCATGTTAGTGGGAAACCAGAAAGTGCAAAGTCATCTGTTCTGAAGATTTTCTCTGTGGAACAAAATCTAAAGAAACACCTTTACTTGAGACTGTTACAAAGCACTAACCATGGAGACTCCTTCCATGAATATTAAACAAATGTCTCCTTACAAATCTTCACAGAAATCCCAATTAGTTTTTTTTTTTTTGCTTTTATTTAATTCTAGATTATGTGGAGCATCTGTCATTCAAGTCCCTTTAAATTAGCTGTTACTATAGTAACATACAATGACATAGATAACATGCAGTTAGAAAGAATGCATTAATATACACTGACGGAGCACTTTATTAGGAACATCTGTACACCTACTCATTCACGCAATTATCTAAGCAGCCAAACGTGTTGCAGCAGTGTGATGAATAAAGTCATGCAGATGCAGGCCAGCAGCTTTGGATAAAGTTCACAT
>CM074948.1:16346414-16389020 GCA_037577455.1 Pangasius macronema | reverse complement strand
TTGAATGCCACAGCCTATTTGAGTATTGTTGCTGACCATGTGCATCCCTTCATGGCCACAATTTACCCATCTTCTAACGGCTACTCCCAGCATGATAATGCACCATGTCGCAAAGCAAAAGTCATCTCAACGGGAGTTCAGTGTTCTTCAGTGGCCTTCCCAGTCAACGGAATCCAATAGAACACCTTTGGGATGTGGTAGCACAGGAGATTTCCATCATGATAGTGCGCCTGAAAAATCTGCAGGAATTGCATGATACAATCATGTCAACATGGACCAGAATCTCAAAGCAGTGTTTCCAACATCTTATGGAATCTATCATGAAGAATTGAGGCTGTTTTGAGAGCAAAGGGAGGACCTACCCAGTATTAGTACAGTGTTCCTAAGGAAGTGCTTGGTGCGTGTAAACCTGTGATTTGCCTTGTATCCAGAACTACTGTCACAGCTGCTGTTGTAGACAGTCAACACCTTCTGACTGATCAAAATCGAGGCTTCAGTATCAGCTTGGTTTAAATACTAAGTCAAAAGTAATTCAATTAAATATAGACATTCTAAAGAATGTTTAGATGTGTATTTAGTGTGTTGGGTTCTTTTGTATTCTGTGTTGTGCTTTTATAGCAGTAAAGGTTTGGATCTATAAGACTGGGGAATTTAGAAATGATTCTTGTCTGTCCTTGGTTTTCTCTCAGTTCATTGACTGGCTCTTCAGCCTAACAGAAGCTCCTGAGGAATCTTTATCGCAGATAGCAAGAGGTGAGACAATGTTGAATATGTGGTCACAGCACTTTTAAATCTGGTGGTCATGGTCAGACCTCTGTGGTTGGAAGTCACATAGGCTACTGCTTACTGCAATATGTTGCAGACTTTATACCTCATGTGCCCAGTGTTCAAAACCATGAAGTAGTTTAGAAAAAAAAGACAAAATATTTATTTCATATTATATTAATATTCTTTAATATCTCTCATCCTTAATCAGCCTTAATTTGTCTCCTCAGCGGCCTTACTAGCATTGAAGTCTACCCCAGAATTCAAGAAAAAGACAGTGTGGACGAGAGCATATGGCTGGTGATCTTCCATGTATCACATAAGAAACACAGGACATGTATGCATGGCGTAGATTTTATCAGTATATGCATCACACAGAGTCCTTGTCTACATGTCTGCCAATGGTGGATTTAAAAAAATTGTAAAGTAAAAACAAAAATTGTTCACATTAGAGCAACGATCAGGAGTAAAACCTGACACGGTAATGTTCCGTACAGTAATACAGCAAAGCACTTACATGTTTCCAATGGACCTACAAAATATTAGCATGTGTCTGTTACTCTGAATGTATTACTATAATATACCAGTGCCAAGCTGACATCATTCAGACTGTTACTATGAAAATGTGCAGTATTCAGTCTTCGATTTTATTCTCTTCATTCCTTTGCATTTCAAGTGCTACACTGTATGTTACATATCCTATGATATATAGGTATGTCATATCCTTTCAGTCTTAATTGCCAAAAGTAAGTAAATGACAATGGATATTTTGGAATCATGTCCTTCTAACTTCAACAAAGTTATTATTTTGTGCATACATTATTTTGTGCAGTAATCATGGAGAAGTGCATAAATTTCTTCTTCATTTAGCCCCTTTTCATCTTTTTATTCCAGCTGTCAAGAGACTGACTTCTTTCTTTGAGTAAGATTCGTACTGTTAAGCCAGAACCTTCAAAACACAAAGATAAAGGCATTTATTTAGCAGTTTTAGCAGTCTTATTTATTAATAAGTGTTCATTGTATAGCACTGAGTTTCTCACCTGCTGCCAACAGAGGGAGGTAGGCCATTAGCAGGTATGGGAAATGTACATAGACAGAGACAGGAGTTTTCAGCTGGACAGAATATGTGCCTTGTGACTCGTAGTATGGCAACGCCTGTAAAATACTGATCCCTAAAAAAAGATCAAGAAATGGTGCTATAGGAAATAGACTTCTTGAATAACACCAACTGAAACTACTGACAAGTCTACAAAAAGTATTTGAGTGTGCTCCTGGAATATGTGTAAATTAGGAGTGAATATATTTTTTCGTTTATGCTTTAGACATTTTAGAAATGTTAGTTATTTGGCTGTGGTGCAGCTGGAATGTTCTGTTATCAACATATTTCCTGAAACCCACATGCACACACTCGTTGTGTCATCCAGCCCTCTCCCTCAGGCTTCTGCACCACATGGCTTCCTGCTTGCTCAAATATCTGTTTCCTAACCATGTGCGCTATGTGCAACCCTCAGCAGCTGCTTAATTAAACAATGGCCTGGTTTGTGTTTATACCATCCACATGGTGACGAATCAGGACTTTGCAAATATTTATTCTCAAGTCCACAAAGCTTTCTCATTAAATTTGCTCTGGCCTCATTTTACACATCAGATATTACAAGGTAAATTTAACCCCTTGAAATTCCAGCTTATTATCTAGTTATTCATCTTAAACCATATTAAAGCCTGGTGCTCTGTCGGTCAGATGACATCTGTCAGCTCTCTGCACTTCTTCTTACATGAAATTAACTTGTGGGTGTCTGGATTTTCCGCAGATGAACAGAGATGACATTTATGATTTGAAGTGAAGTACAAAGGAAAATACAGTGACCTATTTGACTCCTTGCCACTGAAGGCTAAAAACTGACAGTAAGGCATGATTTTCTGACAAGCGAAGTTTGCTGTAGTCTAGTCTATTTATCAGGGCTACCCAAGAACTGTGTCACTAATTTATAAGGATTTTGGAATCTGCTGAAGGACTCCAGATACACATCAGGAAATGAATACTGTCTTTAAAGAGTTTCACTGGCTACCTGTCTTCTATAACTGATCTTTTAATGCCATTTTAAATTCACTCATCCTACACGAGTGAATGCTCCTTCTAGATCACGCTGATCATCAACAGAAACAAATTAAGAATTAAAAAAAAAAGAATAGGGCAGAATCGCTCTTTACTAACAATCATTCTTCCTCTTCTTATATTTTAAGACATTTTTAGTTCCTTTTTTCCTTTGAATTTGATTTGGTTATAGCTACACTTAAAGCAAGTGCTAGGAAAGTACTATATGAAAAAAATTAGTATTAGTAGTCTATCAACGCATCAACAAATTTCAGTCCCATTTCCATTTAGTTTCTTGTGTCTATTCATGTTGTACCTTCTGTGATCACAGACAGTACGTAGACTGGGATGGCGATGGTGTAGCGCGCCCACAGCATATTGAACGATGGTGTGGTAATGAGACACATCAGTTCGTATGGGTACCTGCAAGACAGAACAGCCTTGTACAAAACTGTGTTTCCTCTTTGTTTGCTTCCTAATGGTTTCAATGCAATGCATTTTGTAAACACATCAAAGCGGAGAACTTGATATCTAATGACTAGCTAGTTTCACATTTAGCACGCAAATGTGGTCAAACATTTTTAGAATATCACTTACGACTGCTTTGTGTCTCATTGATGTGTGTAAGTGCAAGATACACACCTTATCAGGTGTAAGATATTCCACAGATAAAACAGCACACACACTACTGTTTTACTTTGAAACTCCTCTTCACTGATGATTAGGAATAGAAGGAAATTTCTCTCCATCACCTGATGAATAGAGGGGAAGATAATCCACACTTAACAAACTAACACATTGTGTGACATCTTAAATCATAGAAAGGCTTCTACTGCAAGAGGGACACTGGTCTATCTGTAATCTCTAATGTATCTATAATGTCATCTTACCTGGACAAGCCGAGGAAAGAGTTGACGCTCTTCTATTCCATCTGCAATGTGGAAAAGCTCCAGCACTGACAAAAGCTGGCACAGGCTCATCATCACTCCCACAAAATAAAATGTACCAGCTAAAGCATCTAAATGACATGATAAATGAGTACTGCAAGATTAGAGCATTACACATGGGCTGATATGATATTTTACTATTAAAAATTCACATAACTGTATAGCTTGTACATTATTACAATACTGTATTAAAAACAAAATCTTACTTAGGCTCATTAGGTAGCATTTTAAGCATCGCATCCTGTTTTCTATAGATTTGATATAGATCTTGGGACTGTGCAAGTGTTAAAAAAACAAGTCTACACACCCCTGTTAAAATGGCAGCCTTTTTTTTTTAAAAAAAAAGAAAAAGATAAATCATGTCAGATTTCTTTCCACCTTTAATTTTGCAATCTATAAAAATAAAGTGAAAAGCAAACAAGATGTTTATGGGTAAAAAAGGAAAATAAAAAAACTTACAATAACCTGGTTGCACAAGTGAGCACACCCTTTTATAATGGGGAATGTGACTGTGCTCCGAATTAACCAATCACATTCAAACTCATGTTCAAAAGTAATTATCATACACCTGTCAGCAATACAGTGATTCTGATTAACCCCCCAAAAAAGATCAGCTGTTTCTGTAGCTTTTCTTGACATCTTGGTTCCATCTGACTGCTGAAGCCATGTTCCACAAAGAGTGTACAAAGTCTATACAGGATCTCACTGTCGAAAGGTATCGATCAGGAGAAGGATCCTTTCCAAAACATTAGATATACCATGGAGCCCAGTAAAGGCCACCATCAACAAGTGGAGAATATGGAGCACCACCATGACATTACCAGAATTTACAAAAGGACAAGATGAAAACTTATCAGGGAGGCTTCCAAGAGACCTACGGCAACATTAAAGGAGCTGCAGGAATATCTGGTACTGGTCACTCCCTGCATGTGATGACAATCTCTCATATTCTTCACATGTCTGAGCTATGAGGTAGGATGGATAGACAGAATCCCTTTCTCACATCTCACAAAAAAAAACCCCAAAAACATCCAAGTCCACCTAGCTCACCCCAAACCACATGGCAAAATGTGTTAAGGTTTGATGAGACCAAGGGTGATCTTTCTGGCCATAAATCCAAAAGGTATGTTTAGGGGGAAAAAATCACCAAAAGAACACCATACACAGGGTAAAGCATGGTGGTGGCAGCATCATGCTTTGGGGCTGCTTTTCTTCAGCTGGAACTGGGGCTTTAATCAAGGTGGAGGGAATCATAATTCCTTCCCAATAGCAGTTGATTTTGGCGCAAAACCTTCAGGCGTCTGGTAGAAAGCTGAAGAGGAATTTTACCTTTAACCACAACAACGACCCAAAGCAGTCATCCTAATCAACAAAGGAATGCTTCACCAAAAGATGATCAACATTTTGGAATGGCCCAGAGCTGAATCCAATTGAAAATCTGTGGGGTGACCTGTAGACAGCAAGTTCTTCCACACCAACCTCGGCAAACCATGGAGCTCGCTTTATGCACGGGGGCACTGTCATGCTGGAACAGGTTTGGGGCTCCTTAGTTCCAGTGAAGGGAAATTGTAATGCTACAGCATACAAAGACATCCTGTACAATTGTGTGCTTCCAACTCTGTGGTAACAGTTTAGGGAAGAAACACATATGGGTGTGATGGTCAGGTTTCCATATACTTTTGACCATAAAGTGTATACTGTCTTAGTGATTCCGAGATGGTGTCATTTGTGTCCCACTGATATTACATATACAAATATATGTGAAGTAAAGCTAAAATGCATTTTAAAAAAGGGTAACGTTTCCCTCACAACAGCCTATGTGCATATTTCAGATAAATAATAAAAAGCCTATTAACAGTGATTTTGGACAGTCCTAGCCCACTATAACTACATATTACCTTCAAATATAATCATTAAAATACTTAAAGTATTATTTTTGCATTTGTGTGTGAATTCAATTAACATCTCATGGTTGAAACGTTTGTTTCCATGAGTCATCCATTATAGATAAAGGAAAAATGTACTTACATTACTGCTCTGTCCCAAATCTCTCACCCCACCCTGTTACACCTACACATTCACCACAGTGAAATATTTTGACCGAATTCCACAGGAAGTTGTAGCATCTGAACCTTCACTCGAGCCTTTCACATCAACTTCCTATTGAAAATACTCGAAATATTCCACGATTTTGTCTTCCCTTCGAAATATTTCACCCCTGTGAAATATTTTGAATATTTTCAACAAGACGTTGTATCATCTGAACTTCCTGAAGATCGAGCGGGAAGAAGAAAATGAATGTCTCGCATTCTTTTTATGCCTCAGCCACTGAGTGCTGGAGGCATTATGTGGGGGTTGAATGTGTGTAAGATTTATATGTAATTATCATTATTATTGTAACCAGCAGGTTGATCCAAACAGGATCAAGACAACAGCAAGGTCAAATGTCTGAAAGTTTTTCCTCAAAACCTTCCTTCATGTTTGAAAAAATATTTTAAGGGTATTTCCGGCATACAAATCAGTAACAAGAGGACTAGATTTGTGGGTGGCGGAGGCATCCCCATCGACACCACTGCCATCAAGTTTGACTTGTTTCTTTATTTTCCAAAATGAGATGATATTGTGATCTTTACTGATGGGGTCAGTTTGAAAGTACAGTCCTGTCAGGGAAAAAATATATATATATATACATATATATATATATAGATTGTGTTGACAATCAACTTTACTTTGCAATACACTACACAGGTTCCAGGGGTAGTGTGCTCCACTATAATGGAAAGTAACTTTTTAATGTCAGAAATAAGTTTTAAAGTAAATCATTACAAAGTCCTTAATGTACCATTAGCATTGAGACTAGTTATCTACATGTTTTGTATTTGCTAATTCTATGCTAAATACTCAGCCCTGTTACATATTTCACAGCAAAATGCAGCCGTTGTCAGCAAAGAAGAAGAAGAAGAAGAGAGAGAGAGAGAGAGAGAGAGAGAGAGATGGGAGATGGGTTAACACATTGTCTTGGATTCAGTGCTGAAGTATTAATATTTCTTTTAGAAATACAAGGGGTAAATGACACTGCATTCATGGAATCATACTTCCTGTTAAGTCCTACCCACTTACTGGATGAAACATGGGCTGTGACAATATTATATATTGTGTATGCTGAATGCAGAACTATATTGTACAACCATTGTGCACTTGCCAGCCCAATACTGGTGGCATCCATGGATGCTCTTGAGATAGAGAAGTAGATAAGCAGTGGAGCTTAGTCTTAGGGCTGTTTCTGTTACTATGTTTCCTAAGGAAATGTTGCTATGCAGTATTGCAGTAACACTTCTGAGGAAATTCACTTCACTGGTTTTCTTCTCTGTAGCAGTTCACTGCATGAGCAAGTCCTAAAAGCTGCACTAGAGTCAAAGCTAAACAAACTCCACTCCTCCTCCTTGTCTGCATTTATTTAGCCCAAATCTGCAGCTTACCGAAGCCAAACGAGAGAAATCTGGCGGTCATGTTGGAAAAGATCCATGTGTGTCCACAGAACTGGAGTAAATAGTAGGAGAACAGATAGCCGAAGCCAATGGTGCACCTGCACAGGTAAAACACATGCGACTGAGGTAACGGAAAGCATATATAACTCTAATACTCGTACTTGCTTATGTATTTTCATGGACATTTGACTGTACATCAAGTCCTAAACGATGCATTAACTTTTTAAGAGTGCTGTGTTAAAGTTTCTCACTGTGTTTTCGCCTTTCCCCCCCTCCTCCACGCCACAGCGCTTCCTGACACGTATAGCACTATGACATTAAGTGTATTTTAGCTATAAGCTATACCAGCTCATATCCAGTGCTGCTGGCGGTACAGACAGCAAAACAAAACACCAAATTCCTCAGCCGTTCAGTTAGCATTTACACACAGACTTCCGAAAACGTCTGAAAATAAAACTGCTGAGAGTAAAGAGCTGAAATAAAGCCTGACAGAGCTTCGAAATAGGCGTCTGGCGCACAGAAGCAGACCTCACCTCATTTCCCGTGCTGCTTCTCGCTCACTTTTTTGCTGCTTGCAGCTTTTCTTGTTCATCGCGCCTTCAGTCGACGGCTTCCCCGTTTCCTCAGTGACGTAAGCAGGGCAGGACCTGCGGTGGGCTTCCTTTTGCCTTTCCCTTTTCCACAGTGCACTGAGGGATTTGAAGACGTTCCTACATTTTTCTGACTGGGCCTGATCTCAAAGACATGCATGGAGCTGGATCTCAAAGACACGCATGAGGCTTGAGCTCAGACACGCATGAGGTTTAAGCTCAGACACGCGTGGAGCTGGTTCTCAAAGACACGCGTGGAGCTGGATCTCAAAGACACGCGTGGAGCTGGATCTCAAAGACACGCGTGGAGCTGGATCTCAAAGACACGCGTGGAGCTGGATCTCAAAGACACGCATGAGGCTTGAGCTCAGACATGCGTGGAGCTGGATCTCAAAAACACGCGTGGAGCTTGAACTCAAAAGACACAGACATGCATGCAACTTGAGCTCAAAGACACGCATGGAGCTTGATTTCAAAAGACACACATGGGGCTGGAGCTCAAAGACACGCGTGGAGCTGGATAGGGAGAAGATGCGCGTGGGGCTGGAGATCAAAGACGCGCGTTTGGAGCTTGCGCAAGAAAATTGTGTTTTTCATGTTATTACATGAGTCTGCATTTCTCTGAACTTGACTGTGTCACATCCTCCATTTTTCTAACTAGCATTACTACTTACACTACTTACTTATAAGCAGCACTGTGGCATGACTACACATCCTAAAGCAAATACTTGTCTAGACATTATCAGACCACATGCATAGTTTACAGGGCACCATACACACACATTCATTCACACCTAGGGGCAATTTATCCTAGCCAATCCACCTACTAGCATATTGGGAGCATATGGGAGGTGGGAGGAAAACCACATCGACACAGAGAGAACACACACAGACACTCTGAAGAGACAGTAACCCAAGGTCAGGCTCAAACCAGGGAGCCTGGAGCTGTGAGGCAGCAGCTCTACCTTATTTGAACTTATTCACAATGTTCTCAGATGATATTAATTCTAGATACTAAAAACTTTAAATTAAATTAATGGTGGGATCAGAACCTCTTAAGTTAAAGCCCTTTTTTTGTAATTTTTTTTGCAAACGCTCTCTTCATACCAACAGCACAGTGTTTGGTCAAAGGGAAAAAACTGTGGTCTCTGTGGCACTGCAGGGTCTTTAAATGATGTGTACTGCCAACATCCACCCAATCTGGGCAATCTGGGCAAGGAGTCAGTCATATTGCCTGTGCATTCAGGTGTTCTAGAATAATGCTGCATTTGATTAGAGGTCATAACTCATAACTCCCAACCTCTGATCAGGAAAAAACAAAGAAAACATCCCTTTAACTTGGAATTCCTATTTCCAGATAGTCTCCTGAACTCTGAGTTCCTCCGAGTTCAGCAAGTGACATCAAATCAACATGGCTGCTCACAGTGTGAACAGTAAACAAAAGAGCATTTCTTACCTTTGACTGAGTTATGCTTATTTACTTTAAACCAACCAACTTACAGACATCAGCATATGCTGACATGCTGTTTTGAGGAGGGAAATATACAATCACTCATCACAGTTAACTGGCTAGCTATTTGCTAACAACGATAAACATGTAGGCGTCAATTATTATGTAGGCGTCAGTTATTCCAAGTTCTGACTTCCCATTTCTGAGGTAGGTCAAATACAGCATTATGACAGATTACATCTAATATCTCAGAAGTCCAATAGGTCCATTAAACCACCATTAAATCACAACCTGTTACCTCAAAGTCACAATCAGCGACCACTCGACAGCCGTAGCACACCTTTGTATCGTACCATAAAATCAGTTACAGAGTTCAACCCATGTATGGTAAGTATGGAAAATACCCTTACAAACACAACAATGAACCATTATTAGCAGTATGTTCATTCACTCATTTATTCATTTGCCTTCAGGAAGAGCCCTATCCTGGGAACATTGGGCCTACAGGAATGTGCACACACCTATTTGCACACTTGTACAGACCTAGGGGCAATTTAGAGTGGTGAATCCACCTACGAGCATGTTTTTCAGAAGTTAGAAAAAAAAACTCCAGAAACCCAAACAGCAACAGGTAAACAAAATTGTAGCCATAGCTCAGGATCAAACCGTGGAGGCACAAACACTCTCTGCTGTACCAAATCCCTGTAATAGTTACAGTTCAACAAATCTTTTCAAATGAACTCAGAAAGGTGTGAAGGGATTTATTGAAATGACAATGAAGTCATTTGGACTGATGTTCTTAGTAGTGTCTTTCTGTAGCTTGTTTACCAAATACAGTGACGATAACAAAAAAAGCAGCGAGGAGATGGGTGTGAGGAATAGACATGAAAACAGGTAGTGACAAGTATGCCTACAATATTGGCATATAGAGAGGTATGCGTTTCAAGAATTTGGGTTTGGCCCGGGTGCTTACCACAAAGCCTGCGTCATTCTTGTTAATTCATTGTTTTGTACTATGTTTTGTACCATGACCTGCATTTCAATCTCCATCTTTTTTTTTCTCTGGAGCAAAATTTATATTTCTTCTGATGAGTTCCAACAGTTTGTGGCCTGCTGTGGTAAACCACAATGAATTCTCTTTACAGTCAAGGCACTTTCTAACATGATTGTCAGAAGGCTTTTCATAGTAACTCACCTGGGGGATTAATAATAATGACCATTTCTTGAGATTAAACTCAAAATCTCTTACTCCTACTACCAGGCACTGCTGTACAAATGTCAATTTTTATCATCATGTCATGCCTATGTATAAAACTTCAGTAATAAGAAAGCAAAATCAGTACTGATCAGGAGCAAACTCATGCTTAACCCGTGGAGTGATCTGCACCAAAAAGAAATAAAGACGTATAATCGACCTGCAAATATGTGTTAGATTCATTTGTGTGTTAGTTTAACACAGTTTTACATTTGTTATCAGAGCAAAGATTGTAAAACCAGGCACTCGTGTGAACTGGCTGGAGTTAAGATTTAGATTTCGCTGGCTTGATTTTCTCTCTTCCAGTGTATCTGTGGCTTTGTATTTGAATACTAGATGAACTCTTTGCACTACTTTTTTTTTTGAGTTATACTTTTCTTGAACATGAGAAGGTTATTCCTATAAGTAGGAGCTAAATTAAGATTTACAGATAGTAAGAAACAAGTTCTCTGTCATAGCAGTTTATGTCCATTTGTATAGCAGTGTAATGGTGCCATTAGTGGTAATTTCAGCTACCTCACACGCTAATTTTTGCTAGGTTTAGTTAGCAAGTTTTATTTCATGTTTTATTATAGAAGTTACGACTCTGCCATAATGCTTTACAAGATGCATTACATCTGCTCTGACATTGTAATAGGTCTCACTTGACCTGCATAATTTCTTTTCTGCATCCTCAAGCAATGAGGCATCAACACTACCTTCAACCACCGTGCCACCCGGACCCTCTTGTTCTGGATTTTAATTAAAACATTTCCGTGCATTGTAGCTTATAAATAGTTCATCTAACATCCTTTTTCATTTAGCTGCACCTAAACTGTTATTTATGCTTATCATAATGACCTAGCCTAAACTGTTATTTATGATTATGGTTCCTTAGTACAGGGACTACTGATTTAGAATTGTGATTTGATTTTCAACGTAGTCTAGGTTAGAGATGTTCTGTTATAAGAAAATAGCTTGCCAGCCAATCAGAAACAAGCGTTTTCTGTGGCCATGAAATAAAATATTTTAAGACAGTTTTCATAGAGTGCATCACAGCATCTGTCAGAAATTCCAAATCAAGATTAAAACAATGCTAACTGAAGTACACATCTGAAAAATTAGTATCTGACATAAGCTGTGATGGTATTTCGTGGTTCGTAATATCTAGTTCATTTAAAGAACACTGCCAAAATGTCTAGCATCTACACGCTCACCCTTCATAAAGTCACTTGGTACCAGCTACGCAATGTATATCATGCCTTCTTTCATTCATTTTCCATGGCTGAATTTGTAAGAATAGAGAAAAACGACTATTGTTACACATACAGTGAAATTCTTTCTTTGCATATCCCAGCATGTTAGGAAGTTGAGGTCAGAGCATAGGGTCAGTCATGATACAGCACTGCTGCTGCAGATGAAGTTCAGGGCCTTGCTCAAGGGCTCAACAGTGGCAGCTCGGCAGTGCTGGAACTTGAACTGACAACTTTCTGATCAATAGCCATTGTGCTACCACTGTCCTAGCACAGCACCGTGACTTCCCATAAGCTTGCCCACATTGAAACTGATGTCTTGCTTTGTGTTTCAGCAGAAATGTTACCAGGCTCTGGAAGACAGTTATATCACACTAGGGGGTAATAGTAATACAACAAGCTTTAGTCTATATAAAAATATGGGTATGTTTGTTAATAGCTTATAATAAACAGGCTCAGCAACCTGGATGCATATGTAGAAGTTTTACTGAAAGAAATTATTTAAAATAAATTACAGCCCAAAAGGATTATAGATAGAATACAAAATTATAAATAACAGAGAGCCCAGAGACATGCAAGCATGGGTCATAAACTTGAGAAACTTGAGTCCATAGTGATGCACACGTGAATGTGTAGGATGCAACACTGAGTGGTGGAGACATGTCCACAGTGACAAATGTGCATAAATGCTGCTCTCTGGTGCTTGATATCAAAACTGCATTAACATGAACTCTATCTCAAGAGTACAGAAATCAGTATTTACTTATATAACCATCGCTGTAGTTCTGTTCAAAGTTTTGATACTTCACTTCTGTCAGACAGTCTACATGATCAGAAAACAGGAAGTTAATCGAACACTGTGGTTGGAGGAACTGCTGTTACTATAGCAGCCACAGCCATATGAAACAGCTTTGCAGAAGAGAAACAGCACAAGTAGACAAATGCTTTAGCAATTTAGGAATTATACAAAGTTAGCCCACAAATTTTGAAAAGTATGTATACATGGGATATAAAAGCGAGAGATGTGAGACATTAAGTACATAAATGTACAGTTGTTCAGACTAAATGTTAAATTCACAAATATTCCAATGGCCTTCAGTAGTAAAATTGAGTAAAATTAGATATAAATCTGTTTCTAGCTTTACATTGCAATTCCATTAAAATAAAGTCGCTTAAATTTTACATCAGTCTGCATTAGTCAACAGGAATAAGACAATTAAATAATGTTAAGAACAGGAAAATAATGCATTCGGATTATTTTTGTTCACTATGTCCGTCTTATGCTTAGGTCTTCTTCAAGTTGATGGACTCATACGTATCTTGAGTACGATGTGAAAGTCCCTGAGAGAGTTACAGAAAGAGATTGAGTGAAGGAGTGTCACAGCTCTTACACAATATGAATTTTATTTCTAAATTAATTGAGCTCATTCAAGCCCTGGACCTATGTGGGTGTACTCAGGCATGCTGGGAAAGAGAAAGTACTAAACTATGGCATGTAAATGATCATTCCTGGCTGTAATGAGAGGCAAAACTTACTTCATACACTCCCTCTGATGCTGCCTTCTGCAAAATGGAAAAGAACGAAGAAAAACAACACTGAGACAGCTGACATTTTTTTATTCAACTCACTTATAAATCCACATTGTGAATGATTGTTGATATGAAGGATATGATAACTAACAAGTCACTCTAGACTACCCCTCAAGAGCCACATGTGTCATGTAAAAAGTGCTTGCACCATACATAAAACAAAACATGAGGAAGTTAGACATGAGAAAAGAAGAAGAGGAGTGGACACGACAAGCGTTAGTAAAAAGATCGTAAAAGATAGCACACCGTGTTCAACTAACTTTCACACAAACCACAGTGTCTATAAATACCTGTTGCTAATATTAGCTGAGGCTGCTTGTAATGATATAATCAAGAATGATGAGCGTAGTAATATGTAAAGTCAAGCCTTCGTGCAACCATAAAATAGTTGTCTAACTATAGACAAAACATTGCCATCTAGCACCCTAAAGGAGTCATTGGTTTGTCTCCAGGGATTCTCTGTAGAACCGAGCATTTCCCTTTGAGAAAATGTTCCAAGTAGAACCCCTTATGGCAGAAACCTTAATATCCCTGAAATACTCTCTACAGCGAATAGTCATTATACATAAAGACTTCAACTAAAGGCCAAATTATCTCAATATTCTAATGCTATAAGTCAGCTTATCCATAGTTGCATAGATACCCCCCTTACAAAAAGGCTAGTCAATCATTGTGCCCTCCCTATGTAATTGTTATTGTTGTAATTATCATATAATTAGTACTATTGCTGGTAATAATTGTGTATGTTTGTGATTTGGTGTGTAGTGTTTTTATATCTTGGTGGGATAGGAATGCCTGACAGTTTTTACCTTGTGGGGACAATTGGCTGGTCCCCACACGGTAAAGTGCACCTTCACTAAAAGAGCCAAAAGTTTCCTTTTTGTTACTGAGGTCAAGGTCAGAGTTTGATTTTGGTGTAAGTAAGGCATTAATTAGCTGCATTATTAATACGTCAGTGAAAGATTCTCACAAGAACAGTTAGACAAGTGTGTGTGTGTGTGTGTGTGTGTGTGTGTGTGTGTGTGTGGATTACCTTTGCAGAAGCCTGTTTCTTTGACAGTTCATGCATTATCTGTATGTGTGAAAACAACAAAATTTGCATAAAGGATATGATTGAGGTTTTTTTTTTTTGCTTGTACAGTATATTCCAACTTTACAAAAATGAAAGTGCTAATTAAAAATAAAGTTAATGTGAAAATATTTGCCCAGAAATATGTAACATTCACACCAAATCAAAACCAATTCACAAACAATGATGACACAAAGTTATAATAATGAAAAAAATAAAAAGCGTGTACCTTCAGTCTGCAGTAAAGGATAGTCAGGACGAGCCCGTAGATGAACAGAATGGCATCCAAGATATAGCAGATTTTCGCTTCATCCAAAGCAGCTTTCACAAGGAAGTAAATAGATTTTAGTATTAAAGATCACGTTCTGTTTGTCATCACCCTCAATGAAGCTTCATACCAAGTCAAATTCCTTGTGTGTGTGTGTGTGTGTGTGTGTGAGCACACTTGGCAATAAAAGCTCATTCGGATTCTGATTCTAGTGCTATTAATAGATATGTAAGCAATAAAATACAATGGGAAACAAAAATCAGCTTCATGCCAACGGTGTGCTGTATTGCAGCCCAAATTGTCTTCCTACTGTCCTATCAGCAATTTGCATTTATAGTTATGTTAAATGTTGTGGAATGTATGTGAAAAAAAAACACTTCTTATGATCACTTACATTATAACAGCTATAAAGTTTTTCCCTCAACAGCCTCTATTTTATCTCTGTTTTGATCCTTTCATCCTGAAGACATTCCCATGGTGGAAAAATTACTGATCATTACAAACCACCTGAGACCGCTTCTATAAATATTACATTAACATTTCCTTATGGAAAACTTCACTATATCATTAGATGCTTTTCTTAAGTAGCTAACGTTTAGGTAACGTTTAGGTAACGTTTTGTATATTTACTGTATTTATTATTAGCATTAGATTATGTATTAGCCCTGTTATGTATTCCCCAGAGAGACTTATTACTTATATATTTAAATAAAGATTATATATTTACAGTATATATGTTAGCTTTTCCACTCTGTCTTTTATATCCTTTGTATTATATTTTTTATTTATTTTTTTATTTTTTTACTTCTGTATACCAATAAAATTAGAATTTGGCTTAGATTTTGTAGTCCCTGTGAAAGGAGTATTGGTCTAAAAATGATAATGTAGTAGAACCTACAATTTGAATTATAGCTGGCACTACTGTCACAGCCATGCTATGAAGAAAATTAATGAAAGAAATTATTTGTTAAAGAAAATGAATAATAATAATAATAATAATAATAATAATAATAATAATAATAATAATAATAATAATAATAAAAACTTCTGACCAACCTGTCAAATGATTGGTCAGAAGGTGTGGATTAATTTAATATGACAAAGATATCTATCTATCTATCTATCTATCTATCTATCTATCTATCTCTCTCTCGCTCGCTCTGTATATATATATATATCACTTACAAGTCTCGCGTATCAGCGTTTTTCACCACAGGAAAGTCTTTAGAGGGCCTAATGTCTCTCGCGGAGACAACTCTATAAATGTATAAAAATCATTAATAAATGAAATGTTGTAATCATTGCCAAATCTCTGTCTTATAAGACGAATAAAACACTTTGGGATGTGCTGTTACAGGAAAATAATCCAGGTCGCGCTGCATCATACCATCCCGTTGTAGATTTTTTTTACTATAACCCCACATCCAATTGTGTTTTATTCCTTACTTATTTAAATGACATGCTGTAACTTATTGTGTTGTCGATGTTCGTGCTTACACAAGTGTTAAAAAACTTTTCACTGGCATTGATTTAAATTGCTCTACTGTACATCCTAGCTAATTTAATTACAAGTATGTATAAGAGGCTGCGTCATGACAATATCCAAATACTAAAATATTAGCAGTTATTTTCTTGTTTGTAAAATATATTTTTATATTTCCTTCTCATTATCTTAGATAAGGCTCTATAGAGATATTGTGAGATAAAATCAACTGAAATCCATGTACATTAAACAACAAAGGGCTATACCACTGCCCTGGCATGGAGTTCTCATAGCCCTAATACAAACAGATAATAAACTGTCTGGAAATAACTAGCTGTGTGGAAATCTTTTGATTTATTTAAGAGCTAAGGTAATTTTATATGTAATAAATTTTATACTTATATTTTATACCTTAGGTGCAGGTTGATATGCGTGCAACAGGATACAAATATGTTTACAGTTTCAGAGAAATCCTTTACCACATAATCTATGACTAAGCATATCGCTAAGTGTTTGATTAAAAAAAAATACTTCCGCAAGTAACTATACAGTCCAAGCAGGTTAGATTCGACTGAATTTTTGAAAATCAAAAAAGAAACACAGATGTCAGATCACTGGTGTGAACTGCAAATTAAAAATACACTGGTCACTTCCACATTTTACAGCACAGTACTAACCGCTTTCGCCAAGCAGCATGAGATCTGTAAAGCTACTATTGCCTTCACTTTATTATACATATTATATATCCTTACTTACAGTGAGAAATAGCCCAATTCCTTTCTAATTATCGCTCGCTGCAAGAAAATGGCATAGTAGCAAGTGAGAATATCTTGAATATAGCCCGATTTATTTAGTATTTCCTATTATAAGATTACAACAAACCCAATATATGAATATTAAACATTTATGTGACTAATTTCAAACTTCAAATAGTCTTGTTCTATTGGCAGATAATTTTTCTAATTTTAAGCATTTATTTCTAGAAAGAAAGAAAATTATCTGTCAATAGAATAAGAAAATTTAAATCTAGAAATCAACAGCATTTCATCAAACCCCAGATGACTGAGAGAATGCTTGAATACTAATATAACATTTATAAAGTCATTAGGGTATTAACTATTCCAATTAATGCCACATTTTAATAGCTTACATGCCTCGATAAGGTTAATAAGCCGACAGTATGACGTTATGGATAACAAACTTACACCATCCCGAAAAAATTTGCATCATAGTGTTTTAAAACAGAGGAAATGCGCTGTACAATGATGTGTTTGTTGTAATTGTGCAATAGATATTATAAGTGGGTTTTTTTGTTTTGTGTTGTTTTGTTTTTGTGTGTATGTGTATGTGTGTGTGTATGTGTGGCTAAAGTCCATGACTGTGATTGGAACATAAATGTTTTCCACTGGTCTTATGCTAACATTTGCAACTCTCACTGTTTTTGTTTATGCTTAATCATCAGAAGACTGAATGGTCCAAATTTTTCTACCAAATGTTGCTAATGTAAAAAAAAGAAGAAATTTGTGCTGATCAGTTATATTTTAGTACAGGATGACAAACTACTATACATTCTGTACAAGGTAAATGCTACAAGCTTGAGTTTGTATTTGTCTGGGTGGGTTGTGAGACAATCGTTTTTTTGCTATCAATAGATATGATATACATTAAGCAGTAAGTATATCAAGGAAGTATGTGCTATCTGTTGTCTAGCCTTGAGACAGTATCATTGACCAGTTTCCTTCTGATACTCATGTCATACGTAATTTTAAAGAGGTAAAATATAAATCCTGTGACAAAATCTTCCATTAGTTACGTTAGATTATAGTTACATTACTTACCAGCTTGGCCAATGGTCATCGAAAGGGGAAGGAGACAAAGCAGGTTGAATCCAGGCTTCTTCATAGCTGAAACTTAGGCCTTACAGAGAAACAGAACCACACTGCAGCGATGGACAGCTAGCTTTCAGGAAACTGACTTCAGCAGAGAGTGAGAGGCATGAGAGGGGAAGTTGTGGTTTGTGCGTGTCCGTTCTGTAGATCAAGCCAACCCCACACTACAGTGATGGAGGTAAAGAAAAAAAAATCCTTTAAGGCCTACAGGCCATTGTTTCTCTTAAATGTCAGAAACTTTGTCGTACTTAGTGCCATTTTATTGTTCTGTGTTCAAGGCACTGAGCACATTCTAAACTGATTTAAATGTTCACCATGTGATGTTAGTGTAGTGTCCAGTTGTTTTGCTGTAGACCCAAGGATAGATTGGGAGATATGTAGATAGAATGTCTAATTTAAATCAATGTAACTCTGTATGAAGTTCTGATTTCCTTGTTATGACTGTAATTGTACATTATATATATATATATATATATATATATATATATATATATATATACAGTCTGTGCGTGTGTGTGCCTGTGCCTGCGTGTTTCATTAATAAGCATCTCACCCGCATGGTTACACATATTTACTGTGGTTTTTTTCTGTAACACTTTTGGCATCAAGAGTCAAGCCTTAGCTGATAGTAATGAAGAGTTGTGTAAACAAAATTATCTTAAAGACAGTGTTTCTGTATCTATTCTAGATCACATTAACACACAAGTAATACAGTAGCTTTCTGAGGCTTTTGTGTGTTTGTGAAGTTTTCATCGCCATCAGTTTACACCTGCAAAATAAGGGATGGAACCTCTACAGTTTGTCTGCTACAGATGTCACAGTGATTCAAAAAACTAACAGTAGCTATGTAGTCGTGTGAAAAATAACATTAAACCGCATGATGACAAATGTGCCACACAAGTTGTTGTTAGTAACAGTGATATGTACAGGTTGGATATGTTACAATGCACAACTCATGAAGTGGACTTAACGGCTTTATCTAGAGCCCAAGCAGCAGTAGTACTATATTTTAATACTTCATTTAATGTCATTAGAAGAGAGAGTGATAGAGATATGTTGCAGATTTTAATCTATAGAACTGAAAAATAAGTAGGATTGAGGTCTAAATGATTTGCTTACTGGTTTCTGGGGCTGTTCTTTTACTTGTTTCTCAAAAAGAGTCTTGCAGTCTTGTAGTATTTACCAGCTCAGAATATACAGTCATGGAAAAAAGAAAGTACATCATCCTTCAATTCTACTTTTTTATTTATCAGGGCCTAACAATTGTATAGTCCTCAACAACATCTATAAACAAACAAATAACCTCAGGTAACAACAAAAACCACCTTTAGAACCAGCAAGAACCACCTTTAGCAGCAATAACTTGAAGTAAATATTTTCTGTATCAATCTCTCGCATTGCTTTGGAGGAATTTTGACTCACTCTTCTTTACGACATTGCTTCAGTTCATTGACGTTTGACGGCATTCGTTTATGCACAGCTCTCTTAAGATCCCACCACAACATTAAACATACAGGCACACACACACATGCACAGACTGTATATATAACGTACAATTACAGTCATAACAAGGAAATTAGAACTTCATTCAGATGTCGATTTGCTGGTTTGCTTGGGATTATTGTCCTGTTGCGTGACCCAATTTCAGCCCGGCTTAACCTGCTAGACAGATGGCCTCATATTTGTCTCAAGAATATTCTGGTATAAATTGTTGTCTCAATGACTGCAAGCTTCCCAGGTACTGTGGCTGCAAAACAAGCTGAAATTGTCACCCCTCCACCACCATTCTTGACAGTTGGTATGGGGTGTGTCGTAATATGCTGGACTTGGTTTTCATCGAGCATAGCATTGTGCATGATGACCAAACCTTTCCACCTTGGTCTCATCAGGATATTGTTTCAGAACATTTGCAGTTTGTTCACATGCAATTTCCAAACCTAAGTCATGCTGCCATATTCTTTGTGGAGAGAAGGGGCTTTTTCCTAGCCACCCTTCGATGAAAGCCATAATTGTTCAGTCATTTTCTGATTGTGCTGCCATGAACATAAATATTTAATGTGCTTACAGAGGCCTGTAGGTCGCAGGTGATGAAGCTCTTGGGTTTTTCTTTATATCTCTGAGTATTAAATGGTCTGACCTTGAACTGAATTTGCTGGGATGCCCACTCCTGGGAAGATTGGCAACTGTCTTGAAGGCTCTCCATTTGTAAACAATCCTTCTCACTGTAGAATGGTGAATTTCAAATTGCTTGGAGATGGCCTCATAACCCTTCCCAGATTGATGTGTAGTAACAATTGCTTCTCTGAGGTCATGGCTGATGTCCTTTCTTCTTGGCATGATGTCAACACACACCTGAGTGCTCCAAAACACGAACCTGCCAAAGGTCCTGTTTTTATAGACATAGTCACACTATTTGATGATGAACTAATATTGAGCATTTCATTAGTAACGCCTGGCTGCTTATTACTCTCTTAATGATTGTAGAAGTAGGAAGAGTGTACTTATTTTCTCCCACCTGGTTTCTGAATGTTGATTCACTTTTTGGGAAAAAATGACTACATATTGAAATCTGTTGTGTTTTTTGGTACCCAATGTTTGTTTATAAAAGTTGTTGAGGACCACACAATTGTTATTTAGGCCCTGATAAATAAAAACATAGAATTGAATGAGGGTGTACTTTCTTTTTCCTATGACTGTATAAGTCATATCAATGACTGATGGCTCAGTGTAGCCCAAAATCTTGTGCTGTCTGGATAGACATGTGTTCTTTTAACGGTTCTCTTTTCATGAATTAGTCTCTTCTAATGTCTAACATATAAGAGCAACATTTATGATCTTGTTCATTACAGTACAATAATTTTCATAACACAAAATGAAAGAATGAAAGTAAAACTATGAATGAGATATTAGTTATTAGATATTAGTGCATTTTAATTTCAGTGTTGACAGGTCTATTTAACCTCTTGTCATGGTCAGCATTTTACAAGAACAGCAAACATGCTTGTCAGGTAGATTTGGATTGTGGCTCAGAGCTAAGTCTAGCCCAAGCCCCTTAGTCTAAACAGCTTGCTGGTCATAAGCAGCCAGGCCTGAACAATCACAGCAAGAAGCCCAGAAAGCAGTCTGAGTTACTCTCTAGATGAATGAATAACCTGAGAGCAGACATGGCTCAGCTGAGATCAGTGATGCAGGAGCTGAGACCATGAGCCAACTGTTTATAGCTCAATGGCCAGTCATCCTTCTCTGCACTTATCACATGAGTTTGAGGATGCCATGTGTACAAAGTCATCTGGGAGGTTCTTCCAGGCTGACAATGACTGACCAGCTGGATCTACCACTTCCGCTCAAAGCAAGCCTTTCCCTCTATTCCATTGGTTCGCTGATCCACCTACTGGCATGTTTTTGAGAGCTCCAGGGTTCCTGATTCAATCCTGAGCTCGGGTTCTCTCTGTGTGGAATTTCACATGTTCTCCTTGTGTCCACAATATAGACACATATACTAAAATTGGAACGATACAGAGAACATGTGCCATGAAGGTTTATAGTGTACATATTGTATTGTATTTTTTTTATTGTATTTTATTTTACTTTTTTTTTAATTACTTGTCTTGTTATGTTGGTTTCTGACACCATGGGTCTGAGGGAAACGAAATTTCAATCCTCTGTATGTCCTGTACATATAGCAGAATTGACAATAAAGTTGNCCATGGGTCTGAGGGAAACGAAATTTCAATCCTCTGTGTGTCCTGTACATATAGCAGAATTGACAATAAAGTTGACTATGACTTTGAAGATTAGCGTGGCCCTGCGCAAGGATGACGTGCAAAATCGGGAAGCGTTTCTTCTGGGTTCTCCAGTTTCCTCCCACCTTCCACAAACATGCTAGTAGGTAGTTTGGTTATGCTATATCGGCTGTAGGTGTGAATGTGTGTGTGTGCATGGACTGGAGTCCCATACACGCCTCAAGCCCAGTGTTCCAACGGTTACTGAAGATGAACGACTGAATACTGACCTCTCTCTTTGAGAGGAGTAAAAGTCGGTAATAAAATAAAACTCCTCCCGTCGCTAGGTGGCAGTAGGTGTCGCTGATAAAGGCGTTGTGTGTCTGTGTGAAAACGGTGCCAGTCGGTCGGCCAGCAAAAATGGCGGCGACTATGCTGAGGTCGCTCAAACAACTCGGACGTCCTTCAGCAGCAATTTTAAACAAAAATGTTTTGACTCCTGCATGCGCTTTGCTTCAGAGGAGGTAAAACCGTTTGTGGAGACGTTTAAATGAAGTGAGACGCTGAAGTATCAGCATTGTTTGGTCTGAGAAATGAGCGGTTTTCTTAACAAGATCAGTCCGGCTTTAATGTGCTTTGGTTTTTACAGCTTTTATTTAGACGCGTCCGCAGTGTGTTAGTTTACCTGTGCGTGTATGTTATGGCGGTGTGTGCTTGTGAGATATGTGGCTGACAAAAATATTGTGTGTTTCTGCTTTACTTTTAAATGTCCTAATGCACAGTTCGTTGGCTATTTGGCTAACTGCTAGCTGCTGACAACCTGCCACACTGTGTTCTCACAAATGTCATTATTATTATTATTATTATTATTATTATTATTATTACTCTAAGATACCAGCTGGCTTGAATGCTTTGTAATTGCTAGTCACTGAGTTTTTATAATCAGATTTAAATTTTGTTCACCAAATGATCACATTGAAGATGATCACATGAAGATGATCACATTGAAACCAAGCAAGTGTCACAGTAATGTGATTGCAGTGGATGGTTTTGGTCAGTATAGCTTACAGACAGGCTGTACAGTCCAGTCCTGGGAGTGTAGAAGGAGTAGTGCTGTCACTCAGTATCTAAGAGGGAACTGGGACCCTGGCAAGATTTTGATAATTAAACGAAAGGAGGAAATCTTGATAAACAGTACACGTATGATCACTAATATTACAACAGATGTATCTGTATAGGCTTGTACTTTTTCTGTAGGTGTGCGGAGTCGTTTTGCCCATACCGACTTTAAAAGCTGGATTTGCGGATGACATTTTCTGATCCGATCCACTGATGTTTTGTGTGTGTGAAGTTGACGGACACAGCACAGACTGAATTGAATATTGCACGGCTTGTCTTCATGCACAGAGCCATTTAGACCTCTGACATTTTGCATGACTTGGCAAAAGAAACTTTCCAAGAGTTGGCACAGTTACTGAAAGAATTAGTATGAAGTATCCCATCGAAAGCATCAGTGAATGTTTATGTTCTGGTTTTTAATGTCTACGTTATTAAAGCCTTTCCAAGGACACAGAGAGATGTATGTTTGTTCCTTGTAGGGAGAAGCAATGGCAGCCCGATGTGGAGTGGACTGAGCAGTATGCGGGTGCAGTCATGTACCCCACTGCCATCACCAAGAACTGGAATCCACCACCATGGAACGGTTCGTACACTTTTCCTTTCTGACGCTTTTACATGTACATTTAAATGCAATTGGTTAAGAATACTGCTTTAATGTAATATTTTAAAATATTCATCATTAAGGTTTTTGTTGTGTTAAAAATATCTTTAGTAACCAAGCATGTGATTGTGTTATTTTTAGTGCAAACGCAACTGGGGAACTAAGATGGTTAATGTGAACGTCCTAAAATGTTTACCGTCTAGTGGAAGAGCTAGTAAAGAAAGCCTCCGTATTTCTTCACAGATAAAGACCCTCCAGCAGAGAAGGAGGTGTCAAACCTCACTATTAACTTTGGGCCTCAGCACCCTGCAGCCCACGGCGTGCTGCGTCTGGTGATGGAATTGAGTGGTGAGTCTGTGAAGAAGTGTGACCCGCACGTGGGTCTGCTGCACCGCGGCACCGAGAAGCTCATCGAGTACAAGACCTACCTACAGGTATGACTGGTCACGTGTTTAACCAAAGATGCCGAAGATTTAACCCGCAGCCACACACACGTGTTATGATGACAACATCATTATGTCTATGATTCGCACTGATAATGAGATAAAGTACAGTAACCTAGCATTAAAGACAAGACTGACTGTGATAATGATGATGATGATGATGGTGATGGAGAGAAATTTGTTATTTTGTCTTCTCCGTAGGCCCTACCGTACTTTGACAGGCTGGACTACGTGTCTATGATGTGCAATGAACAAGCCTATGCTTTGGCTGTGGAAAAGCTGCTGAATATCCAGGCTCCACTTCGCGCTCAGTGGATCAGAGGTAAGGCGGTAACCCAATGCTCTTAATACAGTTACTCTCGATTATGAATATATCAACATTTTATTTTAATTAATTCTTTCCTTGTAACCCACCTAAATTATTCCACTTTACTTAGGCTTGTTTTAATTTAGGATGTCGCATAATCTACTTCAGGCTCCCTGGATACAGAGAATCTATCTATCTATCTATCTATCTATCTATCTATCTATCTACATTGCAAATGGTGGTTATTTATTATTGTTTGAACAATGAACAACAAAATAGGTATTCATCTTTTTTTCTGCCCACAGTGCTTTACGGTGAGATGACTCGAATTCTGAATCACATCATGGGCATCACTACACATGCCTTGGATATTGGTGCCATGACACCCTTCTTCTGGATGTTTGAGGAGAGAGAGAAGGTGAGAGGATGATGATTTCATCTGTTCATGCAAGCAACTTCATCATGGAAATCTGTGATTTTAGTTAGTTTTGGTTCAGGTGTGATTTTGTGGTTCACTGGTATGAATGAGACATCAGTGATTCTACAGCCAGTGCAGATGTTTAAATATTGTTTTTATCGAAAATAACTACAAAGGCTACTGATGTCTTTGCCAAAACTGTTGGACATACAGCTGTGTGAACTGAAGGAATAGATGTTTTGACTGTTCCGACTGCTTTGAGGCTGGTTTATGCTTCAACGACAGAAGGTGCACATGGTCCATGTGATCATGTGGAGTTCATGGTTTAACGTGCACAACATGGAGACCATAAGCCATGCAGCACTAAAGTGTCAAGAGGCGTAAATTAGGATATCACATCTGATAACACAGAACGGCTCAAATCACGTGAATGACCAGATGGGAGCAGATATAGCACTTTCTAATGGGGCGATAAGAACATTATCATGCTTAGTGGCACGCTTGTGATGAGCTTGTGTGAGTTATTTGCAGGGTGCATTACCAAACAAAATTATATGCAATCAATTATAATCTAACAGAAAATGTAAAATCACATACTTCTCTTAGTTTATATTGTGTATTTGATGTTTTGCATAACTTTGCAACAGCAGCATCAGCTCTGAGGATGTCGGATTTGTACTGGGGGGAGAGCTGGATCATTGGATCGCTAATGGTTCTGACATTTCCTGCATGTTCCTCTTTTGTTTCTCCATCTCTCGCAGATGTTTGAGTTCTATGAGCGAGTGTCTGGAGCCAGAATGCATGCTGCTTATGTCCGCCCTGGAGGAGTTCATCAGGTTAGTACACTGGAATTTAAAAACCTTTCCATCTCTTGTTGGAGAAAAAAACACTGTGGACATCTGGGAAGCTGAACTGAATCCATGTTACTGTGTATGTTGTAGGACTTGCCACTGGGACTCATGGACGATATTTATGAGTGGTGTAAGAACTTCTCTATACGCATCGATGAGGTGGAGGAGGTATGAATATCGATGAGCTTTGCAGAATGTTGGTCTGGTAGTTCATTGGCTGTTGGCTTGTAGGTTTCAAATGTAGATGTCCTGTACAGATGCCTTGGTGTGAACAGTGTAGACTCTGTTTTTTAAGAATGATGTTAATTCTGATGAAACGTTTTGTAGATGCTGACGAACAACCGCATCTGGAAGAACAGAACTATTAATATTGGGGTTGTTGGAGCGGAAGATGCACTCAACTATGGCTTCAGGTATATACAGTGTTTAGGATTTGCATTTTTCATCATTATGGTATATCATGTATATCTTCCTCTTCCTCTCTCAGTGGAGTGATGTTGAGGGGCTCTGGTATTAAGTGGGATTTGAGGAAATCGCAGCCCTATGACAAATATGACGAGGTGGAGTTTGATGTGCCTGTTGGAAGCAACGGGGACTGCTATGACAGGTAAGTACTTAGGAGCTAGTACATCAAATTAAGGATGTGAATGTTTAACGTGCTCACTCACTTTTTAGTTTGACTTAAACTGTGACCTTATCTGTGAGCCTTATCACACATTCGGTGCAATGTAGTAATGCAAGCGCATGCATCGGTCAAATAGAATAGTTTTAAATTACAGCATTAAGAGAATATGAACAAGATATTTGTGTTCGCACAGGTATCTGTGTCGGGTGGAGGAGATGAGGCAGTCTTTAAGGATCATGATTCAGTGTCTCAACAAGATGCCTGAAGGAGAGATCAAGGTGGATGATGCTAAAGTTGCACCACCAAAGAGATCTGAGATGAAGGTGGGCTCTGTGTGTGTGTGTGTGTGTGTGTGTGTGTGTGTGTGTGTGTGTGTGCGCGTGTGCGCGTGTGTGTGTGTGTGTGTGTGTTAGGTATATATGATATAACATTAGTATAAAATATGCTAGTAATGTGCGACATATACATCTAATTTCAGACAAACAAGAGATGTGTGTTCATTACTTAGATTTGTAGATTTGTAGACAGTAGATTTAATCATTCAGAATAGCCATTATGGCTTGGTTTATGTATTTGTCTGATATCTGTATTTTTGTAGGCAGTGTGCATGTGCTGTAGCAGTGCTTGTACTAAATACCTGTGAATGGCTTTTAATTCTTATGGAATTTTTCTCTGTAGATGTCTATGGAATCCCTAATCCATCATTTCAAGCTCTACACAGAAGGCTACCAGGTTCCCCCAGGATCAACATACACAGCTGTTGAAGCACCAAAGGTGAGTTTCTGTACTGTAATATCCTTAGCTGTCTTTAGCTCGAGCCATATGTATCAGACCTGTGTGGGGACGTGCACTGTTAGTGTTACTGCAGAAGGAGTGATGGAACTAATGAAAGCTGCTGATAAAGCGAATGAAAAGAGTTGTTTTAAACATCGTACATACTTATGAAAAAGGTATTATATAGCATACAGATAATCTTTTCCAGGCGTGACTGATGGATTAAGATGAAGAGCTTGTGCCACTTTAGGAAACAGGCCAAGATTTAACCTAGATTACAGTAGTGGAGATAAAAGAAGTGCTGTTTTAGAGGTAATAAACCTTATGTGAAATTAAAGAAAAAATGCCTGGTGTTTATAATGCATCAAAGTGATGGATGTATAGATTATTTTTTTCTCAAAGCAGGTAGAATTTATGGACAGATCCATAAACATGATCAACAGAAGGGTTAATTGTGACTGTCGTGGAGACATTTTACAGCAGGTGAATAGTGGTACGAAACACATTGTTGGTTGTGCTGAACACACTCAGACCTGACACCTCAAGTTGTTTTTTCTAAACCATACTTTTTTTTTTTTTTTTTTTTTTTTTTTTGCTAGTCCAACTTGTGCACTTGTATATACTTGACACGAACAAACTCATTAAAACCCACTGTAGGCAGTTCCTTAGCTTACATTTCCTCCTCATTTTATTTGCAGCATAGCGGACAACACAGCGTGACATGGACTAAAAAAAATTAGTTATTTGGAACTGCTCGATTTTACACAACTCTCCCCCCCCCCACTCTCTATCAAAATATGCAAAGGCAAGGGGAAACATGACAAATGTGTTTAACCACAAAGAAAGCACCCCAAAGAGTGCTGAAATCTGTTTCACACAGGGAGTGAGCAGCACCACAACCAGAAACAGCTCTGCAGTAAACAAAGGCATTTGAAAAAGGTATTACTTATAAGGAAACAATTAAGCCTCGGAAAGACATAACTCATAACATAACATTGTACCTGGCCAAGGATATAGTCCTGGTTTTTTTTTTCCATGGCTTCTAAAAATGATCGATTCTCATTATGACTTAGCAAATTGCAAGTATTGTCTTTCCTCAGCTGTAGATAGCTCTGAACCAGCTCAGCTAATTTATTCAGTATTTAAACATATTTAAATATCACAAATACTCAGCTGTCAATTAGGGCTGTCACTATCGATTATATTGGTAATCAAGTAATCAGATGATTCATTGAATAATTGGGTTTTTTAAAATTCACAGTAAAAATAGACTTAAGTGAACAAATGTGAATTATATATATAGCAAAACCTTGATATTTGACCATTGTGTTACAATAGAAATGCTACAGTGATTATAATTCTGTGATTTATGTGATGAGTAACCATGGAAACATGCCAAACTCAAAGTGGGAGTTATGACCTTATTATGAAACATGCTATGAAGAGTAATTTGCACATATTAACGGTATGGATGTATTCACACGTTTACTTCACATTTGGTTTTCATTTCTGCTTTATATTAACTTGCGCGCTCTGACAGGCGTTTAAGGGGTGAATGACTGTGCTGTGCCAGGTAGCGGATCTGTGAAAGTCAGATGCAGCCTTTTCAGTTGCTGCAGCATTGAGCAGCAAGTACTGAAATTTACTTGAGTAATCATGACAGCTCTACTGTCAATCAACTTTCCATTTATTGCACTTTTAAATCCTGAAGGTATTAGCAGAGGTGATGTATTTTTAAATATGCTACTCATGCCTGATTTTCATTTTAGAAATAATTGTGTACATTTTGTTGGGAAGTGCGCTCTTGCTTGGTCCAGTAACTTGCAAAACACGCCAACATGGTAAAATAATCATGATTTCTTGGATTGTAATCCGACCTGAAAAAAAATATAGAATATTTTTGCCAGATTGTCCATCACTAGTTCTCAATGGATGTCACACAGAGCAGATACACTTCCATTTTAACCAGCGTTTCAATCTGCACCAACCCCACGATGTAAAATCTGGCAATTTGATAGATATGGCAACAACAGACCAGCTGCTTTGAAATACATTCCTGATGAAGTTTAAAAAAGATGGAGTTCTGTGAATTTTGAAAACACCCTGAACTCTGAGCTAATCAGATTGCAACCTTCAAGATTATAAAGCATGTGGCCGGAAGTCCCCAGGTGGCTATCACGTGGCCCGTGAGCGCCATGTGTGAACGTTTGAGGCTGAAACTAGTGAAATGTAAACTTCGTAGCAAAGCACTGCAATCTCAATTAGAATCTACAACGACCTCGTGTCTTTGCAGCATGTAGTTGCATGGTAAGTTTTCTTGATTAAAATGAAGCATGATGGGGTGGTGGAAGTGCAAACACACAAAGTCAGTTTGGGGTTCTAGTTTGAAAAATGTGGTACTAAATATCTAAAACTAAATTTGGCTGGATAAAAATAATAAAGATGGTTTTAATCACATTTAGTTTTGTTAATATATAATAATTTAAATAATATGGGTACCACTGAAGTTGTTTTCGTTTCTCCTCAGGGGGAGTTTGGGGTGTATTTGGTCTCTGATGGCTCCAGCAGACCCTACCGCTGCAAGATCAAAGCTCCAGGCTTTGCTCACTTGGTAAACAGATTCTCTTATTCAAGACTGTAAACATTAGTGATTACTGTGTTATGCAAGATGAGGATGCTGTGACATTATTAGAGGATAATGGATTTAAAAAAAAAAAATGGTAAATTTATCCCAATTTACAGTATGGAGTATTTATCATTCTGGCACTCTCTTAGGTGGGGGTGTTGTCATATAATGGAAAATTCACTACATTATTGCTACAGCTGTATTGAGACAATGTAAAAATATGTGTATTTAAAAAAATATGTAGAAAATATACAAATTACTAGTATATTCCTTAGTCACATATGATCAACAGTCTAGTTGTTTTTCTGTAACGCAAATTTGTTTTCATTGCAGGCTGGATTGGACAAAATGTCAAAAGGACACATGCTTGCTGATGTGGTGGCCATCATTGGTAAAATGATTTCTTTGGATATTGTTTGTAGAGCATTAGTACTCCTCTAGCTATCTGAATATCTAAGAGACAGAAATCAGAAGGGTATGTTTCTAGATTAGCGGTTCTAGAGTGTGGGTCAAACTCAAGGGGCGTGGACCAGATATGGCCTGCTGCCTCATTTCTTTTGCCCTGCATCACATCCTATTAATGAAAAAGCAAAAAGAATTCCCGGTGTAGCCTGGTGTAATGTGCAGCTGAGTGTAGAATTCATCTGGTTTGAAATATTTTTAGACTGCTTTTCTTTTCACATGCCTTTTTTCTGCCTGTATTTCCTTACTGTCTGCTTCACCACAACTAGTTGACATCCTCACAGCTGCAACTAGTGAATATATTAAACAACTAGTCTATGCGACCCCTTATATATAGTCCTCTCTGAAAGTACTGGAACGACAACGCCAATTCTTTTTTTGCCGTACACTGATGGCATTCGGGTTTGAGATCAAACAAGATTGGCAGACAAAATGTTTCTGTAGACTTCTGAATTCATTCTGCTGCTACCGTCATGAGTTACATCATCAATAAAGATTAGTGAGCCCATTCCCGAAGCAGCCATGCATGCCCAAGCCATGACACTACCTCCACCATGCTCGACTTTGATTATATATAACTATGCTCAGTATAATATGTGTTGTTACGTAGTACGGATGAATAGGTTCTGTGAGCGCGTCTTTTTCCTACAATCATCCTGCTCTACCTTCAGAATCTAGGTGATTAGTGTTAATCAGTAGAATACTGTGCTAGAAATGAGTATCTTTAGATTATGGCCCTTAAAAAGCTCACAAAAATGCTGGTGTGGCCCTACTAGAATTTGAGTTTGCTGGCCCTCTTCTAGAGGCAGAGGGCTTTGGTTGAAAGCAAAGGACTCAGACTTCCTGTAAATATTTAGCATGTAGCATTACTGAAAACAGTTGGAATTACAGATAATTTTGTTTTACCATATTTTATGAACATTACATAATTTAACAAGCTTTATTGCTATTTGAATATTCACACTCTTTTTCTGTAGTGTACTGGTTGAACTAAAGCTTTTGTTGCATTTCCCTTTTAGGAACTCAGGATATTGTGTTTGGAGAGGTGGACCGTTGAAGAGTCACAATGCCTGTTTTGTGTACATCAGTTTTGTCTTTCAAATTCACTCTAGTAATGTTATGATGGACAACTTCAATCAAGCCTATCTATGTATAAAAACCTAATAAATGGAATAAATATTTTATGTCTGTGCCTGTTGCTATTTCCTCTTCATGTATAGTTAGGTCGGGTAAATGTTCTGACAAGGATGACAAGTGTTTTGTTTTACTGATGCTCAAAGTTCATATTCAGCTAAAAACAAGAAAACTACCTGGTGACAAAGTTAGCTTTTAATGCGTAACCATCAGTGAGTCCTTTGTAATGGAGAAGATTCTGTGCCAGATAGAAGAGCAGTCACACTTGGGGGAGGAAATGTAAAATGTAAGACATGGTGGTACTGCATTTCTTTTTTTGACATGACAGGGCACCACACTGAAAAGCAAAACTTAATTTCAATACTGTCAATACTCGGTACTTTCAGTAGTCAAGCATGCAGCGTCTCAGAAAGCTGCAGTAATATTAAAGGGCTTGTTTCTAATTGGTCTTTACAGCCACAGCCCTAGTACAGCTTATGGCTGTGATTGTTTTTCGTTGTGAACACTGTTCAGTGTTTGTAGAGAGAGCTGTACCCTCTGTGGTTCACAGTAAGTAAAATGCTAACATTCCAGAGTTTAACTTCATGAAGATCGTTTTAACACCTGGGTTTAAAAAAAAAAAAAAAAAAAAAAAAAAAGGTCAGTGTATAAGTCTTGTACTTAGATATTGTACTTGTACTCGATATTTTGTGACCCAAGATACTTTCAAATTTGTTACCAGAGATATAAAACAACTCTCATCATCCATTCTTATAAAAACAGTGCTTTTATTTGATATACTGTGAAAAAATAATTACATAACATTTTTAAAAAAATATTGGGGGGAAAAAAGATAATGAAATAAAAAAAACTGAAAATTCATTAACTTCTGTTGTACATCTGTAGAATGCTTCAACTATGAAGAACAGTACAGTAAGGTCAACATTTGCTTTCTAAGACACAAGTATACAGGATACAGTCCTACCAGCAGAATAAAAGTATTGGAGCAGGAACTTTAGGGAAGTAAAGGATTACATAAAGATATTTGTACACAAAGAGATACACACACTCACACACACACACGCACACATCATTCTCCTCCAGCCTTAAATTGGCATATAAAGTGTTGGATTATAAAAGTCATGTTTTCCTAAGGCCACTCTTTTTTTTAAAATTCAACAACACATATTCATATATCCCTCTTTTAGTCCTCATGGAGCTTCAGTCCTTTGAGAAGGAAGCTGGAGGAAGGCCATGTCCTCAAACGTAGGTTAGGTCATACACTTCTTTCTCTGTCAACTGCTCAAAGTAACCAAATGTACCATAAGGACATACTAATGGGCAGCACAGGCAGGTATAAAGGTGCTATCTGTTGATGATGAGCATCTCGTTCTGCTGAATGCTCTTTGGCACCGCACAGGACTCCAGCCAAGTATAACGAACAAAGCTCATTATTCTCTTGTTTTTTTGTTTTGTTTTTTTTACAACAGGTCATAAAATCTTTAAAATCCATTGCCAAACCTTAGTCCTTCTGCCAATTTTCCCTTACACTGTTGAAATGTAACAATACTGCATTTAAAGAGTGCATCACACTGAATGATATAAAACAATACTTGAAATAGGAGTAACACATGGGAAAGTATTTACAAGACTCCTTCGATTGAAAGGCATTGAAACTCAGATGACGATTGTAGACAGTACCTCACTGTTCCGTGATGGAAAACCATTATGAGACGGATTGTCTTCATTTTCACCATCGACATGATCATGATGTTTACATCCTTCAGAACCTGTCTGGTTTCATATCCGTAGGCCAAGTCTGACTTTTACTGGTCAAAAAAAAAAAAAAATGCTTCCTCCAACTTAGGCGTCTGTGTTTGGCACAAGTAGCAGGTGTGTCTTTGTGATATCGTGTGTGTGGGAACAGTCCCCAATGTATTAGGTATTGATAAACTTCACATAATAATATATATATATGTATAAACATTCTGTTCTCTGGGATAGACCCTGGGAACCCAAAACTGTCAAGAGATCCATCCAAGAACTGACGACAAGATCAGCTCCACTTGGTTCATTATGATGACTTATAACAAGGTGACGACATAGCAGCCTGATCTATGATCAGTATGTGTACCTAAGGCTGGGTCACACATTTTTTAATCTTTTGCAGTCCCATACCCTTCAAAATACCTTTTTTTTTTTTGTCACCGTCATTATTGTTGAGTCCAAAAACAACAAACACAAACAAATCTGCATATTTCCTTGTTTGTTGAGGTGAATATCACCTAAATAAAGACTGACACTCTAACGATGAACCTTTGGTCCACAATTCTTTACAGAAATATGAGAGAAAAAAATAATTCTGTATTTCGGGACTAGTCAAAACACTCTAGCCTAGTGTGCAAATGAGAGATTACAGGTAGATTATAAGGGTAATAATCTATGCTAGAATACTGGAATGCAGTGCAAACAATGACCCCACTACAAAGCACCATGGGAAAGAGTGGGGAACGCAGACATATATATATATATATATATATATATATATATATATATATATATATATAGACAAACATATACTGTATATATATACGCAGCTATACTGTATGTGCTCAAAGATCAACTAATCACCATGTAAAAACAATTTGAAAAAATATATGGTTTACTATGATGCCCCTTTGCACATCCCACTATATACTCCACCAATTGATGTGCCAACCCAATGGTTTGTCCCATCACGAAAAGTAAAAGAAAGAAGGAGAGAACGAGTGAAAGAAAGAAAGAAAAATAACTGTCATTGGCCATGGCTGATGGCTTCCTGAACTGGTCTCTTTTCCTTCCTTATGCGTCTATTTTTATATCAACAAAAATGTTCGAAAGTGCTTTAATTCAATGATATGAGTTGCAGCTTCATTAATGAGAATGAAAGCATTCTGCCAGAGACAACTTTGTAATAAAAGGTAACTGAACCACATATTTCTTTTGTTCCTATAATTGTTCTAAATGATAAGGCTTGTAGCCCACTTCATGAGGTAGCTTAGCAATCTAGAATACCGACTAGATACTAATTAACAGGTAAAGCAGGTAAGTGTATTGACCTTTCATCACCTAGTGTCCAATTGATCACACATACTTTGTAGGGGTGTAACTGAATTCAAAACAGAATTCAAATCTGACAGGATTTTGATACGGCAGTGTCTCGATGCAATACATTTTCAATACAGCGAAAATAAGCATTGTCTGAATATGTGTCTTAGGTTTCCATTTTCCATTGATTAAAACATAAAAGTACAATAATTGAAATGCAGCAATGACAGTGTTCGTGTGATCCATTCAGACTCGTAGCAGCATATTAAAAAACAAAAGCTGTGCATGAGGATGTAATAAAATTAAACATCGAATTAAACATTAGCTCTAGTTTCTATGAAGCACAGGTTTTTTTTTTTATTTCAAATTCTGCTATTGGGTAGTTGTGCACTCAGTGTCACGCAGCTCTCTGTAGCGCAAACATGTTTTTGAATCCTGTGTTCTCCATTACCAAGCAGGGTCTCATATCTGCAGCGCCCAAACCCTGATGTGATTTTCTGTAACCTGTACTAAATCAGCAGAGAGTTTTGTGTGTGCGTGTGTGCGCATTGCTGCGTGTTTTCATCTAGGTCTACCAACCGATACAGAAGCTTTAGGTCACTGGTCATCAGAGTTTTAAGTTACTGGAAATCCAAAGTGCTCCCGTATAACAGGACTTACAGATTTGCAGGAATTTTCCAGTTCCTGCTTGCTGTTGATGGTAGCCATGGCTGCTTTCCTTGAGCTAATATGCTAGTATTGTAGCATGTTAGCTCATGAAAAACAGAATACATAGCAGAAAACTGAACTGAACTGGGACTATGCAGCCTGGTGAATGTATTGGCATATCGTATCGAGAGCCTCGTATCGAAAGATAGAATATGATGTGCCGTATCGTTACACCCCTAATGCTTTGGTAGCCAAGGATATATGGTCATATAGTGTTGTGCTTTGTTTGGTGCTTTGCTCATGGTTGATTGTGAGGAAATAATAAAAGTCTGTAAGACTGTTTAGGAATCATCATTGAACCACTGTACGTCTACTGTAGGTGTAATCTCTGTTATATTGCTTTCTTGTATTTGCCTTGTAAAGGTGTGGAGACGAGTTGAAGAAGCCATTAATAAGAATTCATACAAAAGTCTTCCATGACCACCACATGTAGATTTTGTCACAGACAAACACAGAAGCTTCCATCAGTTCTCAAGATGTGTCTGTGGCTATGCTAACTCCAAGATATTCACACCTATACAGTCAGAATTTTGAAGATCTTAGATCCTTCATTAATGCTACTTTTTTCATCTTGATTGTGACTTTCGCTATCAGCTCCTTGAGCTGAGGAAATAAGCAGAAAAAGCTGAAAAGAGAACTCCCTCACCTCTCAATTTCCCTCCCACTCTCTCTTCTGTGCTTTCTGATCTGATTCCTACCACTCATTCTCCCTTTCTTTACAACTTCCTCCTGTGTATGTTTGTGTGCATGTGGTCAAGTGGGTGTGCTGAAGTGAGGAAGAGCAGCGCAGTGTGGCATTATGCTCCTCCTTCACACGTGCGTCTGCATCCTCTGTGTGTGTCGGTGGGAATAGTCGGAATGCTGTGAGGTGTAGGAAAAGCGCGTGGAGCTACCATACTTCCCGAGTCCACTCTCCGGGGGTGCAGCAGTGCCTCCGACGCCTACACTTTGCCCCACGCTGTACATCTCGTATGCTGCGCCGCTTTCTAATGGAGCGAGGCTGGGAGGAGCAAAGCCAAGACGATACGTGGGGTAGTGCGATGGGTAGCTGTAGTTCTCGTATGGTAACTGTGGTGTCGAGTCTAGGAGACTGCATTCAGCTGGAAAGTCGCCTGTCTGAGGCCCGGAGCTGGGCGGAGGCTGCTGAGACTGACTTGGTCTGCTGAAGGTGTTGAACTGGGCATAGCTGAGCCTGGAAGGAGGTCGAGGGTCATAGCAGCCGGCTCGTGACCCAGGAGCCAAGCTGCTCGGCGTTCCAGGCCCTGCTGTAGCTCCAGTGCCTGAGCTACCACTAACAGTTGCAGCGCCGCCTGGTGCAGTGGCGGTCCGATAGTCAGAGTAGTGCATGGAGCGGGAGGCAGGACGGCCTTCGTCATGGGTGGACGCTCGCACGTTGTAATAGCCATTTGTTGGGTCCTGTCAAAAGAAAGAAAAATGAGTGTGAGTATGCAAAGTAATAACACATGGCTTCATCTTCTGTGGGTGCATACACAGAGTGCAAAAGTTTGCATACCCTGTGGTTTCTGGGTAGAAAGGAAAAATAAAAATCATTTCAAAGAAATCAAATCAAAGATTTCAATTTTTTTCCTTCTTATGTGTATCTGCCACATGGAAACAATCCAAAGATTATGGCAAAATGACAAACAAAACAGTTTAAAAAGAGCCAGAAGAAAAATTCCAAGTTTTGCTACAACGCTTTCTTTTTTCTTTTTGGAAAAAAACCTATTTATTACATCTGGCAAAGACGTTGAGACGATTTCTAGCAAATCGCTTTCTGCACTTTTTTCAAGTTTTGCTGTTGCCAGTGAAAATGATTTTTATTTTATTTTATTGCCTATTTTGTGAATAATGATGTACTCATACAATGCAACATCCACTGACATGTTACGCAGCACATGTACATGTACATATGCTGCACTGAAGGACAAACACAAAGCTTGTGTGCGTGTGAGAGTGAGCTTGTGTGCGTGTGAGAGTGAGCTCGTGTGCGTGTGAGAGTGAGCTCGTGTGCGTGTGAGAGTGAGCGTGTGAGAGTGAGCTTGTGTGCGTGTGAGAGTGAGCTCGTGTGTGTATCTCACTCACCTTGATCTCATAGTCCTGACGCGTGTCCAAGGTGTCACTGCGCAGGTCCGGTTTGATATCAATGTCATCTTTAAAAGGCTGAGAGGAGGGAGAAAGGGTCACAGAGGGCAAAAACTAAACAATAAATGACAAACCAACCAAGAGGGGGGGCAGAAGCAACACAAGAGGGGAAAAAATGGGTTAAGAGAAAGAGGAGGACGAAGATAAAACAGGAGGAGAGGGAAGTTGAGAAAAGAGGATTAAATTCAGTTTTTCCGCATAATACGTTCGATGAAATACAGGGAGTAAGACTTTTTGACTGTTGGAGTGCAGTTTAGTGTGTAGGGAGGTTTCAAGATGACATGTTAATGGTCAAGAACATGAATAATGATTCAAACAGTCATTTGCATTGGTTGAGTTTTAGAAGCCAACATAATGGCCAAAGGTTTTTATGGTATCCCTAGTTAGTATTTAAGAGTATTGATGTTACACTGGTTTAAAAAAAAAAAGCATTGTGACCACAAATCACATTTATAATGCATTTATACATAAAGGAATTGCAAGCCTGCCAGAGAAGTCTGAGTTATACAACAACTAGAAAGTTGCAAATTCATATCTCTTCTGTTATAAGGTTAAATGTCACATTTCTGCAGCTTGTAATATCCCTGGCCTGTTAAAATATCCTGTCAGTGCACCCCTGAGGCACATCCAGATACCGTGATGAATATATGATGGGACACTTAGGTTACCTCTGTGATTTATGTTCAGGGATGAAGGTGTGTTGTTTCTTTACCTTTATCAAAGAATACTACTACTGACAGCACAAAAGGTCAGTTTTCATACAGACAGAGAGACAGCATTTCTGCTTCACGTTTTATTATTTGCGGCTGTAAGTACAGTTTAATCAAACCTAAACGTGACCCATTTGCTGTTTACCTTTCAAAGCTCTACCACTGAGACACACAGCTGTATGAGATATGACAAGATGCAGGTCAGTTCCAGGTCACTGACATGGAGGAATAGTTATCTTTGTTTCTCAGCACTGAATGGTTTACACATTTGTATTAACAGTGAGACAGATAGCCTTGATATGTTTTCACAAAACTGCATCTGGTAACACAGACTGTCTGTTGATTAGCTTTTACACTTGTAGCTATACCACAGTGTGCACTATGTAATGATGTAGTGCACTAACAGCTACCCATGAGCAAAGCACTCATAACCTGCATGCAGTCACGCACCAAAAATTCAAATATTTAAGACTCCCTTGCATATTCAAAAATACTGACTCACCGAGTACATGGCCTTGACCATGCGGCTTGCTGTGGAGACGCTGGCTGAGTCTTCCTCTAAGCTGTGGGTTTCTTTATTTATTGTCTCCACCTTGATGTCTGGCTTACCAAGAGTGACCCCACGGCGACCTGGGAATAAAACAGATACGCAATTTTATACATTTCTTACACAGCTGTCCTGAAAATCAACACATGTGTGGCTCTGCATTGTGATTGTAGGTTGTAGGAGAAATATATGCCTTTATTAATACACACTTTAACCACTGGTGCAGTGAATAATAATTTTATTAAGCCATTAAATGTGTGTGTGTGTGTGTGTGTGTGTGTGTGTGTGTGTGTGTGTGTGTGTGTGTGCATGTTTTCTTACTTCCTTTCCGTTGACGATATAGGAACAGGACTAATGCCAGCAGACAGAGTAATAGCAAAATAGAGCAGCCTACTGTGCTGCCAGCAATGATACCAACTGGGACAATTTCTGTGCGAGAGAAATGAGAAGTTCAGGTTAAACATCTGCACGTAACCAGGAGCTGAATACGTGTTTCAAACTGCGCTACTGCACAAAGGAGTTGTTATCTTAATATTTAAACAAATTGTCTAAGCATGAAAACCATGACACTGTACTAGACCTTTTCGTTATAACCATAACAACATAAAAATCAAATATAGTATTTAGTATTTATAATTAATTGATGATTAAGTATTGATAAAAATGATTATGCCATTGCCTCCCTTAATTCAGTACCAGCAACAAAGGTAAAGTGAAATTAGTTCAGTTTTCTTAACCCTCTACTGCATGAATTATNTAAAAAAAAAAAATTAGGGGGGTAGTTTGTAAATTGTTGCCATATGGCAACAATGTGCAGTAAAGGGTTAAATCAGTGTCTGACCTTTATTCATTCTATTTTGCTCCACTAGGTGGCAATATATATCTTACTCCACAAACAGAAGGGAAGTAAATCTAAGCATGCACTCCTAGGCACAGAGTCAGCACTAATCAGAGTTACAAGAAGAGATAGCTACTTTAAAATTATACACAGAAAAGGTCCCTAGTGTAGAAAAAACTCCTCCTCAGAAGAAGAAAGGTTACACATCATCTGCAGTGTGGAATCGGTTCGGTTTTCTTAAATCAAATATCTGAGCAGTGGAACAGTAAACACACTGGTATTTACGACCAAAAATCTGTGTTTATATTTTGTTTACAAGACTGATTTATATTCAGTTTAGATTTATACTTAATTTAAATCTCAGGTTTTCCACATGCATATCCCTTCTGTTGTATGTCAAATGCTCAAAATTATATTTCAGTTATACTTGATCATTTAAAAAATATATAACACCAGTATATAAACCTTTTGTTTTGTTCAGGGTTCTAAATATTATTCACAGTTAAAACTGAACTTCAGGAAATACATATAATAATTTTTAAAAACTCGTCCACTAAGTGACACTGTCTGCCCTTTACAGAAATAAAGGGAACTCTCTCCAAGCTTTTGTAAGCACACAGCTAAAATAATAAACATAATAATCATATGCAGGTAAACTCACCGGTCTCTTCCAGAGTGATGATCATGGTTCCTGGGCCGAATGCGTTCCAGGCCGTGCAGTTGTAGGTGGATTGGAAGTCGGACTCCATGACATTGTTGATGGTGAGAGTAGACAGCACTGCTCCTCCATCAGAGGACGGCTTACTCTGTTCCACAGTGTAGCGTTCTGGCAGAGTCCCCTTCTCTTTGTCCCACACGTTCTCCTTCCACGCCCACACCTGAAATGAACACAGAAACGGAGTATTACATTTTTTTTACAAAAGCAAATCAATAATTATATACTTATTTATGTGTCTAGAATATAATGTCATGAAGATTCCATCAAAGACCTAAAACGTATTGTTTTTTATTACAGCAGCTTTCTTGCCTATTTTGCTGTAAGATTCATAACACAATACTGAGGCTTTACAATCTTCTAAATCCAGGATACTCAAGAATTTTCAAGAATGAATGGTACACATGAAATCCCGTTCACAGAACAAGGCCTAGTTCTCTAGGTGGGTAGTATAAAGAGTGGATAGTCTGTGTGGGTGTAATTGTGGAGAATTTCAGGATCTGCACAGCAGATGATGGAATGGTTTTTAAAGCAAACAATCGATTAAATCAAGCTTATTCTATGATATGCTCCATGTTCAATGTTCTCTCTAGCATTGTAAGCACTTGCTATTTTCCTTTGTGATTGCTATTACTTTTAAACAATTGCTATTTCTTTGTGTGTGAACCCTGTAAGTAAGAACCATTTGCCTGTATTCTTAATATTTCTGTATTCTCGATACCAGCCTCTCACATTCACACACTTGTCCGTCACACACAATACACACCAATTACCTAAACAGCTTTTCTATGCTGAAACAAGGGTCTTAGAAAATGGTGAGAAAGCATCGCACTTCTTTAAACTCCACTGAAAGGTGGTGTATTATTCATACTGAACTATGAACATGTTTAAAAAATGCATAACTCCACATGTTCACAAGAAGGCTCCATTTACTGCACAAGCCAGCAGTACACACAGACCAGGGATTGAGGAAACAAATGCTCTGCTGTGTGTTTCATATTTCATAACTCTCTATTCAGAGCTGCATTAGGGCTTTGGCTGCCAGTCATTCTACATTACAGTCATTCAGACAGAAGAGAGCTCTAAATGGATAGTGCTGAGTTACAGTTAAATCAACTATGCAGAGAGCAAAAGCTTGGTTTGCTCGTGGAGGTCTGACATTCGTTCATTATTAATGTTGCTTACATGGACCTTTTGAACTTCTGATACTATTTGTAACATCCAGCCATGCTAGCTCAAAATACACAACCTTATATACTACTAATAAAAGTTTTTTTTTTTTTTTTGTGTAATTCTAAATTTTAAGCCAAGGTTACCCTAAGGCGTGTTGTGTTATTTCCCGTTGGAACTTCCTGACCAAATGGGTCAGGGCTAAAAGTGAGATTCAAATTGGTTATTTTTGAAGAATCCGAAGGTTAGAGGAAGTTTATGCTTTCACACATTTAAAACATTCACAGCTTCAGAACACACACAATGTCTACACAACTTCTACATTCTCCATTAGATAATTATGAAGAAAGCAATTTTTCCAGACACTTACGATCTTGTCCGGGGGAGGAGTGCTGGCGATGTAACACTTGACCTCGCCTCTCTCTCCTCTGACTGCGTACTGGACTGGCTCACTGGATATAATGGGGGGACCTGTACAGAGAGGAGCCGTACTTGGTTTTTTTGCTTTCTTGGGCAAAATTAATTGCGTAATTTCTGTAATTCAGTGTCTTAACACCAAGTTATGGCTCTGTGAAAAAGCATAAAAGCACTTCATAGAGTGGTGTATTACAGAACAGTATTTCTAATCATGAGAAAAGACTAACCAGCACAAGCTTCATACTGCTTCTTACTGCTTATTTAATACTCACTTATTCTTTATCATTTATATGAAGCTTATATCCTGTAGTATCTGCTATCAAATTATTCATGCATGCTAATAGAGTTTCAGTCTCCTATTTAATTATGCTTTCATATTTTCTGGCTCAGTTACTGACCATTAACAGTGAGAGTGACCTCTGTTTCTCCCACTCCAATCCTGGGCACTATGGCCTTACACACATATTGGCCAGCATCAGCCTGGCTCACTGACTTCAAATAGAGCTGGTTATTGTTACTCAGCACCTAGAAAGAGACAGAGGAAAGGGTTATATCTTGTAAAAATAAATTTCAGTACAATAAAAGCAACAAAGCTGTAGCACCTTTACAACCCCAACGACATGAAACTTCTGAGTTAGTAACTGAAAAAACAAACGAGCATGGAAAGCACAGGAGAGCGAGAGTGCACATTTTTTATTTTGCACCACGCCAGGAAGCAGCAATTCATGTCAGATGGATGAACCCACTCTCTAGAGTCAACAAAGAGAATATGTTGAAAGCAGACACGCAGGAGGAGGATTAAACACTGCAAACAATGACATCTTAGCAAGTGAAAATATGCTGAATATAGTCAAATCTATCTACTATTTCCTATTATACGATTACCATAAACCAAATATTATTATAATAGAATATTAAACCTATTTCTAGACTCTTTTTTTTTAAACTAATTCCAAGCTGAAATATTCGTGTACACAGCAGATATTCTTGACAGATTATTTTGCTGTTTTTAAGCATTTATTTCTATAAAAAAGCAATATTATCTGCTAATTATTATCTGGGGCAGTCGTGGCCTAATGGTCTGAGAGTC
>CM074948.1:16317068-16346341 GCA_037577455.1 Pangasius macronema | reverse complement strand
GGATGGGTTAAATGCAGAGCACAAATTCCAAGTATGGGTCACCGTACTTGGCCACAAAGTCACTTCCACTTCCACTTTCAAAGATAATAGAATAAGAAAATGTAAAGCCTAAATGAATAAAAATGTCTTGAAATAGGTTTAATAATCTTATATTTGGTTGATTGTGCTCTTATAATAGGAAATGCTAAATAAATTTGACTATATTCATCTATAAAAGTGAACAATTCTACCGTCAAAAACGTCACTTCTCTTTACTTTACCTCTTTCCACATACCTCCCTCCCTGCTATTCTGAATAACAGTGTCAGAATGAAAGGAAAAGGCAGACGACAGAGAAAGAAAGGAACACTCCAGTTTTCAGAGTAGTCTGAGTCGGACTGCTTACCATGCTGGACCCCTTCTTTGTCCATGTGAGGGTGAGAGGGGGGTTGCCTGCCCACTTGCAGTTCAACGTGACATCAGAATCGATGTCCACTGTCACTGGTTTCGGCTCTACCACCAAGATAGGACCAACTAATGGAAAGGAAAAAGAGAAAATTGTAGCAAACTACTTTTGAACATTTATGTAAAAAGACTGGCAATGGTTTGAGGTAAAGCTGGGAAAGTGTTAAGGACAGAAAACTTTCCGCACCTTCTCAGTTACTGACAAATTGCATTTTTTTTCCTTCTCATTAATGGTAAGAAGAGAAAAAAGAGAGGCTGGTAAGGGGAATGAGCTGATATAACTTAAGCAATAACAGGAACTAACTTGTTCGGATGTCCCACAGTATTGAATGTACATATTATTAAATGAATAAAAATTATAATCGTCTGCAAACTGCTGTGGAATAAAACACTCAAGGATGTCCTTTTATAGGAAAATAATCAACTTTGGAATGGTAACACCATCACACCATCCCATCGCTGAACTAATTCATGTCATCCTTGTACACAGATATTTTGTAAATATGTCTGTAAATTAAATTAGAATTAGTTTTTTTAAACTGCTTCTTACAGTGGACATCCACTAGTATGCTGACGTTGGTGCTCCCCACCGCGTTGAACACTAGGCAAGAAACAGGCTCGGTGAAAAAAGAGTGGTCAGCTTTAGTGACAAACACACTCTCTCTCGCACCCTGGATCACCACACCGCCCTTAGCCCATCTGGCAAAGAGAAAAGTGTGACAAGATGAAGACCAACAATGAGAAACACAAAGAAATATGCTAAATGGAAGTAGTTTATGTTAGTGAAAATTTTTTATGTTTTATTACTCAAAGAATACTGTGTGCCTCTCTATTTTAGGCTACATTTGCCTTCATTTCTGTCACATTGTGTTGCACCTTTCACTGCCTGCTTATGCGCTCCTCAGATCAAGATAGCAGCTCTAATCCAATACTGAACCAGGCATTTTAGATTTAGACCAAGGTATGTAAGATAAAGTTTTATTCCTGTAGAAAGTTGACTTATCGAGTGTCACACCTGTAGTATGTAATGTGTCAGTGGATATCATATCATATACAGCCAGACTGCGTGATTGTCTCATTTTAGAGCAGGTAAAAACATGTGATTTGATGAACCACCAAGAGAAACATATAATAATCATAACAACACTGATTGGCCATTCCTAATTATACCTATTTTTTCTTAGACATTTCCCAAACCCAATGTCCTCCCTTTATTATTGCTGTTAAAAGGATGGTGACGTTTTCTTTTGAATCCAACACAACTTTTTAAAAGTATCAATATGCATAACTATACGGTGATATTTGTGAGCTGATGGTTATTAAACTACCAATATAAACACCAGGAGAGTTAGAGACACACATACTTGTAGCCCATAACTGGGGGGTTGGCGGTGGCTTGGCAGGTGAATGTCACTCTCTCTGGAAGGTCGTGTCTCGCACCAAGTTACCTATTGTGGTGGTGTCCTCCTAGACGAGTAGTCCTTATAATCTTACTTTAAAAAAATGCATTTTAAGCTATACTACTACACTAACACTACTGTATCCTAAATCTGCACTACTGAGTACTACTAAGAAACCATTCACTGTAAAGTTCCACATAGAAAGGCCATAGGAGCATGTGTGAGAATGCTGAATGTGTAGAGACTCACGGTGCACATTGAGGGTGATGGCAGTACGTTTGCCCAAGGGCGCAGCCAGGTTGGTGGCCACACATGTGAAGTTCTTTCCTGTGTCTGTGTCCACTGGGACAACGGGGAGGAAGCTGCGCGTGGTGACTCGCTTCCTATCAGGTAGCACCTCCTACACAGAGAGAGACAGAGAGACAGAGAGAGACAGAGAGAGTGTAGAGCAGAACACATGTGATTGAGAAATCCTGTTGACTAATTCTATCTTTTTTTTGGAATAAACTTGGATTTTCATGGACTATTGAAGCTTTAAGGCAGTCCAGGAACAAAGAGATCTGAGTGAAATGGGTTAAAATGTGGTACAGAATGGCAACACGACTGACGGGGGAGATGTCCGTCGGGCAGAAAAACGGTAAGATATTGACGTCCCCCAAACGCTCCGCGTGTCACGCAGCTCAAGTTGTAGGAAACCCCTGCAGTGAGAAGGATCTCTGGGGAGCCGTCAATAACCGGCTCATCAGGAGGAACTACATGAGCACAGAGAGGAATCATGCAATGAACACACGCCTATACATCATGCACAATACATGCAAGATTTGTGCAGTAAATTTTCTGTTGTACCAGTTAGATGATATATACATATATTATACTGTTATGTATAAAATGTAAGTCACTGACTGAGTGTGATGGCAATCAGCACAAACAAATGATGCTACACTGGTTAGAGTTTTTTGGTTGCTTTTGAGTTGAGTGGCGTTTAATGTACTGAGACGTCACCACAGAGTCGGCCAACACTGACATATAACTAGTATAATATCTCAGGAATCAAACCAGCACAATCATTTTACGGCACAAATCAGTATATGCTAAAAAAAACATGACAGGTTTTTATTATTTCCTTTTAGACAGGGTGCTAGCTTCAGGGTGGTAAATGAACCTCCCAGATCTCCATTATGTCAATATTGGAAATCATGTGTTTTATATTATTATATATTATAGGTCAAGTTTAAACTGGACAAAATTTCACCATTACGCTGGGCTGATTGCACGTCACAGAATTCTGCTCTAGTTGCATTTTAATGTGGAAACCTCATATGTTAAACACTTCAGTTACATCCTTGCCTCTTTTATAGTTACAGTTAAAGTTGTTCATTATTTTTTATAGTTATTATATATTATAGTTATAACCTTTATATAGTTATTTCATAAACCTTACAATCTTGATTTTGCATTGTATTATGTTGTTCAATTTTGAAATGATATGATTAGTATAGATCTATAAGGACTTTTAAACATTACAAACAGCACCTTTAAAAAATTACATGGCAAAAGATCTTGTTCTTCTGTATGTTATTAGATAACAAGACGGTGTAATATTTCCTCAGCAATATACCTAATGCAACATACTCTCTCCCTAACACACACACACACACACACACACACACACACACACACACTTACTGAGAACGGTGAGTTTGGCTCTTCGGGAGCGCAGGGCAGCCTCTGTAGCCTGGCACTCGTAAAGAGAGTCATCTGAGAGTTCAGCCGATGAGATCTCCAAATTGTACTGTCCCACATCCACCAGTCGCAACACACGGTATCTCGGCCAAGCTGAGACACACAACACACACAGACTATGCTCTTTTCTTTTGCCAAGACAAGTAGCATTTATGTGTATTTTGCAGATAATACATATTCTGGTCATAATGTATTTGAGAAGCATATAGCACCATAATATATATCAGAGGGTGTAAATACATAACTATGCTCTGTGAATATACTTTGCCATTTGTCTATTCCATATGAACACACAGATGTTAAATGACAGTAGTATATGAAAACAGTGACAGCAGGTCCTCCAATCACTCCTGAATTTTAGTGGCCTTAATTTTCACAGACTTTATCTCAGCACACAGATTCTGCATGTGCATGCACACACCCTGTCATGTCTGACATGTTTCTGGTCACCACAAGGTGGCAGAAAAGGCTGTTATCTGAGGCAGTATAAAATATTCTAGCATCATGACAGGCATTTCTAGCTGCTGTTGCAAGAGAAATGACAGAAATACTGCTGTGGATTACATCATTCACTCCCCTCCATTCACCAGAAACTGCTTATGTTAGCTGATTTACTGTACCTTTGAGTATTTGTGCCTCCTTGTAATGTGTGTATTATGTCCATTGTGTTCACGTTTTGTTATTACCTGCACGCATGATGTGTGTGTGTGTGTGTGTGTGTGTGTGTGTGTGTGTGTGTGTGTGTGTATGTGTGTGTAAATTTGCAAGAGAGGCACAGAATGCAAAGCACTGAAGCAACATTGCAATCAGAGAGAGAGAGAGAGAGAGAGAGAGAGAGAGAGAAAAATGGTTGCATTTAGCAATATACCAACCTATATTGTAAATTTTCTGACATTTCATAAAGATTCAAAATGTAAAAATATGTAAAGAGGAGAAAAGGGAAAGAAATGCATATGACTATATGACCAACCTCGAAGGTCTTCTCCAATGCCTAAAGCCAGCCCATCCTTAGTCCACTGTACAATGCCGGAGTAATTGAAGACCACGCAGGACAGGACCACTCTTTGGCCCAGAACCACCGATTGATCTGCTGGCTCCTGAGAGAACCGGGCCATCCACACTGCAACAGAGAACCTCATGTTAATGTACCGTCACCATTAATCTTACACACACTCTTGTCTTACTGTTCTTTTGAGGACGTTGGTGTCTGTATTTATAATTACGTCCATTAATTACGATACGATGTTGATTTAGATTGGGATTAGAATTGGAGTCATTCGTAAAGGAAACCTTTTGGCTCTTTTAGTTTTTAAATAAAACCTCTCTTCCACAGCAGCAGTTTTCCTTGTGAGGACCAGCCAAATGTCCCCACAAGGTCAAAACACTCAGATATTCCTAGCCTCTCTACATATACACACATACAAACAGCAATACAAACATTTCTTCACACGTAGACATTTCAGCACAAGAATGCAACACCCACTATTGTATTAACACCATTAAAGCTGCCTTTAAGAACCTAGTGTGCTTTGTAAGATAAGTAAGGAAGTAAGTAAGGAAGCTGCACTAGATGTAACCTTAAGAGATACAGACAGTCGACGAGACTTTGACATATAGTGAGATATATCAATATCACATAATGGGAGTTTAACTGACTGCTATACGACTGTATGAAATAAATCTGATGCCAGTCAAGACTGCAAAGGTTTGCAATGTAAGTAATTAGAAGTGAAGTGATGTGTGGTTAAGTATGGTGACCCATACTCAGAATTTGTGCTCTGCATTTAACCCATCCAAGTGCACACACACACACACACACACTGTGAACACACACACTGTGAACACACACCTAGAGCAGTGGGCAGCCTTTTTTGCTGTGGCGCCCAGGGAGCAGTTGGGGGTTCGGTGCCTTGCTCAAGGGTCTCACCTCAGTCGTGGTATTGAGGGTGGCAGAGAGCGCTGGTCATTCACTCCCCCCACCTACAATCCCTGCCGGACCCGAGACTCAATCCCATGACCTTCAGGTTTGAGTCTGACTCTCTAAACATTGGGCCATGACTGCCCAAATCTAACCCTGGAACAGGATGTAGGAACTAGGATGTAACTGATTTATTTGGATACAACATGAGTGTTCCACTTTCAAATGCCACTTCAGAAGAACTCACTGAAGAAAGATCTGCAATGTTTAAAAGTGTGCTTTGTAATCTTGTACATGTTTTATATTAATAATAATAATAATAATAATAATAATAATAATAATTTAAGACATCTTAGATTATAAGATTATAGCTTCTTCGTTTCAGGCTTATGTTTAGAATGCGAGATGGTTGAAGGGAAATAGAAAGTTTTGCCAATGTATTTATTGTGACTGCAATTCGCCTTGCATGCAGCAGATGGCTGTAAAAAATTATGAACTACCTCTTTAAGATATTCTAGACACAGATTCAAAAAAAATCTGCTTACAGACAAGCGCAACGATTTTACATACCTCGGTTCAGCCTGTAATGCTACTTGGGTACATAGAAGTAACTGCTATTACTACTAAATTACAAACCTGATTACTGACCTGTCATAACTGAATCATATCTAAAAGCATTGGAGAGCGAATGTAGCCCGGCATAGTCATCTGAAGGGCTGGACTGATGAAATTGTCCCTCAATACCACATTCCATACACATTTCCTAAACCACAGAACATGATATCCACCTTGGTTCCTCCCTATCTACAACAAGCAACAAGATATTCAAGACTCCCACAAAACTTCAGCCTGAACGCAACGCATCCAGTCACAATAAGAGCTTTCTTTCATACATCTTTAACTGGCCCCATATCAAGAATGTAGTAAAAAGGACTTTTTCCCCTTGCATTTTTCCCTTCTTGTAGTCTCGGTGCCATTCCGACTCTTCATCCTTTCTTCCTTGCTTTCTTTCTGCCTTCCTTCCTTTTAGAGAAATCACTTAAAGTATTCCCTACTGTTATCTGTTATGCTGGAAAACTGAGTCACTGTCGATGGTTTGGCAATAATTTAAAAAGAATAAAGATTATCCGTCTATCTTATTGTGTGTTTCATCTGCATCACCCACACTCGTTTTTTTTTGTTTATTATTTTTCTAAACTTGCTTTCTATTTCTGTGCCTTGCTCTCTGGTCGGAGGGGGTTTGGAGACACGCTGTCACAACCCATTTATCACATTAAATAGCAACCCTCTAGTCTGCTCTCTCCCTCTTTTTTTCCTCATCCCTCCAGCATTCCTCTGTAGGTCCCCATCTCTCTCACTTTCTTAACAACTGGCATATGCCCAACTGTCCCACACTGACCTTATTTCTCCCTCTCGCTCTCTAGTGCTATAATTTTTTTTATGTGGAAAAATACACTATTGAGATGTTCCAAGCTACTACTAAGTATGGCCTGAATCTCTGGATCAGTCTCAGACCAGATTTGACATATTTTCCAATCTGATCCAATGGAATATTGGAAGCTGTGCACATGCAGTACGTTAACCGACAAGATGCAGCCTTGTACCTAAATACAGGACATAAATGATCTTAAACTATATCGTGCCTTAGTGATACAACACCAGATTTCAGAGCTTTGACATAGTATTTGCCTTTTTCCTCCCAGATACGTAAAGGTTAACTGGTGATGTGTCTTAAAGGACGTGTGTAGTACTCAAAATCCCTTAAAATGGAAATAATATGTGAAGATATTTCGGATCTGTAATAACAGTACAGTAGAATGGCCTTTGCATCCGGCACTGATGTTACCATAAATCATTTGTCATGAAATCCTACATATGTACACTAATCCCCCACACGGAAATTGTGTTCATCTGCCTGTATAAAATATATTCATGAATTAACTACTACAACTAATTCATCAATGTCATTGTTAGAGCTGAAATATAGGAATATTTTAATAGTAAACTCTTAATGAGAAACAATTGACATATAAATGATTAATAGGCTCAAATGCAGCTTATAAAGAACACCAGTAAAATTAGCATCTGCTTTTTTTCAATAAATGTAAAATAAAACTGTGAGGAACAACTTAACATTTAACGTCTTGTTACTCTACTGACTTTCTCCAGTAGAGCTAATAAACTAATGATTACATGGTACAATTATACCTGTTACAATAACGATACAAAAAGTTAAATTACAAAAAAAATTGAATTCAATAAAGAATTTGCTCTTAACAAAAACACAACAAACTTGAAATTTGTGGATTACTAAATCACATAGACATTCTCTGATCATTAATAATAACAAGCCAAAATTACAGATTAAACATTACCAGCATTAATAAACTATGAATTTGCTACACTCACTTCTCAAGCAGGAGTTCAGGTGGTTTTTTGTATGTAATGTTCATGCATCATTGATATGTTGCTACTTGCACATACTGCATTGTACCATTATATGAGTTTGCTGAGTGAAACTATATTTGGGGTTTTAGGTATTACTCTTTTGACCGATTTCTTCCGTGTTGTTACAGAACTGGGCAAGGCAAGCTCTTGTGTTTTCGGTCATGCTTTTAGGGTCGTGAATTTGCATGAAAGCTCACTTGAACTTGGCAAAAAACAAAATTTAACCTTTTTTTATGCACTCAGTCTGATGCCTCCATTCGGCTTCTTGTTATCTAAGCAAGATGCGTGTATACTTCAAGTGAAATCAATCTGTCTGTTTTTTGTGTTGTGCCTGAAAACAGTTTTGCGCACAGTGTTTTGTGGTGCAATCATAGCTCTTCAGCTGCCTCAATGACCTTGCTATTTTTTTACATTTACAATTTCTGGATTTGGTTAAGTACATGATGCATCAAATATAACAATCTATTCTAAAAAATATATATATACATATATAAATATCCAAATGTAATGCAAAAAACATTAAATTTTTAACATTTTTTACCCATTTTTTTCCCCTAGTTTTGGTAACTAGCTAGTTTGCCCATACGACAAGATGGCTACCAACCAGGGAGGGTGAGGACTAATAGATGCTTCCTCCAAGTCATGTGAAGCCAGCCTCTCTATCTTTTTGAAACTGTTATATCACAGCACAGCTGAATACACTCAGAGGAAATTGCTAACTGCCATCTTCCACGATTTGCTAGTATCGCTCTGATTGACGGGAAGAAAGCAATCCTTCTCACCCAGAGAGAAGGGCCGATTAGTCTCTTGGACTCCCAACCACAGATGGCTATTCAAATTAATGTTGGGATTTAAACCCTTGGTTCGACTCAGGAGCATACAAAAACATTCCAACGCCCATCATTTGCTTAAGACACTCAAATCAAATGTTACATGTCATTTACAATGCAATGTAGTATTCAGTAGATTCTCATCCCTATTCTTTAAAAATAAGTTAGGGATAAAAAAAAGTGGCATAATAATGTGTAAAGTATACATATAAACCTAATAACCCAAATGCTATTGTATATTCCTGAAAGGTTGCGTGACAGTGCAATATTTCTAACGGTGAATTCGGTTATTTCAGTTAATTAAATAGGCTTGGAAAACTATGATGAATGAATAAGAGTAATGAATTGGCATATCAATAATGAATGATTTGTGCATAGCACTAGCTCCGTGCTGGATCCTGTTTTTCCATACTGTGCTGAAAGGCTTTGTGGATGTGTTTTAATCTCTGCTTGAATTATTGATGAGCCTGAGGTAACAGGGTGGTAAACAATAAAAGATAAGAAACATAAATTATATTTTAAACACTATCGTAGATTTCATGTAAGCAGGGATCGAGAGAGAAAGCTTGTATGGTTTTCATTATGTGGGTTATGCAGCAGTGACAAATTTAGAGTGTCCTGATTTTCTTGAGTCACTGATCCCTGGGCACCAGCAGTAGCCTGCAACACACTGCCAGTGCCCTGACCACACAAAATCTATGGTCGCAACACACTCCAACCTCAGTCGCACAAACACCACTCTGACCACATTTACACACCACACAAGAGCTAAACACACATCACTTGACCAATCCAAGAAAACAACCTCTCATCTATGATCGCAGAGGGTGGTCTTTATATATAATCCAGTTTACCAGAACTGCTGGTGCGAACCAGAGTCGTAAACCTTGGGCAAACTAGAACACACTATTTTCAATTACATTTACATCCACATTCAGCCCAAAAAGTGTTCATAAGTATGCATGTTGGTTTATTGCTGTTTATTAAATTTCAACTGTGCTCATTAGGCCCAATCAACATACACTATATTGGCCAAAATTATGTGGACACCTGATCATCCCACTTATATAAGTGCTTGTTGAACATCCCATTTCAAATTTAGTCCCTCTTTGCTGTTATAATAACATTCACTCTTCTGGGAAGGCTTTCCACTAGATTTTGGAGCGTGGCTGCGGGGATTTGTGCTCATTCACCCACAAGAGCATTAGTGAGGTCAGGAAGTGATGTCAGGTGAGGAGGTCTGGGGAGCAGTCGGTGTTCCAGTTCATCCCAAAGGTGTTCAGTGGGGCTGACGTCAGGGCTCTGTGGAGGACACTCGAGTTCTTCCACACCAACCTTCGTGAACTGTGTCTTTATAGACTTCGCTCAGTGCACAGGAGCATCGTCATGCTGGAGCATGTTTGAGCCTCTTAGTTTAGCTTCTTAGTTAGTGAAGGGAAATTGTAATGCTACAGCATACAAACACATTCTATACCATTGTGTGCTTCCAACTTTGTGGCAACAGTTTGGAGAAGGCCCAGATATGGGTGTGACAGTCAGGAGTCCACAGACTTTTGGCCATATACTGTATATACAGATATTTTTAAATGACCTGATTATGAGGTGAAACTACTGTATAAGCTCATAGATAAATACAAATTGTTGCACTTGGGTCTTATCGAAAATCGCATTTGGTTTGTACTGTCAAAGCAATGAATATACTGTCAAAGCAATGGAGCAGTATAGTGTATATCATATTTTGGCACCTCTGCATGAGGGTGTAATCACAAAACAACGTGAAATTAAATTGCAAACACATTATCAGATAAGAAATTACACACCACGAAGTAACAAGCTAGTCAGTAGCCATGATAAGTGGAACCTTAGCACATGCATAACACATGCAAAACCACAATGGGCATGCAAAGGTTGATGCTGTGGTGTTTTTCAAAAACATACATTTTTCCTGTCCACAGGAAAACTGTGAAAATGGACTTTTCTCCACTTTGAAGGCCATTTCATTTTCAGTCACCCAAAACGAAGGAAATAGTAGGGACATTAGTAGGCTTTTTTCAATGGAGTGTCGTCTCATCAGTGCTGCTCCTCTACCCAAACCCTTAACAATGTTAAAAGAACCACATGAGCATAAAAGGCTACATTTACTCAGTGGCCCGAAATGTTGACTTCATGCTACATTACAGGCACTAATAACATTCATCAAGCTTCTTTTTTTTCTCTCAAGCTAAATATCAGATTATGACCAAAAATGTCTCCCAACATGTTTTTCTTTGCATGCAATTACCTTCTAATTAATGATCTGCTACAATTAATATGATGTGATTTAATACATTTGACAGGACATGCACATTATCCTTGGTGTTGGATTTCTTTGCTCACATTCTCCCCTCCCTGTGTCAGTTCGCCTCAGGAAGATGTCTGCCTAATTTAATCTAACACAGGGAGGAGAATTTGAAAAGTCACGCATTACCATAAAGCACGTCTCACGTTCCACACCGATGATTTCTCTGAACTCTGAACCAACCTCAGACAACAATGATATTGCCTCATGACTATCTATAAAATTCCAGGACACTCGAGTTTATTACAATCATACATCAGAGTGAATAGTGAAAGATAAATGGTAGGAGTTTTATGGTTTCTTAAGTTCTCCAATAAAGCAAGAGCATCTCTAACTGCTGTATCGGAAAATCATCCTGGGGAAAATGTTCACATCTGGCTATCAGTAAACAGCCTCACCACTCTTTCTCTACTTTCCTCAGCTGATATTATTTGTTATGTACAGTCAATCCAAATAATTCATCTAACCTCATATATGCTCAGTATCATAAATTGGAGTCATCAAAGGTTTAACAGCTTCTAATTACTCAGAGAATTAAGGCGACTTTCATGCACAACAGCCTCAACGTTTTCCAGGTCTAGATTTTGATGAGATATGAATACACGGATGGACAAACAAACAACATTTCACAGATTTATACATCCCCGGTTTGAAAGCCTTTACTAGCTAACTATGATTATGCCTCACGATTTCTTCGAAAAATTAAATGATTTCTTGTTAGTTAGTTAGTGGAAATATTCTCCCTCAACAGCATACTGATGTCCTCTCTTCCTTCATTTGTAGGCGCCTTTTGTTTATATTCGTTTCCAAGTGGCTTTAAGACTAAATTCCATTCAGCAGACAGTAGTAATAAGCAGCTTTAATCCTAATGTAATATCAGTGCAATAAAGACAGAAAATGCTTGAAATATGCCTACCGTAGACTCCTTATGTATTGTTCTCCTGTACATAATTTGTGCTTTTTTCATTTTGCTAAATAAACTGCGGTATAGTAATAATTCAATGGGATCTCACAATGCATATTAACACATCTTTGTTTAATAACTATAAATCATCCAGCTGCAGAATTACACTACTGTGCAGTCCTAAGTCCCAAGCACACCTAGAGAAATTGCCTTCAAAAATAATGAAATGAAATTACTATGTTGTGCTGTACACAGCAAAACAGCTAATAAAATTAAGATTAAGTCGAATCAGAAGTTCTCTTAGGTACACTCTAATAATCCCTGAGGTACACTGTTGTGCAGTTTCCTCCTGAAACCTTGGAGAGCTTCAGGTAAAATCCCAGACAGCCTTGATGATGTTTTAATTTGAATTTAAAGGCAAATACGGATATCTTTTTTTCTACTGACTCGGTAGAACTCTTCTCTTTTTCTACTGACGCATTGATATAGTAGGCATCGAAAATATACAAAATGTAGGGTTTTAAAAATGCAAGACTTTTGCACGGTGCTGTATAATTTGTAATCGGTTTTGCCTTTAATGTTCTAAAGAATTTATCTGGGTGTTTGTAGTGTTTCTCAAAGGTATCGTTTTGCTTCTGCTTTATTCGATTCTTTGTGAAAGTGCTTTTACTAGAGTACAGTTCTTCAGACCTCGTTCCACTAATGTGCTGGTTTATGAATATGCATCGGAATGGCACAAAGAGCAAAAGCGATGATGTCATCCAAAAATAGCCCCTACCAGGGGAGGAGATAAAATTGACTTGGAGCCGCCTATCATCAGAAAAGGGCACAGTTCTTTGTTTAATGTTTTAAAATAAAACTAATCAGAGAACATGTGATTTTGTCTGGGGTAATTATGATGGCACACTTGCAATGTGAAGAAACAGGTCTGCAGAAATGACTTCTTTACATCTTCCTTATGTATAACACACAATCCATCCATAGTCTTAACAATAGACGACAATGTGAACATCTAATGAAATGGACTTCACTGGATAGACCAGGCACTGAAATAAATGAATGCAAATGACTGCTGCAGCCCTGTGGTTACACTGACTAATGAAGGAGTGTGCTAATTCCTCAACTGCCCTTTCTGGCCAGTGCTCAAGACTAGACAGCTGTGTGACTTACACTACCCACTCTCAGACAACAAAGGAGTGTCTGGTCAACAAATACATCACCTGCTCCTTTCAAGACGCTACATGTTACGGTGAGGACAAATTCTACTAACTTACATTCAGACCTAAACACCACGCTGACTAGAATTTGCGTCGTAATTATAGCTGTTGTATTACGTTCAAACATGTATAGATATACATGATGCCTTATGGTTAATGACTGAGCATTAATAACACAGTATAACCATTTTGACTATCCCTTCATAATTATCCTCTTTATCATCTATCCCTCTCTCTCGTGCTCTTCACCAGCCAATCATCAGTTTTAGTACCATTCAGTGTTCCATCACCATAGCAACAGCTGACGTAGGTGAAAAAGTACGAAAAAAGTTTTTTTTTGCCCATGTAAATGAGAGTGCACGTGGGGAGAAGTGTACCACTCTCTTTTTTTTGGATGCACCTCTCTTCAAGAATAAAAAAAAAAAAAATTATGATTATTTGTCTCCCTCTACACCTTTACTCATTAGCACCTTTTATCTCATTTTCCTTTTCCAGCTATGCGTTTCCAGTAGTCTGACACCTCTCTCCACTCACCTCTCTCCACTCATTTATTTTCCCCCAACAAATCAACTGTTTACTGTTTTGTTACAAAAGGTGCAACCTTTAAAGAGATTAAAATCTTTGACCAAGAGAAAGGGACACTAAAACTCACCACTCTACTGGTTGCTAGAACGAAATGCATGTTTTTTTCTTACTCTCTCTGCAACAATTTCCCTCCAGTTATCTCCTTTTGTCTGCAGCTTTGCCCATCGCTTTCCTCTATGACTTTCTCTCTCACTCTTTTCATCCCTCTATATACCCTACCATCCCTGAAAAAAGGAAAGAAAAGGAAAAATAGACCTCAATTCCTATATCCTTTTACCATCTCTACCTCACATTCTCATCCCCCCATTCCTCCCTGTATTCCCATCACATACACGCACTCTCTCTTCTCTGTCCCCTTTCTCTCTCGATCCTTCTTTCTCTTCATCCCTTGCTTCTCTTTCTTTGTCCCTCTATCCACACAGCCCAGCCGTTGCTATAGAAACAGATCTATTTGAAACGGGAGGGAATGAAAATTATTTCTCGGCAATTTCCCCCTGTTCCCCATTTTTTGCTCTTCGCCGTTGCCGCGTTCCTCTCCGCTTCGCTCTCTCTCTCCTCGTAGAATTTAATGTCGCTTATTCACGTGAACCACTGCAGAGGCTGTTGTTGCCATGGCCACTGCAGAAACCTTGACACAATAAACACACAGCGTGGTCATGGCAACCTCAAGGGTCAGCACGGGAAAACTAAATGTCCACGCCAAATGGACCGAGACATAAAGTATTAGATAATAACTTACAGACATCCGCTCAGAGCACTAAACAGCACGCGCTCCAAATAATTATCAAGGAGCCAAGACTGCCTATGTGTGTGCACATGTGAATATGTATGCATTAGTGCTACAGATCCTCCCTCATCCCAAAGGAAGTAAACTGTTTCATACACTGTGAATTTGTACAAAAGAGAAACCAATAGTCTTTTTAAAGAAAGAAATCCCCTACACAAAATGGTGGAATTCACCTCCACATCAATATATGAGTAACTGTGGTGACTAAGTTGCTTGACCATGAGTAACAAGCTGAAAGTCATTAATGTCTCGCTCAGCCAGACAAGTTAGTGTCTCCAGGCATCTCTACAGCTTGTGACTTGAGATCTTAAACTCAGTGCAAGCTGGAAAAATGTGCAATGTTCCATTAGCGGTTGATTGGTCAGCCATCTAACTGCATGATATTTTGGCTCACAGAGACCTCATTGGACGTGCAGTTTACAATGCCTTTATTGTTGGCTGGCTAGCTGGCTCCAGGACTGCGCAACTTTTTCTGCCCCTGCAGGCTAGCTGATTGGACAGTTTGGTCTAGCAGCCCTCCCTGATTCGAAAAGTTCAGAGAATGAGAAATGACATCACCATCATCAGCCACATTCCATTGCGGCGGGGGCAGGGGGGCTACCAGTGGGAGAGGAGTCCAAAAAAATAAAAAAAACTACAATCCAGCAGACATACATGCGCACACAGATATGTGTATGTACACACATGACAGAGGAGACTCTCAGCAAAGTGTCAGCAGAACAGTGTCTCTTCATTTAGTGCTGCTCTCTTTTAATGTATCTCTCTCTCCCGCTCGCTCTTACCCCTCGCCCTCCATGCTTCTCTCCTCTCCGTCTCCTCTTCAGTGACCCCTCCCCCTCAGCTCTGACTAAAGGAATGCAAGAAACACATCTGGAACTTATTAGAGACATGGAAGGGGGAAAAACGAACTGGGGGATGGAAAGAGGGAGAAGGGAAAATGAGCGGACTGAGCAAGTGAGGAAGAGAGCAAGAATGAAAAGCAGACAGGGCGCCAGAACAAGACTTCTCTTTCCCAAATCTTTCTGGAAAAAGCAAAATAGTAGAAGAGACAACAGGAAAAGAGCTAAAAAAAAAAACATAATCAAAGAGAAAGAAAAAGATAGACAAAGGCTGATGGCGGCCTGATTGAAAGAACAGCGGTTTGTATGAAGTGGGCTTGGCATGTCCAAAAAGTTCAAACTGATTTCCATGACCGAAAAAGAACATGCCTGAAAAAGGGGGAAGGGGTTCAAAGACTCTCACTCAAGCCTAGCCTTTGAACTTTTCTCCCCTGACATTCATTGCAAAAAAGAGACACAGAGACACAGAGAAAGGGGCAAAACCATCCCCCATGTGAGAGCAGTCAGGCATGAGTAATAATGCCTTTCTCCTCCTATGGCCTAAACCACTCCCCTCCTCTCCCTCACATGCTCCCACATTCTCTCTTTTCATTCCCATCCCCCGCTACCCCCAAAAAAACTCATCTTTGTCAAATCGACCCCTCGACTTAACCCACCTGTCTCCAGGGCCCCCTTTTCTTAGTGCTGTACCTTTATATTCAGACGAACACGCGTGCATGGGCAAACCCACTCACTGCTAGTGCCAGTGCATCAATAAGAATTTACTGCAAATCACTAATCTAGTAACTTTAGGGTGATATCTGCAACACCATCAAAGTGCTGGTACTAGAGATGACAAAACACTGCTTTGCCATAATCCACTATAAATGTAAACATACTGTGAATCATAGAATAGCAACTGCAACTGACATATTTGGAAATCTTTGTTAACTGTCACAGGAAATGTTTAGCCAAAAAGAGAAAGGACGAAATAAGACAAGTTAGTCATACAATACTTCCATATTTATCGCCAGAATCTGTGAGACAGACAAGTTTAGAATTGATCTGACAATCATGAAGGGCAAGCACTCAGCCAAGGTTTAAACTTGGGAAAGGTGGGATGGACAGAGGACCCAGTGCTCAATAAATACTTTCAAGGGACTGGAAAGAGTGTGACATATTTTCATGAGAAGCTGCGTATGATTATGCCACATGAAATAAAACTAGTAGCAAGTTCTACAAAGAAATATAACATTCCCTTTTTGAAATTCTCTGTAAAACACGTCATGTCCAAGTACTACCACAGGGTCAGTTGTTAGACAAATTTTTATTGCCCATAGAGGTGAACACTAACCATGCTGAACTGGCTAGCTCAATATTCAACATAATGGGAAGAAAGACTCCAGGAACAGAAATTAAAATGATCACACCAAGACAAACAGAAAACGACAATTTATAACAGCTTGTAAGTGCCAGTTTATTTTTGGCACTATGAGAACTGATTTAGCATCTTTCCAAGTAGGGACAGGCATTAGTCATATCTGTCAAGCGTGATTATGAATAATTATAGTAATAATACAGATGCAGGATTTGAGGGAAAGTTTACATGCTAATGTTATCTCTATAGGTCTGAGATATGGATATTTCATAACATTCAAATACTTGCATGGGTGATCTAATGAATAAAAGAATTTTATACCAAATAATGGGAATAAATTCTAACTGGCTTATCAGGACTTTAATGTGGGTGTAATATATTGCGGTTCAGTCCTGAGTTACTATCTGTATGGAGTTTTGCATGTTTATCTTGTATTCCTGTGGGTTTCCTCCAGGTTCACTGGTTTCCTCCCACCCCCCAAAAACATCCCAGAAGGTGGACTGACTATGCTAAATTGCCCCTATTTATGAAAAGTGTGTGAATGTGTGTGAGCATGGTGCCTGCGATGGCTGCCCATCCACAGCGTTCCTCGTGCCCTGTGTTCCTGGAACGCGAGGCACAACACTGACCAGGATAAAGCTCTTATTGAAGATGAATGAATAAACGAATGTTTTGCGTTATGACAAAAATAGAATATTATACCCATACAAAGCAGCCGTAAAAAGTGACGAAGGCTTACTGTATTGTCATTATGCATTATGGTTGTGGAATGGTTAAATAATAACCCCAAGCTCCTTAATCATATATATTTCAATGGTTCTAAAGTGACACCAAAACAGGGAATGCGTAGTCTTGAGGATCGGTCTTACTGGAAAAATACAGAGGAAATGGTTTCTGAATGAATAGTAGGTAAAGCTTTATTGATTGGTCTGTGGTGAGCCTGATCCTGAGCTTTTAAGAGGATTTGACCTGATTTTATTTAGAAGAATGGATTACATCATCTGCAATACCTTACTGGGACTAACTAAAACACGCCCCTCACCTATGATGGAGTGCTCTTGTTGTACCTGCTCTCTCTCTCTCTCTCTCTCTCTCTCTCTCTCTCTCTACTAAAGTACACTGGATCCCAAATCCCTCCTCTGGACTAATAGTGCACTATGTAGAATATAGAAGCCGTCGTGTATACACTAGGTAATGGAGTTATGTAGGGCGTAGGGAGTTGTTTGGGATTCAGCCAATGGCAATCGCAAAGACGAGACACTGGTACTCCATACTACCGTACTAACTAGTATGCCAAAATAGTACGCAGCCAGAAGCAGAGGTGTCGTAGGCTACTATTTCAGCATACTGTTTAGTACGGTAGTATGCGGTTGCAGCTGCTGTGCTTGAACAGGTAGGTCATGGGTTTACATCCGAGCCTGTGCACTCGTTTGAAGGATTGTGATTAGGGGAAGAAAACCAAGACTCTGTCCTGTTTTTAGGTTTAAAAGTTAGAATTTGGCACAAGCGCACGTGCTCTTTTGCCCCTCTCGCGTGGCAGGTTGCCTAAACGAAGGTAGGCTAATTTAACTGCAGGGCAATGACATCACGCACGTGACTGACACGCACACACACACACACGCACGCAATTAGTATGCTTGTGATGAAAGCATCATTTGAGGAAAAAGCAAAGCCATCTTCTGCACAAGTCCCCTGCACCTCATCACGTTTAATACACGCGATTCACACTAAAGCTGATCATTTAAAGGTGTCTTTAGTGTGAACAGAGAGCAGCCCTGAGCATCTCTGAGATGAACACACGCCAACAACTTGTACCTCTTCCACTTCCACTAGAAAAGATCTCTTGCTGATAAAGGACGCCGCGGCGGTGGCGAGGTTGAGGCTCTTACCCGTGTGAGAAGTGAGCGCCAGACTCAGGAGAAGCTGCAGCAGCCTCTGCATGGTTCAGCCGAGCCGAGACGAATCCGCAAGCTCAAATCTCCGCATGGGGAGCGTCAGAAAATCCCCGCACAGCTCTGCCAATAACGCTCAACAACAATCCTTTCCATGCGTGTTTACTGCGTGCGCGTCTTTCTCGCTCTTCCTCCGCCTTTCTCCTCATCAACTCTTCTTTTCCTTCTGCTTTTCCTGACTGCTCGCGCGTCGCGTTCCAGCAGCGCTCTGTTTTCTCATTAGCGCCACATTCCTCGCATCTCTCTCTCTCTCTCTCTCTCTCTCTCTCACTGGCGTCAGAAGCGCTGCCCCCTCCTCTTTCGTCTTTTCGTTTTCTTTTACCCCTGTCCTCCCTCCATACCATTCTCCCTCCCTCTCTGTCCACGGCGACAACCCCGGTCTCCCAGCGGACCTTAAAGAAAACACGCTACTTTCTGGTGGAATATTTGCGCGCGCTGCTCATCTGCGCCTCGCGCATCTCCCGGCGTCCATACTGTCCTACTAACAAAGTCTCAGAGCACGCCAGAATCTAGACTGTTCACTGTTCTAGTAGTCACATGTCGCCAGATTTCAGACAGACCAGCCACATAAACTAACCAGTATCACAAACTTGCCAGTCTGGCTTTATTTTATACCAGAACACATGCCATGCACTCAGAAATGGACACCAGCACTTTAATATCTAATCTTCCGAAGACTGGGAGCAGCTCCTCTGGAGAAGTAATTGCATTGCGTCCTCTGGTGGAAAAACTTAGACTGACCACATCAGAGCAATCAGATGAAAATGTTTAGACATGTTTCTAAATTGCAGAGGCCAGTTTTAAACAGAAAGCTTTTTTTGATCTATAAGCTAACTAAAATACTAAATATTTATATATATAATTATTATTATTGTTGTTGTTGTTGTTTTGTTGTTGTTTTGTTGTTGTTGTTTTGTTGCTGTTATTGTTGTTGTTTTGTTGCCGTTATTGTTATTGTTGTTGTTACTGTTTTTCTTGTTGTTCTTGTTGTTCTTGTTGATCCTGATGCACAGAAATAAAGTACTAATTTCTACCTTTTCTAGTCGCTAGGGTGGTACCCTTATCTTTTGTACCTATAATATGTTTCTTTCACCTGGACATGTGGACATTTAAGGTCGGCTACATAAATGGATCATAATTACTTTATAGAGTAAAGCTTAAAAGATCCACCGCATGCACGCTTCTAGGTAAGAGATGCATACTAAATGTGCATGTGCATAATGAGTGCCCTTGAGGATACCGCTCCAGTGACAGGGAGAGGTGTAGCTGAGTACCTTTTAATTCTGAGAGTGTTTCCCTACACAGAGTAATTTACTGAGAAATATTTTGACCTGTCCAGTGGATGTGACTCCAGTCATTCCAACATCAACAGCTGAGTTTATCACTTCACGTAACCCAGATCATGTTGTTCTCTTCCTCTTCATGAAAGATTCAGCCTTCACCATCTAAGCTGATGCTGATCAGTTTCCTGACCATGTGCTAATGATGACCAAAAGGAAGCCGCTGCCCAATGCGGCATCTGTGGTGCTGCATCTCTGCCGGGACTCGAACCCGGAGCCTCTGGATTAGAAGTCCAGCGCGCTATTCCATTGCGCCACAGAGACGAAGCCGGTAAAACGGCAGCAGACCCGCTTTAGATACACACAACCCCCTCTGTCTCCTCCATCAGCATCCTGCAGCATCAGGACCGTGCAGGAGGCGCGTTAGCGCACTGTGGCCAGCAGAGGGCGCTGCAGCTTCATCAGACTGCTCTGTTAAAGACAAACAAGTCTGGAATTTTCTAACCTTGAACACGTTTCATGTGCTGTTCTGTGTCAGTAATGTCCCACGCAGGGGTGAGGAATTCACCTTGACTTTCTACTATTCTATTCAATTTTATTTGTATAATCCTTTACAGAAACCATAATGTAGCTTTAGATCCCCAGTGAGCAAGTCAGTGGCAACAAGGCAAGGAAAAACTCCCTGAGATGTCAGGAAGAAAAAACCTTCAGAGGACTCAAACGGGATCTCATTGTCTTCTGGGTGACAGCAGATAGTGAGATTGTACATCATTGCAGTATGCAGGTGTAGAAGGCAAACAGCACTGTGTGTGCTGAAGAGATGTTCAGTATTGTTCAGTCTTTATGATTACAGCTGTAGTTCATAGGTAGAAATCTACAGTACCCAGGTGAGACTATACACGGACGCAAGTGTGAAACTTGGTTTGGGGAAGTGTAAATCTTTAGAAAATCCATATGGGACCATCCACATCAGCAGGAGGTGATTCGCTAGTTCAGAAGCTTCAAACAGAAGCAGAGCATAAACTCTTCTATTGGTAATCATATGGTAGCCTACTACTTACTGCTCTCTAGTATTTAAGTAGTAGTGAGTACAGTAGTTTTGGATGTAGCCACAAACTCCGAGCCCTCATAATGGACATAGTAGTAAAAAGCAGTCAAATGAATGTATTTATAGATTGCATTTGATGATGATGATGATGATGATGATGGTGGTGGTGGTGGTGAAGATAATATGTACTGATGGTAAAAATAATAATGAGATTCTAAAAAATTAAATAAATTATATTTTATTAAGATTTGTTGAACACAACAGCAGATATATTACTCTATATTCTTAAGTGACAGTCATACTGCAGGAGAGTGCAAATGCTGGCACGGGGTTTGTGTTGCATGATAGAAAAAAGGAAAATGTACATCTGCTATAGAATGTATGTACAAACAATCAAAACAAAACCAAAAGCTGATGTAAAGAAAAAGAGATATGTCCACAAACTGGCTGCAAAAAGACCTGAGTGACTCGAGCAACCTGATGCTACATGACCATAATACATAATCTGACTGAAGAATCTATAAAGAATTTATTTAGGATTTATTTAGGAATTGGATTGACATTAGCTAAAATGTTATCCACTTTTTTTTTTATTATGGATTACCACTAAAAAAGTGCTATTCGGCTAAGCAAATACTTTCAAATGGTGTAACTAGAAGATTCTTATGGTTTGGTGTCAGTGGCTAAATGATCCTAAGTGGTCCTAAATGACCAGACGTATATATATATATATAAATAACTCATAGCAACTCAAACTAGAGAGGAATTGAAAGCATTAATTCCCGGAGTGGCTAAATGGGAGGGCCGCAGGTTATTGATTCAATAAATGTAATGTTAGCATTATAACTTATTAGAACTACTTGTTGCAGCCATCTGCAGACATCTATGGACACCAAAAAAGAAAAGAAGGATCAGAAAAGACCAAAATAAAGAAAAGAAAAGCATTAGAGTAAGAATATAAAAATTCGTTATTATTTACATCCCAGGGCAAATACAGAGAAACAGTCAAAAGGCAAATTATTGCTGAACAAATTTAGCTAGCACAACTTGTCCATTATAGGCAGCTCCTCACTTAGAACATGACTTAGCTATCTAGCATTTGGCCACAAACTCACCACAATCATCTTCTGTTGGCATAGAAAGGTGTCAGATTCAATAGTATGCTGTAAAAATGAATATGTTTATGAACACCTTTCCAATTCTGACACCCAACATCAACATGACATTTTAGTAAACAAATTCTGGCTTGTAAACAAGTTCTCTCTCTCTTTTTTTTTTGGTCAAGTCAGAGTGACATGTATCACTCGGGGGTTAAATATGAAAGGCAGGAAGACATCAATCCCAAAACAACATGACATCAGTAGAAAAATACTTTGAAAGGCACTTCTGCCGTGACCCTCTCAGTCTCCAGACCTGACTGGAATAAGGCAGTGGATGACATCTTGCAGAGTTATAGCACATATATACAGAATTCCCACATTACACAGTATATTCTGGTTGCACTTGGGTTAGGGCTGGGGTAACAGTGGATCTGCAAAGCTGCATTGTATTCCTCCTTTGCTGAGCAGTTGGCATCTTCATCCTCATCTAGAACATGTTCATCCTAAGTATAAATATACACAGAGTACAATTTTACAATTAACAAAATTAACTGGTTGAAATATAACTCCACTCAATAAGCTCACATTCTTTCAGCTTTGTTTCCATTAGAATATGATATATATCCTTTATAAATAATATTTATTCCACTATTAATATCTTTCACTGCTTTACCATTTTAATTACTAGTACCAATGAAGGAACATCTGAGAATTTCACAAAATGTCTTTCTATAAATTATCCTAAGGGTACGCAAATATTTGCACTAACCTTTATGTTGATTAGAACTAATGATCTCTTGGATCTCTTCCACCACCTCTTCATTAGGCACATAGAGATCTGTCACATACAGGCTCTGTGGGAAAAGGAGGGACACGGATATTCCAAAATCAGCACATAATCCTTAACCTAAAGGCTTAATGAATTATACTGAGGTTAGAAAAGGCTTTTACAGGTGTATACAAATCTAACCAGTAAAATACGCATTTTGCATGAATGTCTTAAGTTATTTCGATTTACGGGATATAAAAGAAATGAGTAGCTCTTCTGAAAACCATAATCAGTGCAATCAGTGCAATCATCTGCCTCAAAAAAGTGCAATTACAGCAGATCACCTTTGTCATTTCTTTGTTCCTGTCAAACATATCATTGAAGAAATGTGATGGACTGGGAACTTTGGGGAAAATTTTCTCCTTGTATCTGTGGAGAAAGATCATCTTTTCATTTTGAGCATCGACACTAGTCATGGACTTTCAGACAAACACATGCTGCACACTGGAACTTAGGATTTTTTAAACCACATATTGAGACCTCTGGAAACCTCTGAAAATCGATAAGGTAAATGTTTAATTAATAAAATTAAATAGATGAAGTATGAATAATGATCCTTACCTCATAAACAGCACTACAGCAATGATAAGACAAGCACACGCTATTAGAGGGATGACGATCATAGCGACTTTAAATGGCAAATTCGGATCAACATCCTGACCTACAGAAAAAGGGGGTTTTAAAAGTCTTAAAATAAAGGTTCATATTTTGGATAAATAATTACAGTAATAGAATCATTCATATCTGGTATCTGGAATGTAAGTTAGATTATGGTGACCTGGTGTTCTGAGAGGTATAAAAGTGAAAAAGGTGTCACTTTACCGAAATACACAACTTCGCTCATGTCACTGTCAGGTTCGCCTTCCCCACAGTACGTTGTATCATATTTTGCCTGCACTTGAACAGTGTACTTGCAGGCAACATCGTATTCCACCACAGCTGTCCAATTGCTGTCTACATCTGCAGTTTTACTGACTGGTTTCTAAATAACATACACAGAATACAATTTCTAGTGATTTGAAAAAAAAAAAAAGTGAAAAAATATATAGGCTATACTATTTGTCCCGGCTACAAGTTTACTTCGTGTGATCAAATTTTATATTTATAAATCTGGTATATTATTTGGTATATATTTAAGTTTATCTAAATTCATATTCATTAGAATATAAGGAATAAAACTAATTAGCCACATGTTCCAAACATTACGTATTTGGGCATTGTGTAAGTCTGCTTATACATAAAAAAATAAAACACAGTTATATATAAAACACAATCAGGTAGTATCAGAATGCATAAAGGAAAATTCTCACCTCATTGCATTTTCCGTACTGAAACACGTACATCCAGCACTGAGGTGATACTGATGCAGGGGGACTTGCATGAAAATTGAGATAATTTCCTTTCTCAATGATTTCAAACGTGGGTGGTGGTTTTCTCAGACGCCTTACTAACTTTTTACCTTTTTTAATTTCTTTTAACCTATCTATACCTATTTCTTCTACTTCGATCTCTGGTGGAAAAACATCTGGAAATAACATAAAAGACAAAAGAAAAAATAAACACTGGGAGCTGGCATAAAAGACAAAACATTGCTGAACATATGCATCGTTTTGTGGAGGAAAAAAAAATCCAAATTAGGGTGTAAAATTTCTGACCATTAATCTGTTGTTATTGTAAATTTATGGCCTTCATTTCCACTATTAGTAAGTAATTAAATTTTACAAAGAAAAAACATCTACAAAGAAAAATGTTTATATGATATTCTATAATTTCCTAGGGTAACTAACATAGTACATAAACTCTTAGGTAAATTAATGAGTAACCTGAGCCATCTGTTATTCACTAAGCACTTCATTATTCTGAGCTTGTGTGCATTTCTACCTCAAAAAGGCAGAGGCCATTAATGTCTATACAAAAATTCTCACAGTTATTATAAAGTGAGTCTGATCTATTAACCTATTATTCACCTGCTTAACCCTGTACCGCACGAATTCTGATTTTGATATATATTTGATTTTTGATTTCTTTTTTTACCATTATAATACTTAAAGTTTCTGAATAACAATATATATTTTTTTCCATTTAGACCCCCCCAAGCCCAAAATATTTTTTCATTGCCTCAGGGCAATGGCATGCAATTATGGCATGAAATCACATTTTTATGAAATATTAATAAAGGGAAAATACATAAATAATGGTTTATTGTGAAAACTTTTTAATTTTGTTACACAAGATACTCAAACAGAAGCTTAACAAAAGATCATGTCATATCAGAACTGTTTAAGGATCTTTCTATTTTTATCAGTATGTTTTGTGATTGTTCAAAAAGTCTAGGTGTTACACTGAAACTTAAATTTGTCCATCTGTTTTCTCTATACAGTATATTTACTCTCCAGTTTCCTCTGTGCCGTCATCATTAAGGGATTCAGCTCTTTTAAAGATAAGTGTAACATACGTTTGAATGGAAAATTATACAGAGAGGATTTTGAACAAAAATGGAGAAAACCTGACTTATAACTCACTATACACAACTTAGCATTATAACTGACTATGTGCACCTAACACTATATTGACTATAATTCAAATCTGTATCAAGTGCCCGTTCTTCCTCTGAGTCATTTCCCTCAAACACACTGTCCTCACTCTCTCTCAGGATTTCCCTTACAGCCCTAGTCTTTCCCTTTCCATAAAAAGTAGGACACAGGTAGAGGACACTTACCAATCACTATCTGGTATTGACGTATAGTAACAGGGTCCCGTTGTTAATGTTTATTACATTTTAATTCAAATGTAAAAATAAATAATCAATTAATTAATAAAACCTGTCACATAAGATCCTAGAGGCTCAGTCATTCGTTTCCCTGTGGCACGGTGGTGCAGTGGGTAATGTGGCCACTGCACTGACAGAATTAGAGGTTTGAACCTCAGCTTGGGTGACAGTCTGGGGTTACACATCTTTTTTATTAATCGTGCTAGCCGTACAAAATTAAATGAACCAAACTGCATTTAAGAACTGTGTTCATATAAATCAATCCACATGGAACCAATAAGTGAAGTGTAAAAGATGAATTTCATTTTTCATTTCATTTGTGTGAAACCGATGTACACGTTTGAATCATGTAAATTCAGTGAACTTCTGTGTAGCTCTTCCAAACAAATGTAATTTCTGTTGTACATTGTTGATTATGCCTGTGTCTACCATTTAATCTATTAAACTTACCTCCAGACTGTGAATTTATTGTTCGACTACCGACTCGTGGCTTTTCTCCACTCGGGCTTGACGGAGCCGACAAAGAACTACTTACAACTCGTTCAGTAAATCTCTGATAAAGAAGGCTTTTTGGGAAACACTCAAAAAAACAGACACATACTTAACATACAGCCTTCTTTAAGTTGTTCATAATTCACTAAGTTTCTTCATTATTGGGAAACCCAAGTTTGCCATGTTTGGTAATTTGTGATGTGGATCTGGAACCTCATTCACATCTAGAGGCAACTGTAAGCAATCCACGATAGACGTAGAAAAACCTCTCACCCTCCTTTGGCTTCTTCTGTCTTGGGTCTCCTTTGGACCGCCCTGGAATCTCGTATAAGGTAGCAACATTACCGACTGTGCCACAAAACATAAACATCAAACTCTAAACTTATATGAACAAAGAACTCCAAGTAAAAATTTCTGCATACTCAGTAGTATGCAGTATGAGTCGGCATAGCAAGATGGCAGTGGTGACTCAGTGGTTAAAGGCTCTAGGCTGTTGTTTAGGAGGTCAAGTGTTCAGGCCTCAGCACTGCCAAGCTAGCACTGTTGGGCCCTTGATTAAGGCCCTTAACTCTCTCAGTTCCAGGGGCACTGTATCATGGCTGACTCTGTGCTCTGACTCCAGCTTCATAACAATCTGGGATATGCGAAGAAAAGAACTGTGCTTTGCTATAATGTATATTTGACAAATATAAGCTGCTGCTTCTTCTAGTAGGCCTGAGTCAAGTTCTACATTTCCCCCTGCCTTACTCTCCTGCTTATTAAAATGTTTCATAAAAACACAACTTAATGCTCATAAAATCCATCAGTGCATCATGTAACTATAGTTTTTGCATAGTTCATGCATCCATCATATAGCTACACTTTTCCTTCCTTATTTTATTTTAAGACTGTCCCAATTTAGTGAACTTGAACTGGGCTGGCCCAAATGACCAAAGCATGTTCTGTTCATCTTAGACGTCATGAGACATCATTTGGGACATGTTACAGTACTGTAATGTGTATATGTATTATAAATATGTGAAATATACTCATCATGACTATTTTATAATCTTATTTTAAAAAAAAGTCAAATCATATGTCAACTTCTTGTATAATGCTGATGACACTATGACGTCACAAGTATTTAGTGTTATATCGAGATGTTTCACTGTAAGGGCTTAGTAACATACGTTGTCAGTTTCAATTATCAAGCCAGGAAAGAAATGCTGTTTAGTTAAATTATCCCAATTTGCCCTATGTCACGATGTATCTGAATTCACCCTGTGTTTATTAAGAATACTCCACTATTCTCATCTCTTAGACAAACACCAATCAGCCATAACATTAAAAACACTGACAGGTGACATGTATAACATTGATTATCTCATTACAGTGGCACCTGTCAAGGGGTGGGATATATTAGGCAGCAAGTGAACAGTTCAATCTCGAAGTCGATGTGTTGGAAGCAGGGGAAATGGGAAAGGGTAAGGATCTGAGTGACTTTGACAAAGGCCAATTTGTGATGGCTAGTCAACTGGGTCAGAGCGTCTCCATAACAGCAGGTCTCGTGGGGTGTTCCCAGGATTCAGTGGTTAGTATCTACCAAAAGTGGTCCAAGAAAGGAAAACAGGGTCGTGTGCGCCCAAGGCTCACCGATGGAGACTGGGGTGTGAAGGCTGGCTGGTCCGATCCCACAGAAGAGCTACTGTAGCACAAAAAGTTCATTCTGGCTATGATAGAAAGGTGTCAGACCATACAGTGCATCACAGCTTGCCGACTAGACAGAGTGCCCATGCTGACCCGTGTCTATTGCCGAAAGTGCCTACAATGAGCATGTGAGCATCAGAACTGGACCATGGAGCAGTGGAAGAAGATGGCCTGGTCTGATGAATCACGTTTTCATTTACATCATATGGATGGCTGGGTGCGTGTGCGTCGCTTACCTGGGGACGAGATGGCACCAGAGTGCAGCATGGAAAGAAGGCAGTGTGATGCTTTGGGCAATGATCTGCTGGGAAACCTTGGATCCTGGCATTCATGTGGACGTTACTTTGACCCGTACCACCTACCTAAACATAGCTGCAGACCAAGAACACGCTTTCATAACGGTGTTCACTAATGGCAGTGAACTCTTTCAGCAGGATAATGCACCCTGCCATACTAAAAAATTGTTCAGGAATGGTTTGAGGAACACTGAGCATCTGTGGGATGTGCTGGACAAACAAGTCCAATCCACCGAGGCCACATCTCGCAACTTACAAGACTTAAAGGATCTGCTGCTAACGTCTTGGTACCAGATACCACAGAACAGCTTCAGAGGTCTTGTGGAGTCCATGCCTCGACGGATCAGAGCTGTTTTGGAGGCAGAAGAGGGATTTACACGATGTTAGGCAGTTGGTTTTAATGTTTTGGCTTATCAGTGTATGTGCGTCGGCGCTTCCTAAGAAAGAATATTAACAGGAAAATGATTGACGTCACGCGCTTTCAGGAACACCGCGGGCTACATGCTAGTCTATACTGTACTGTTCTGCCTCAGTACTGTACTCAGTGTTACGTCTAAACAGTATCTGACATACCGTTTTAACAAAGCGGTTAGTACAGTATTAACCTAGTTCAAACCACTGAGAAAAGTTTGTTCCTGTCACCCTTTATCTCAGGTTCTTTTGAACAAGTCAGCGATTCTCCTCATGCTATTTTGGCGTTTTGTTTTTCACTTTCTGGCGTTTCATTCTTTTTGGTTTTCAAGCAAAAGAAGCTGATCCCAAGTCCTCTGGATTGTCCCACACCCCTCCTCTCAAACTCTTCCAAAAAAAGACGTTGTCATGACATGTCGGCTAAAACACCAATAGAGTTCTGGGCAAATAACCTGTTTTGTAAACTGGATAATGAAATGTTTACCTGATTCTGAGACAACTCCAGCCAGCATGACGGAGAAAGACAGGAGGCGTATTAAGTCCACATTCCAGTATCCGCAAAACATTGTCGCGTTTCTACTCAATACTCTAACATACCTG
>CM074948.1:16301223-16316968 GCA_037577455.1 Pangasius macronema | reverse complement strand
TGAATGAAGAAGTCATGGTGACATCTCTTCACAAGCTCAGCAAAGCCAGACCACAGGCCCTGGAGTCTGCTAAGTCCTGAAAATATTCAATTAAAGAAAGAGAACGATGATGTGCTAGCAAACAGCATTACTCAGGAACATAGGTATATTTCCCCACTTGGGTAATAATGGAAATGGAAACAGGTAACTTTGTAAATAAAAGGACACTTAACATAGACACTTAGCCATATTTCATCATCTGTCCCACTTCTATAAGTGCTCTGAGTATGGTTAATTATGGTGGAGTTTGTGGTGTTTTTATTTGTTATTGTTTTTGACAAGCACAATCCGTTTGAAGTCCGGGCTAATTTTCAGTTATTCAGCATAAAGCATAGTATTCAGTAACTACCATTATTCATTCAGGAACTAATGTGAAACTAATACCAAAAACATGTAGTTACAAGACTCGCCAGTGGGGCTAAGACTGAAACCATGGGGGAATGGATTTGGGGTTGCGACAGCTTATAAGAAAAATGTACAACATAGTGTACTCAGTAAATGTTTTATTACAAACAGTTAAATCACCAACTAATTATTGGAAAGTCTTGGTCAGACTAGTACTGGACATACTGTACCTATTTAAGAGGTTGTGCTATATATTACCTTTCTGTCATAGCCAGTCATCTACTTTAATTTCTAACTTTCCCAACCAAATAACTAAAAGCTCAGCAACAACTGACACAATGCTATTGGTTTTGCATTGCAACACTGCTATTGCAAAACAAGCTACTACCAGGGAGTATCAGATTATATCTATGAACATGAAACTGTAGAGAGAGCTAGTTGGATGGCTAGAGCTTTTTCAATCAAGACAGATGTACTGGTTCCGATATTCATAACTGTTTCTGTATGTCATGTCATAAAGCCCCGATGTATAGGGTAGTTTCTTAGGGCCCTGGACCATCAGCGGCCTCATGATTTCTAAACTATATATGCAAAAAAGCGTTTATGTATCAGGCAATTGCAAGGAATCGCTTTGTGGTGCAAAGAGAATAGAAACTGCAATTTAGGTAACTAATGTAACTAACATTAGATCATATAGAAGCAGTACTAATGAAGTGCTCATATCCATCAGAGATGGGGAAAAAGCAGAAGAGTAGAAACAAACCCAAAATACCTGTAAGAAATTGATGCTAATTAATTGGATTTATTCAATTTGTCTGCTTTCTTGCTTCTGCTTGTTGATGTAATTGAAAAGAAAAAAAAAGTTGGCTACCTAGATAGCTGGCTGGTATCAAGAGTAAGTAGTTGCTAATTAAGTTGCTAGCTTGTTATTACTAGCTATGACAATAGAACTTCATTGAATTTAAAGATAATTGCTGCTCAGGTGGATGAATCATAAATTACCTCCATTTCTTTTCACAACTATAGCAACTCAGATGATCACAACCAACAATGATTCAACTTTCAAGTTTAATTCCTTGTATATATAGCTCTTGTTCAACTGTTTTTATATTATTGTGCATTAAACTGTTTTTCCCTCTTCCAAGATAATGAAGTATTCTAATTCTACTCATTCTTGCATATAAAATTGTGTGGGTGGGGGGCCCCTGAGCATAGGGCCCCCAATTGTTCAGAAAGTGCCCTGCAGGCATATGACCTGATTGTCTGAATACTAAAATGTGGTTGCGTATAATGGTGAGAAGAATTATCTCAGTGTCAGCTGTCATGATCCTGAAAGCTAAACCTAATTCTTCATCCAACCGGATGTCCCATATTTGCACTTAGTGTTTCAGCTGTTTCATTCAGATTCTACTTTGGACTGGAACATAGAAAAGCTATCTCCATCGACTATTACACATCGAATACGTTGAGTGTCATATAGGTAAGACACCAATTTCGTTACCTACAAAAGGTAGTACTTTGAAGCTATTATGGTGTAATCAGTCTCCAAAGTGGCTGTTTACTTAGGAGTCCTTCCTCATGTGAAGCATATTTCTCAATGTAGTTTAGGTTGTGTATGCCAAAAATCTGAATCAGTCATGTGTGTGTTGTTTTATGCTGTATTTATATGTCTTCTGTGGTTAACATCAGGATCAACAGGAATGTTGAGTATGGGGTGAGGATGGAGGGACAAAAATCTAACACTGAAGTGATCATGACTATGCCCTACTCACAGCTATCCATATCCAGACATCCAAGAGAGCATAAGGGAACCATCTTGGGAGAGAAACAACAAGGGACAGTTTCTCTTTACATGCCCAGTTGGGGCACAGTGGCACAGCTGGTAGTGCTGCCTTACAGCAACAGTATCTCGGATTAACAGAGCTCGGATTAACATCTGTGTGGAGTTTTGCCTGTTCTCCCTATGATTGTGTGGGTTTCCTCTTGGTTGTCTGATTTCGTCCCACCTCCCATAAACAATGTTAAATTGTCTGTATGTGTGAACGAGTGTGAATGTGTATGTGCATGGTGCAAAGTGTATTATCATCCTACACTCACAGTGTTTCCTGGATAAGCTCTGGATTCACCACAGCTCTGACCAGGATAAAGCAGCTAATGAAGATGAATGTTGAATGGTTAATATTATGAAGTTATCCAACCAGCCAATCAAGTGGCAGCAACGCAATTCAAAAATCATGCAGATACAGGTCAAGAGCTTCAGGTAATGTTCACATCAAACATCAGAATGAAGAAAAAGTGTGAGCTCTGTGACTTTAATCATAGCATGGATATTGGTGCCAGATGGGCTGGCTTGAGTATTTCAGAAACTGCTGATTACCTAAGATCACACAACAGTGTATAGATAGCTTCAGTAGACTTTTTGCAAACCCACCACACAAAGGATGTTTGTTTGCACAATTTTTGTTAAATATCAGGATTAATGTAAGGTGTTACACCTTGAGATATACAAAAGATGTGTTTATTGTAGCATTACAGTTTCCCAACACTGGAACTAAGGTGCCCAAACATGCTCCAGCATGACAAAGCCCTTGTTCACAAAGTGAGGTCCATGAAGACATGATTTGCCAAAGTTGGAGTGGAAGAACTTGAGTTGCACAGATCCCTGACCTTAACTCCACTGAACACCTTTGGGATGGACTGGAACACTAATTACGACCCAGGTCTCCTCACCCGACATTAGTGCCTGACTAATGCTCTTATGGCTGAATGGGCATATCCCCACAGTCTCACTCCAAAATCTAATGGAAAGCCTTCCCAGAAGAGTGAATGTTTTATAACAGCAAAGGGGGACTAAGTCTGGAATGGGATGTTCATAAAGCACATATGGGTGTGATGGATAGATGTCCACAAACTTTTGGCCATACCGTGTCTTTCCACTTGCTTTCAAATAACAATTCAGGAAGTCAGGTAACAAGCCACAGTGTGTAATCAAAAACCTACCAGCTCCACTTCCTGTTTTCATTATATGGGAACTAGCCAGGCAACTCTGTAACAAACAAACAAATATTAGTGGCAATTCTAGAAATGCAATCAGCAAAAGAAGGCCACTATACCCATATGCACAATATGAGTCTCTAAACAGAGGGATAGATAGATAGATAGATAGATAGATAGATAGATAGATAGATAGATAGANCAGACAGACAGATAGATAGATAGATAGATAGATAGATAGATAGATAGATAGATAGATAGATAGATAGATAGATAGACTATAAGTCCAAAAGTTTGTGCACACCTAACCGTCACACCCATATGTGGTTGCCACAAAGTTGGAAGCAAACAATTGTCTATGATGTCTTTGTATGCTGTAGCATTACAATTTCCCTTCACTGGAACTAAGAGCCCCAAACTAAGCGAGCTCCATGGAGACAGGGGCTGCCAAAGTTGGTGTAGAAGAACTCAAGTGTCCTTCACAGAGCCCTGACCTCAACCCCACTGAGCACCTTTGGTATGAACAGGAATACCGCCTGAACCCCAGACCTCCTCCGCTGACATCACTGCCTGACCTCATTAATGCTCTTGTGGCTGAGTGAGCGAATCTAGTGGAAAGCCTTCCCAGAAGAGTGAATGTTAGGGAGTGGGGGAATACATCAATGGGTGCTAAGGTAGGATTTTTTTTTCTGCCACCATCCAGTCTTCTCTTATTTGTACTGGCTATTTATCTTTCTGCAAGATGTTTGGATTGTTTGTAGCTCTCTCTCTCTCTCTCTCTCTCTCACACACACACACACACACACACACGCACACACATACTCACAAAGGCACAGACGCACACCTAGGGAATTATTATAGATTAAATGCATATTAGACACACTATATATAGGCATAGGGAAATTAACAGACTTCCTTCTTATGAAACTAAACACCACATTGAAATGCTAGTCCAGTGAATAAGCTCCTTCACTCCTCCCATGCAGATGATTCACTTTGAGCAAGTCCTGGTAAAGCGTCAGGCTCATTTTCCACTGTGGGCTCGTCTGGTCATGATAGACAAGGATCGTTACTGAAAAATAAGCACGGAAAAATTTAGATTTTTTTTTTTTTACAAGAATTACAACACATTTAAGCACAGGTATGTTAGAGTATTGAGTAGAAACGCGACAATGTTTTGCGGATACTGGAATGTGGACTTAATACGCCTCCTGTGTTTTTCTGTCATGCTGGCTGGAGTTGCCTCAGAATCAGGTAAACATTTCATTAGCCATTTGAATTACCTACTGTTTTGACACAAATACTGAATGACATAATATTCAGTACAGTACTGAAGCAGAGTATTATAAACAACAGGATATAGCCTTTTGTGTTCCTGAAAGCATGTGACGATTTGCCTATTAGTCATTTTTGTTCTTTAAGAAGTGCCAACGCATGGGACACGCCAACATGTAGTGACAAATTAGAAGTACAAACCAATAAATAGATAGCATGAATCTGCAAAATGAGAACAATACAATAAATAAAACAACACAAATGTTGTAACAGTGTTAACTTAGAGTACATACACAGAGCAGCCATAACATTCAAACCACTGACAGGTGAAGTGAATAACATTGTTTATCTCGGTACAATGGCACCTGTCAAGGGGTGGGATATATTATATTATTAGGCAGCAATTGAACAGTCCATTATTGAAGTTAATGTGTTGGCAGCAGGAAAAATGGACAAGCGTAAGGATTTAAGTGACTTTGACAAGGGCCAAATTGTGATAGATAGACAGCTGGATCAGAGCGTCTCCATAACAGCAGGTCTTGTGGGGTGTTCCCAGGATGCATTGGTTAGTATCTACCAAAAGTGGTCCAAGGAAGGACAACCGGTGAACTGGTGACAGGGTCATGGGCACCTAAGGCTCCCTGATGTGTGTGAGGAGCAAAGGCTAGCCCATCTGGTCCGATCCCACAGAACTGTAGCCCAAATTGCTGAAAAGATTAATGCTGGCTATGAGAGAAAGGTCAGAATACACAGTGTGTCACAGCTTGCTACATTTGGGGCTGCATAGCCACAGACCTGTTAGAATGCCCATGCTGACCCTGTCCACTGCCGAAAGTGCCTACAATGAGCAAGTGAGCATCAGAACTGAACCATGGAGCAATGAAAGAAGGTAACCTGGTCTTATGAAACATCTTTTCTTTTACATCATGTGGACGTCAGGTGCGTGTGTGTCACTTACCTGGGGAATAGATGGCATCTGATTAGCAAAGCCTTATCACAACAACCCACATCATAAAAGTCCCTGAGTGCTAATAGTAAAGTGACTACTGTGCTGGTACTGGTATGACAGGTAATACTGGTGGACATTCCTGAGTATGCAGGGTCTGTGATTATGGTGTGGTAAAAAAGAACAAAATATGGAGACAGGGTGCCTAGTGGTTTAAGTGGCTAGTGTGTGTGATGATGGGGGTTTGTGCCCATCAATTCAGGGAGGTGGTTAGGGGGTGCTTTAATATTAAGGGTTCTGACAGCTTGTGGAAAGATGTTTGTTTCTGGAATCTGGTATCTTCTGCCAGATGGGATCACCAGTATACTAGTGGCTGTACTGAGGTAGCATTTGTGATAGATGACCTGTATTGGAGTCAGAGAGCCTCATGATGTTCTCTTCAGTCTTGCGTACCCACTGCAGAGTCTTGCAGTCTGATGCACTGTATTCCCATACCAGACATTGATGCACCTGGTGAGGTCACAAGAATTGACCTCTGAAAAATGTGGTGAGAATGTGAGGGCATAGGCGTGGGAAATGGAGGCGCTACTGGTCTTTTTTGCATAGGGATATGGTGTTGCGAGACCAGGTTAGGTCATCAGACATACGCATGTGACAAACTTACAGTTCTTAACTGTCTCTACAGGATGAGCAGTGGTGAGTGGTGCATACTGATTTTCCAAAAGTCCTCAATCATCTCCTTTTTCCTGTCAACATTAAGAGCTGGGTAATATGATGATAATATTAATATTGTGATCAATTATGTCACAATACACTTTTTGGAAATATCATGATATGTTTTCATAAATTATAAACACTGGAAGCAGATTTGATAAAGTTTTCTACTGTCTGAATCTTTAAAATTATTTTTAAAGATTGTTCATTTTTTATTTTGTTATTTTCAGTGAAGACTTATTTCATGTGCACTTTGAAAAATATTATCAGACAAATTTTCAAAGGGTTATTTTAAAATGAAACACTATTGTTTTGCTGGCAGTTTGTTAGGAAACCTAGGCAAACTAGATTTATGCTTTGCAGTACAGTCATGCATCATCAGTGTGAATGGATAGGGGCTGAGTAGGCAGTCCTGGGGTGTGCCAGTGCTCAGTATGATGGTGCTGGAGGCGTTGTATCTGATCTGAACAGCCTGTGGGCCTTTAGTCAGGAGTCCTGATTTTATGTGCATTAAATGTTTTAATGAAGAATCTTAGGGGGGCACAGTGGCTTAGTGGTTGACCCTGTTTCCTCACACCTCCAGATTTCCAGAGCTTGCATGTTCTCCCTGTGCTTTTGGGGGTTTCCTTCGGGTACTCTGGTTTCCTCCCCCAGTCCAAAGACATGTGTTGTAGGCTGACTGGCATCTCTAAATTGTCCGGAGTGTGCATGCCGGATTGTGCCCTGTGATGGACTGGCAGCCTTTCCAGGATGTCCCCCTTCTTGCGCCCTTAACCCCCCTGGGATAGGCTCCCTATGACTCTGAGTAGGATAAGCAATACAGAAAATTGATGGATGAAGATTTTTAGTAAGAAGAGGAATGAGGTAGACTGGGAAATAAAGAACAATACTTGGTTCCTCTACTTAGCATTCAGTGATTTTTTTACTTAATGTAGAATTAATCTATATCACCATTCCTAAAGCCTATAATGTTAAATGTTCCAAAAGTTTAATTGGAAATCATTAAAAATTTCAGCAACATTATTAAACTTATTGAGGCATTACAAATCATTTTCAGTTATATCTAAGTTTTTTGTGTGCAAAGACACAGTATTGACTCCCTTTTCATATTGCAGCCTTAGTGAAAAACTTCATTTGTGCTTATTGTGGTAATAATAATGATAATAATAAAGTATGAACTTTATTAAAGTTTATTAAAGTTATTATTATTAAACTTTATTAAAGTATGAAAAAATAATTAAGGATGAACTGCACATGGAACATAGTAAGAAATATTACTGACCTATTGATGCTGTTCTCTGTCTTGCCAACAGAGTGATGTGTGATTATATGTAGAAAATAACACTAAACACAATGACCAAATTATCACATTAAATTTTCCATTCTGCTTCTTTTATTTAGCAGTAAAACCACCTAAGCCCAATGTCAACATCACACAGGAAGGTCAACGCCTCCGTTTTCAAGCAAGCACTCCAAATTATCTACCACCACAATGTTGGAAATACAGATATATATACAGCAAATGCAATGAAGAGGTGAGAAACTGGTGCTGGGCGGCTGGCATCATTAACTATTTTTTGTTACCACTGAAATAATGTTATATAGTAGATAAATAATAGTATATAGTAACTTTGTTGCTTATTAATGTGAAATAAAATTAACAATACACTGGTTCCCTGGACACACATTTAACATCCTGTATATTGGTGGCCTTTCACTGTTGTCATTGAAATTGTCCTACAGTAAATGCTTACGAAATGTAAAAGTTTATGAATGTTTAATTTAACAGTGTGCAATAGATATTTTTTAACCCTCGTAGAAACACATACCTTTCCGGATTGTTATGCTGAATAATTCATAGTAGTTACTGACTAATATACTTTTAAGATGAATAGCAGAATACTAAGCTGGAAATTTAAGACATTAAAATAAAAGCATTTCAGAAAACTAGACCTTTTCAGCTATTTGCATGACAATGTTTGTGTATTGATGTGTAGAGTAAAATGAATGAAACAGGAGATAACCCAACATTACGTGTGGAATACGACACAGCCTGCAAGTACACTGTTCAAGGGCAGGTCATATACTCTAGCTCCTGCGGGGGGGACGTGGACGTTGAGAGTGACATGAGCGAACCTGTGTATTATGGTATTGTAACCCTTTCTCAACTTCTACACTTCTCAAAATACCAAATAACTACAATCTGGACTACAGTTAACATTCTAGTTAAGACTTCATTCTTCATCAGAGCCAAAAATCCAAATTGCCTACATGTCTATTTTTGGACTTGCTATGGTTTTGGCTGTACGTTAAGATTTCTGTACTGTATTGCTAATCAGATAATATATTCTGATATATACTTTGATTAAGTAAATGATAAGCAAATCCCTTTCTTCTGTAGGTGAGGATGGTGACCCAAATTTGGCATTTAAAGTGGCTATGATCATCACCCCTTTAATAGTGTGCTGCTCTCTCATAGCAGCTATAGTGCTGTTTAGGAGGTAATTATCATTATTCATGCTTCATCTGTTTACTTTGTGTGTTAAGTTTTGTAGCAAGGTTGTTACTTACGTGTCCTTTATTGTGAAATATTTAGATTGCATTTTCATGACTTCTTAGTGCTGTGAAAAAGAGACAAAATGTTTGTGTTCTTATTGGTTCTTATTGTTTAATCCAAACATTTATTATTGTATCAATGTTTCCACAGAAACAAGGATATCATTCTCCCAAAGATTCCTGAACCATCCCTGTTTTTCAAGGATATGCTTAACAGTACTTCTGATGGACTTTCAAAGGTAACCACCTCAAAGTGATACAGATAGACAGATAGGCACCTGACAGAGGTGAAACAAGACATGATAACTTTCCTGTTGAACTACTAATATGCCTATGTCTCTCTTGCACCACAGAGCCTGGGTGGAGGAAAACTCTATGTGCCTGTTAAAGAGGTTGTGGTCAGTGGCGTGAGCCTGGAACCGAAGTCTTTCCTTTTACACCCAAACCATGATACCTGCNTGCTCTGAAAATGGCCAGTAGTGGACTGATGGTGACAAAGTCTGGCTCTGATATCTAGCAGCTTAGTCTTAAATCTATGCGCAACATTGTTTCCTTTTAAGAGCTACTTAGTTCTGTGCACTCCCTCGTTCTTCAGGCTAGGTAAAGGACTGTCTTGCATTCACAATTGTATTGGACAGATTGTGATTTACTCAGTAGCTGTCTGAGTTCATGTATGAATGAAGAAGTCATGGTGACATCTCTTCACAAGCTCAGCAAAGCCAGACCACAGGCCCTGGAGTCTGCTAAGTCCCGAAAATATTCAATTAAAGAAAGAGAATGATGATGTGCTTGCAAACAGTATTACTCAGGAACATAGATATATTTCCCCACTTGGGTAATAATGGAAATGAAAACGGGTAACCCTGTAAATAAACAGACACTTAACATAGACACTTGGCCATCTATTATCGTCTGTCCCTCTTCTGTACATCAGTGACAATTTCAATGTAATATTATATGGCTATATAGTGTTCATAGGAATATTTGTAAATATTGACATACAGAAAGGTTTTCTACATAGTTTGCTCTGTAAAAAAAAAAAAAAGAAGAACATGGTTAACTATGGTGATGAGTTTGTGGTGTTTTTTTTTTATCCATTACTGTTTTTTGACTAGGCACGGTCTATTTAACCCCACAAGCTCCTGGCTGTTATTCAGTTACCATCATAAAGCATATTACTCAGTAACTACCATTATTTATTCATTAACTACTATGAAAATAATAGCAAAAAAGCATGTCAATAAAAGAGTGAACACTGTAATTCTGGACTTGCCACCAGGTCTTGGGATGAAGGCATGGGGAAGTAGACAATTTTGAAGTGGAATTTGAATGTATCGTTTCCACATCACCACAACTGTTTTGCACATAATACCCCATGGCAGTTCAGCAGTTCCATGAGATGGTGCTTAGTTTACAGTAGAAACACTCCGTCTTGATTTCAAGGCAGAAATATTCTTGATCTCTTCAAAAACCTACGATACCAGGCTATTGGTAGATACAAGTCAGTATTATTCACAAGCATTCAGCCATTGTGTACATTTATCTGGGTTACTCTATAAGACACTTTATAAGACTCAGTGGTTAAGAATTTATGACAGTTAGTCCAAAATAAACCTAATGGACAGTTTTACCAATGAGTCACAAATGAAGAAATTAACATCAACTAATTATTGGAAAGTGAACCAGAGTGTAGCATTGAACATACCTATTTAAGAGGTTATGCTATATATTATGTTTTTGTCATAGCCAGTCAAATATTATAACATAGCTTTTCAATCAAAAATAGTTAAAAGGAACAACAGCTGATACAGATGAATCACAAATGTTACTGGTTTCAGTCTGATTCCTTCAGCCATGGCTGCTACTGCAAACGGTGTTACTACCAAAGAGTATCAGGTTTTATGAAGTTTAAACTGTACAGAATGCTAGTTAACTAAACATATGCAGTAGATACGGTATTAATAACAGATTCTGAATGTCATAAGGTTCTGCAATATGACCTTATTTCTTGAATAGTAAAATATGGACTTGCATAACATTGAAAAGAAGGATAAATCTCAGTGTCCAACAGGAAGTCCCATATTTGCACTCAACGTTAAAACTTCCTGCTTTATTCAGCTTGTACTCTGGCCTGGAACATAGGGAAATATCTCCAAATTTATGAGCTGATAATGTGTGGCTTCTGCATTGCATGGGATAGATCCATTCTGTGGTCAAAGAAATGGATCTTTTCCATCCTGATTGAAGCTATTATGAGTGTAATCAGTCTCCAAAGTGGCTATTTCCTTAGCTTCCTTAATGGCTCATGATTTACTGAACCCCTCCTTTTTGTTGTGCATTTTGTAGATGCCAAAAATCTAAATCAGCCATGAGTTTATTGTTCTGTTTTGTGTTATGTCTTCTGTGGTTAAAAGAAGAAAAAAAAATCAACATGAATGGTAAGTATGACTAGGGGTGAGGATGGTGGGACAGATACCTAACCCTGAAGTGACTATGCTATGCCCTACTCACAGCTATCCATGTCCAGACATTCAAGAGACCATAAGTGAACCATCTCGGGAGAGAAACAAGAAGGCATGGCTTTGTTTCCCTTTGCACGCCCACCAGCCAGCGCAGAGACACAGAGAGTAGTTTCAGCCTCACAGCTATCCGTCATACCAATCAAGGGGATCATCAGTTGTTGGTTTGAAATGAAATGATTTATAAATGACTACATGGTGTTTAAGTCTGAAATAGAGACTAAAATAAAATATCAGACATTGTAATACGACCTAGTAGTTATCCACAATGGAATGAAAAATTTTACAAGGGGATGATCTTTGTCTGGTTTGTTTGTTTGCTTGTTTGTTTGTTTGTTTGATTGATTGATTTAAGGGAGGCTGTTTCAACTGCCTCCTTTCAAATAAAGCTCTGAAACTGCAGTGTACAGTCACTTATACAAGGCCTGTACTCCAGTATAGATGCTTTCAAGAAGTTTCAAATTCAGCCTCAAATCAAACTTTTGTTGAACAGTCTTTTAGTTTATGGACTGCTATTGCACAGTATGGTGTCAATTTTGCAGCCACATCCCTTTAGAGAACCACAAGAGCACAGTTTTATCACAGAAGTTTTAAAGAAGCTCATATGAAACAGGAGGCTTAGTATAGAATATTGCTTGCTACGTTAAAAATGAAATATGATTTCAGTTCTATTTTACCAAACATTTTTAAATAAAGCTGGATGTGAGCTATCTCATATTAGTGTAAGTGTGATAGTAGAAAGGAGTATATCTGACCACTGAATTTCAGTACAGTCAATACGGTGTGTAAGATTGTCAGAGATTATTGGGAAATTGCTGCTGGTAAAATACTGAGCTTACACAAGACTTTTACCCATACATAAAAAAAACTATGTATTTTAACTTGCTCCCAAATAATAATTCAAGAAGGTTACAAGCCAAGTATGTAGTCAAAAGTTTTCCAGTTCCACTTCCTCTTATCATTACATGAGAATTAACCAATCGACTGTGTAATGAGCAAAGTTAGTGACAATTCTGAGAATGTAAAGGGCAAAAGTAGGCCATTGTACCCATACATGCAACTGAGTCATGACAGTGTTCTCTAAATAGAGAAGGCAAATACAGTACTACAGATACAAATTAGATGTTTCTACATTAAAAAAATACTATAAAGAGCAGTAAAGAGTAATAAATGAAACAAGTGAAGTCAATATTTGGTGTGACAAATCGCTTTTAAAAAAAAGTAGTCTCAGGGACAATTTGTGCAGATTTATAAGGAAATGAGCTGTAAGTGTTACTGAGCATCTTGCAGAAGCAGCCACAGTTCTTCTGGAGACTTTGACTGTNTATGTAATATGCAGCTTTCTTTACTGACATACAAACGTTTTTCTGTAACTGGAAAACTAATGTTTGTAAATCTAAAAAGTTTTTGTACTGAATCAATAATATAGAAGTCATAAAATAAAAATCTATGACAAAGTTTGTACTAAAAAAATAGGGTGCCTAAGACTTTTGCACAGTACTGTATATAACTGTTGGGAAAATGTTGCCATATAAAGAATGAAGAAAGACTTAGATGAAACCAGTATGATTTATGACTTAGACAAGGCAATGGAACATGAGTCTAACAAGTAAGCTTTCTCAGGGCAATTTCTTGTCTNTGTTTGGGGGCCCTACAACAACTTACTCAGCTGATCGGTGCATTTTATTTAATATGCAGGAATGAGCAGAGTGAATACATTACCTTGGATGAGGTAAAAACAGAAAACAGTTAAACAATAAATAAATATATTATTTATATTTATGAAGTTAACAATTAAACAATAAAATAAAAGCAACTGAAAAAGACCTATACTCACAAAAGGAATTAAACCTGTAAAGGAGGTAATTAATTAATTAAGTAGTTCATTTATTTATTAAGGTAGAGAAAAATAACCATTAGAAATAATATGCTTACTGTAGAACTAAAATACCTGCTTTCTGTTAACCTTAGCTAACATATTTTTTTTAATTTTTACATGATTACATAAATTAGCTGGTTATTCACTAACAAACCTTGTAATGTTGGAACATATTTGGGCCCCTTAGTACCAGTTAAGAGAAATCATTAAGCTACAATATCCAAAGCCATCCTGCACAATTGTGTGATTCCAACTTTCTGTAACAGTTTGGGGAAGAACCACATATGAGTGTGATGGTCAGGTGCCCATAAACCTTTGGTCATATAGTGTATATATGGTCAAGTTGAATTTGGCTTAAATTGTCCCCACAACACTTTCAGTTAGTTCAATTGCTGATGAAGCCCCTAAATATATCCTTATAGTGCCATATAAATATCATTAGACCTTTAGGCTACTTAGCATGGCGAAATCAGGAAAATTATTTCTTCGTTCGTTGTGACAATCTGAGTTGCTATAGTTCTGAAAACAACTGTAGGTGATTAACGATTCTACCACCTGGGCGGCGCCCTGGCAGCTCATACCACTTATAGCGGAAACGGCCCTGGTCTCCAAATACACAGAAATCATTTGTATTACAAGAAATGAAACAGTGATCTTTTGGTATGGAACGTACGCACATACACACATTCACACTTATAGGCAATTTAGAAGAAACAAATTAAATAATGGAATTATTATAGATTAAATGCATTCCAGATACAATATATATAGCATCAAAAAACAAAATACACTAAAGGTTTCTGGACAGATGACTATCACAGCCATATGTGGTTCTTCCGCAAACTGTTGCCACAAAATTGGAAGCATGTAATTGTATAAAATGTCTTTGTATACTGTAGCATTACAGTTTTCCTTCACTGGAACTAAGGTGTCCAAACCTGTTCCAGCACGACAATACACTTATGCACAAAGTGAGGTCTATGAAGACATGATTTGCCAAAGTGGCCTGCACAGTGCCCTGACCTCAACCCCACTGAACACCTTTAGGGTGAACTGGAACACCAACTGCACCCCAGACCTCCTCGCCCGACATCAGTGAATGAGCACACTTCCCCACANAGTGGAGGTTATAATAACAGCAAAGGGGGACTATATCTGGAATGAGATATTCAACAAGCTCATAAGAGTGTTATGGTTAGGTGTGCACATGCTTTTGGCCATAGTGTACCTGACACCTTGTAGCCTATGTATCTAAACTAAACTGTAATAAATTGCTGCAGTACTGGAAATTTGGGTTGCCAGTAAAGTACTGTAAAATTTACAGTAAACAACTGTAAAAGATACTTACAGTAAAGTACATTTGAATGGTAAAATTGAAAATATCAGACTATTAATTCAGACTAATAATTTAAAACCAGACATTTTTAAAACTAACCCTGTAGATAATAATATAATAATATCAGATCAACATTTACAATGTTTTACTCCCCTACTGTCCCGCAAGGCTCGGTTTTAGGCCCTTTGCTCTTTTCTTTATATATGCTACCTCTGGGCAAAATTATTCGTAAACATGGTATTAGCTTCCACTGTTACGCTGATGACACACAGTTGTATATTTCAGCAAAGCCAGATGATAGAGATCAGCTTAATAAAATGGAGGAATGTGTAAAAGACATTAGAAACTGGTTGCTTATTAACTTTCTCTTACTTAATTCTGACAAGACAGAAGTAATTGTACTAGGACCACATGCAGCTAGATGTAAGCTTTCTGATTACATAATAACTCTGGATGGCCTTTCTGTTTCATCATGTGTAGCAGTAAAAGACCTTGGTGTGATTATTGACTCTCGTCTTTCATTTGAAGCTCATGTAGATAATATTACTAGTATTGCAGTATGGCAGTAATGGGATTTGAACACACAAGCTTCTGAGCTTTGACTCAAAAAATTTTCACCACTGAGCCACCACAACTAGTGTGCAACTACATCTAGCACTGAATTAACACCACTAAAAGATTGCAATGAATCAGTGCATGATAGTTGTGCTAGCTGTGGTAGCTCAGTGGTTATGGCTTTGAACTGCAGATAAAGCGGTCATGTGTTTAAATCCCAGTACCACCAGCCATCCTTGAGCAAGACCCTTCAGCTCAGCTGTATCCTGCAACCCAGGTTGCCAGTATATTACTGCAATACATTACATACAGTACATTACATTTTTTACAGTGTAGAAAAACCTGTTTTAAAAAAAACAGACTTCCTTCTTATGAAACTAAACACCACATTGAAATGCTAGTCCAGTGAACAAGCTCCTTCAGTCCTCCCATGCAGACTTTGAGCAAGTCCTGGTAAAGCGTTAGGCTCACGGAAAAATTTAGATTTTTTTTTTTACAAGAATTACAACCCATTTAAGCACAGGTATGTTAGAGTATTGAGTAGAAACGCGACAATGTTTTGCGGATACTGGAATGTGGACTTAATA
>CM074948.1:16282484-16301123 GCA_037577455.1 Pangasius macronema | reverse complement strand
AGTATATATCAGAATATATTATCTGATTAGCAATACAGTACAGAAATCTTAACGTACAGCCAAAACCATAGCAAGTCTAAAAATAGACATGTAGGCAATTTGGATGTACAATGTAGTAGCAGAGTCTTAACTAGAATGTTAACTGTAGTCCAAATTGTAGTTATATGGTATTTTGAGAAGTGTAGAAGTCGAGAAAGGGTTACAATACCATAATACACAGGTTCGCTCATGTCACTCTCAATGTCCACGTCCCCCCCGCAGGAGCTAGAGTATATGACCTGCCCTTGAACCGTGTACTTGCAGGCTGTGTTGTATTCCACACGTGTTGGGCTTTTTTCTATTACGACCATTTCCCTCTACAAATCAATACACAAATACTGTTTGTGGTTTGTAGAATTTGTTACCTAATTTTGATAATTAAAAGTCACAGCTATTATTCTGCTCTTCATCTTGAAGTATGTTATTCAGTAACTACTATGAATTATTCAGTAGAACAATCTGGAAAGGTGTGTGGTTACAAGAGCATTAAAGTACACTCACTGCCCACTTTATTAGGAATACCTGCACACATGCACATTCATGTAGTTATCCGATCAGTCAATCATGTGGCAGCAGCGCAATGCAAACAATCATACAGATGCAGATGTGTTTAATGTTCCCAATAAACACCAGAATGAAGAGAAAGTGTCATGGATGGAATCACCTTGTTGAGAGGTCAAAGGAAGAGAGGTCAAAGGCAAATGGCCAGATTGGTTCAAGCTGCCAGGAAGGATATAGTAACTCCAGACTCAGACTCACCTAAACACAGTCTCACCCACACTGGATAGTTGAAAATTAGGAAAATTCCTGGTCTTCTGCTGTCCAGTTTGGGTGAGTCTGAGCCCATGAAAGCCTCAGATTCTTGTTCTTGGCTGACAGGAGTGGAACCTGATGCAGTCTTCTGCTGTTGTAGCTCATCCACTTCAAGGTTTGATGTGCGATGTTTTTCTGCTCAACACGGTTGTAATGAGTGCTTATTTGAGTTACTGTAGACTTCCTGTCAGTTCAAACCAGTCTGGTCATCCTCTGATTTCTCTCATCAACAAGGTGTTTTTGTTTTTCGCACTATTCTGTGTAAACACTAGAGACTGTTGTGTATGAAAATCACAGAATATCATCAGTTTCTGAAATACTCAAACCAGCCTATCTGGCACCAACAACCATGCCACGGTTAAAGTCACAGAGATCACACTTTCCTCCATTCTGATGTTTAATGTGAACATTAACTGAAGCGCTTGACCTGTATCTGCATGATTATGAATATGCATTAAGCTGCTGCAAAAAAAATGGCATAAATGAGTAGGTGCACATGTGTTCCTTTAAAAGTGACCGGTGAGTGTATATCCATTGCATGCTGATGAATTAAACATACATAAATTCATAAATCTCATAAGCATTTAGCGTAAGACAATTTCAATGAAAACCCAGTGAAAGGCCACCAAAATACAGGATGTCAAGTGTGTTACCAATAAGGCAGTGTGTTTTATGTATGTAGTAGTTAATATGTTTTTGGTTTTATATGGGCTAATTACATTTCACATTAATAAGCAGCAAAGCACATATAACACCAATGTCTCACCTTTTCATTGCATTTGCTGTACATATACTTGTACTTCAAACAATGTGGTGCTATAAAATTTGGAGTGCTTGCTTGAAAATGGAGGTGTTCACCTTCCTGTGTGATGTTGACCTTGGGCTTAGGCGGTTTCACTGCTAAATAAGAGAGAGAGAGAATAGCCAATGGAAAATTGAATGTGACAATTTTAATAGGTGACAAAAAGCATTATTTAAAAACACATAACTCACTTAGCATTGGTTCATGCACATACAAAATACAAAACAAGTAAAAAAAAATGTCCAGTAGAGTTTAAGTCCTTAATCTTTTAGGTTAGAGTAATTTTCAATATATAGGCATACATCACTTACACAATATTTTATAAAAACTTGCAAGGCAGGCACTAAAATTGGTCAGTAGTACAAACCAATAAAATAAATTGACAAACTTGATAGAGAGAGAAAAAAAATGCATAACCAACCTGAGTCATGTATGTCTATCATAAACCTGTTGCTAATCAGGTGATCTCCAGTGTCTCCAGTTCCACTGATGACAAAGTAAACCTTCGCAGAAGTACTAAGGTCTTCATCATGAAGGTGACAGCCTGTCTTCATGGTTCCATAGGTGAGATATGACGTACAATGCTTTAGGCTGTCTTTGTTTTTATTCTCTTCCCTATGGGACAATACGTGCATTAGTACATTAATACAGTGTTCAGGCAAAAAGAAACCAGAAACCAATGCTGCTACAAATCCAAAAAGCTCAAATAAAGAATAAAAACTAAAATAAAGATCTCACCTGTAAGAGAGCTGAAGGTCGGGGGTATTTCTGACTATAGTCCATGTGCAGTTCATCTTTTTATTAGCATAATAAAGACAACTGAAGTTCTTCACTAAGGCTGCAATACAAGAAGGCAGTCAATAGAGTGTCTTTGCACACAAGAAATGACAATTCTGTAACTGAATTATGTAATTATTTGTAAGGCCTCAATAAGCTTAATGATGTTCATAAATCTATAATGGCTCATAATGAAACTTTTGGAACATTTAGAATTAGAATAGAAAAGGTGAAGTAGCTCAAGTAGCTGAATGCACTATTAATAGATACTAATATATAAGATATAAAAATAAAATACATAATATATGAGCATTAAACACTATGCATGGTACACTCTGTTTGTTGGTTACCTAGGGGTGGAGATAGTCCTTTGTATACTTCCTGGCTGGCATATTTATTTTCACAGACCATAGGGTTTGTTGTTAGGCCAACACATATTTCATCCTCTCTAGAAAAGGGATAATTAAAGCTCAAATGGTCTGTTCGCCGTTTATATGAAGCATTTTGTCTGGGAGGACATTTCTGTTGAGGAAGACAAAATAGGTTTGGGATTAAGAAACAATGGAAGTGGAAGATGCACTGAAAACATATCCATGTAAAACATGTTCTTACAAGTTAGCTTTAAATTCCTATCAGAACGGCTCAACGAGGGAAGGCATTCGTATTTGCTCTGTGGTGACAATAAGACAATGGAGTAATGGCTCACCTCATAATATACTGCTAAAGTATAGTTCACTGTACATTTTGTGTCCAAGCCAGCTGGTTCTCTCCAGTGTATATGCACAGACAAATTGTGTGGGTCCCATGCCAGGCTGAGATTTTTGGGTGGAGGCAATTTGCCTTCAATAATAAGAAAAAAAAGTTGTACCTCACATATGTAGCTTTTAATAAAGGTTTTTATAAAAGGTTTTATTGGTAGAACATCATGCATGCAATACAAGGGTTTAATATAATGCCCTGAACTTTGCAACCGATGGTGTTATCAGGTCAGGTGGCTTTACTGTTGTGGCAGAGAAACGCACCTTGTTCCTGCTTGTAATTAATGATTACATTACATATGCAAAGTTTTGAAAGACTGAAAAGGAAAACACTGCCCAAGAACAAGAAAAGCCTGCCGAACTACAGACTAAACTACATTACACAAAATAGAAAGCCATGCAACTCAAGCTGAAGTAGATCAAATTCTACACCTCTTATTATTTCTATCTCCCGTCCTATTTCAGTAAACACCTTTTACTCGTATTAGGCATCAAAATCTAATCCTAGCATTTTTTTTTTCAATCTCACAATTTGTTTTGTTTTGTTTTAACTTTCGCTTCCTTTCTCCTGAAGCTGGAGTTAAGTTGATATTCCAGATTCTTTAAGACTTTGGTGAGATTTATTGCATCCAGGCCTACGCCCTTAGAAAAGAAAAGGTTCTTTGGTGCTTTAAGAGTTCTCCCAGAGGAGCATTAGAGTTACAGATGTAATCTTTTAAGAGTGTATTTGCATATACTAATTAGATCATTAAATTAGACAGAATTAGATCATTCAGTGAGATGAGTTTATTAAAGGTGAATTATTTTGCTCATTGACTTGGATTAGTGAACGCAAATTAATCTCAGATAAAGTAGCCTGGAGACAGACTCTAGGCGACTTTTATTTCTCTTTTTGGAGTAAACTGGGGCTGTGCTGAACGTCTCAGAGACCGGATGCTGAATTCACGGGTGTTCCTTTTGGTCGTGCCGGATTTTCGGGAAGTCTACAGGATATGCAGATTTCCACACACAGCTGGACTGCACTCCTCCCTTTCCCTGTTTCGCGGAAAACCGAACCTCTCTACCAATACAGATTAAACCAGCTAAAGCAATTACCTGCAAAGCTGTCCACTACAACCAGGGTGAAGGACAAGCACATCAGCAGGACAGAGCCATCCCAGCCTGGGAGCTGCATACTGGATCACTGAGGGAAATCCACAGATAGGAGATTTTCCTCAAAAGCTCTTCATGTGTGGTATATATATATATTTATATATATATATTTTTTAATCCGACATTTCTCCTATGAGAGGACGTTAACTCAGAGAGACGGTAAATCCGTTATAAACTGGTCCAAAACAAGTCGAGATCACTGATTAAAGCAGCCTGATGAGATGGCGATATCCACCCAGCGTGCTGTGCTTGGAACTGGAAGCAGCTCTGAGCTGCGTCTCTTGGCTTGTCAGGAAAAGGGGGCGGGGCATCCTGCTACTGTTAAACACTGTACTCCAGAGGGCCGGGACGCAATAACAAGCCCCTCCCACCTGACACCTCCCACCTCNTCCACTTCGTTGGGAAGGTTTCTTAATTCACGTTGTACGTGACATGTTGCTGATTTACTCCGAAGACTGCGCAATGGCTTGTTTTTTTTTTTTTTTTTTGTTTTGGACACGGATATTGTGTCACACATTCGTAGCATATGCTAACCACAAAAGATTACGGTTAGTTAGACGTTTATTACAGAACATTAGCCTGACGCCTTTACAGCTCTCATATCGTGTCTCATATCGCCACGGAATACTTCCCATTTAAATCTTAAAAAAAAGGCTTGCATGTCTTTCAGTGGGCATTTTGTGGCGTATAAAACAGTAGTGATAAAGGGAAGTGGGAATGGGAAGGCTCTTTCACTCCATGCGTGACAGATGGACTCTTTACAACAATGTTCCACAACACTGAGTCTTTCTCACACACAAGCTACTCTGACTGCACATTCTCCAGTGTCTACAGTTAGGATCTGCACTTTCCCTACATATTTATACCAGTTTGACTAATATATTCTGCATAGTTTGTATATACAGTCTATATATACATTATTTATTGTATTCCCACCTTCTTCTGCTCCCCCACTTATCTTCTTATGTATATATGTTGTATTGAACAGCTGTAGAGAACCTGAGCCTCATAAGAAGCATTTCAAGACCATGATTTGTGCACATAACAAATAAACTTGGAATTGAGACTTGAACCTCAAGAGCCATGCGGTTGAACCAGCTAAAAAAAAAAAGGTTAAACAGAAAGACATCAAGGGAATACATCATTTGTTGCACAGGTTAAAGGTTTCCTCTCAAGATTTCCTTTCATTTATACATGCCAAAAACACAGTGCAAGCTTTCCCATTGTTTCTTAAAACACATTTTATTCTTTCGATAGCAAACAACACATAGATAATAATTATTCATTTAAAGGACTTTTTTTTATTCTTCTGCAAATACCAAAAACTGCAAGAAAATTGAGTAAAAAAAAAAAAAAAAAAAAAAGACAACTGTTTGCAGCTGTTACTTCGTTCTCATTGAACAGAAGTGCGTTCAGATACAGTCCCATGAGTTATATAACAGCAGCGCTTAGATAAATAATCCAGTCTTTGAGAGGATGTTGTTCCTGAATAGACTAGAAAATCCTGCTCAACCCAAACTGCTACACAGTGTAGCCCTGGCAAAGGCGTCACGCTGCTGTGGACCTCATCTCAAGAATTATTTCCCACAATGATAAAATCAGTGGAAACCATCAGCCCAATTGATTGCCAATTTAACATGACTTGTACTAATTACCAACAGGCAATGCATCAAGATTCCTTTCTTGGACCATAAATTTTATTAACATGAAAGAGATATCTTAATTTAAATTTAAATTAAAATCTTATATCCTGATTTCTGTAAAGCTGCTTTGTGACAATGTCCATTGTTAAACATGTTATACAAATAAAACTGAACTGAATTGAATATCTTGAAACTATCCATATTAATGCTTCTCCTGGCTGTGAGTTTGAGAATTCAGACATAGTAGTCAAATTATTAGCATGTAATCGTCCGGGCAGGTCAATTTGCTCACATTTAAGCATTTATATTTAAAACTCAGAAAATTAGAAATTGTTCATTGCTCCAACAGAAGCTTCGGAATAACACACTCTGAAAAAAGCAGAAAGTCATAATACATTTACTGTGTTGTTTGTCACCACTGTCAGTGAACGCAGCGATAGTGGTGCTCTCCTAATTAAGACTTCAATGCAAAGAGGAAAATAGAAAGATAGTGAGGACTTGAAGGTGTTAAATCTCAAAAACTCAATAAAGATTGTCAAGATTGTAGAGATTCTGAGCTAACAGGCACCAGGCATTATTGACAATGCATAGTAATACCAATAATACATATTTCTAAAAGGAGTGCTGCGTTAAAAGGAACATCAATGTCACAAATGTAGCTTATTAAAATGAAGGTGTTTTATTATGTTCTTCAGTATAGTTTCTGCCTCTTCGTCTGTCTAAATTCATCTCTCCACTGTGTTTAATAATAATAATAATAATAATAATAATAATAATAATAATACTATAGTTCACAAAAAAATCTACTGACCATTTTCAGAAATATGAAATACACTGGGACTGTCAGATGTTGGCTGCTGCTGCATGTGATGATGTTGAATATCTATTTATTTTTGGGGAAACATGATGGATAGCTGGTGCAAATGAAAGAGCTATATGCACTTGTAATAACATGGCACTTTCTTAGAGGCTGACATTTAAGCAATGGTTTAATCCAGAAGAGTGTGGAGCAGGACGCTGAAAGTTCAGGTGTGCAGAGATTTGATTAGTCTTAAATTTAAGGGCTCTTCATCAGATTTTAGCTGAAGCCAGTGGACGTTCCACTGATGGCACGGAAAACATGGAGTGAGTTCTGCAACAGGGAACGCATCTCATCCTCCTCAAAGATCTACAGATTGAAAGACAGGATAAAGTAATAAGCATTTAAGGAAACTAGAGCTTTAGAAACTATAACTTTAACACAGTGCAAAGTATACACAAAACAAGGAATCCATTCACTACAGGTTGTGTAAATGTACTCAGAGGTACTGTATGATGTACAAATCTGTGTGCATGCTTCAAAGTATCAAATTATGTTTGTATTTGAAACAAAGGTTACCTAGCACTCAATCTACAGAGCATGGCAGCGCAGAGAGGGAAAGCAGAGACATGTTAGAAAACAGCATGTGAGAAGAAAACATTTTCAGGGCAGTAGATAAATGTACCACAAACACGCACAAACACAAACAACCACAGAATTGTGAAGATAATCAGATAGCTTTCTTTGCTGGAGAATTTAGACTGCGGTGTTACAACATACTGGTATGTTTATGCCCTTGGAATATGTTTTGGCAAGATCCTGTCCCTCACAATTTGTAATTAGTTTTACTTATGTTTTAATTAGAGCCAGATTAGCTGCACTGTATTTTTGTCTTTTTTTTTTGTCTTTTTGTGTCTTTTATGGTAGCTACATTGCCTTACATGAGAATTCATCTCCACTGAACTTTTCGCCATTTTGTAGTGTGAAGTGAAATGGACTTAATTGGGATAATATGAATCATGAATCTACACAAAGTAGTCCATAATACTGTGGGTGGGTGGATGGGTGGGGAATATAGCTTGTACAGTTCTTAAACAAATTAAAAAATGTGAAGATTTATCATTGCATAAATATTCACCCATGTTACTGTGAAAGCCCAAATTAGTGCTGGTGCAAAAGTCACATAATAGGGCTGAATGGAGACCACATGTGCAATTAAAGGCTCACATGATCTCGATTAAAATACACATACTCCTCCAGATTTTGTTAGAGTTCATACCTAAATAACATTACGAAGACAAAGTGTGCTATGAAAACAAGCCTGAGACAAAGTTCTGGAAAAAGCATCAGTCAACAGTCAGAAAAGCAACCAAGAGCCCAAGAATAACTCTGAAGGAGCTGAAGAGATCGACAGCTCATATGGGAGAAGCAGTTCACAGGACGACTGTAGCCTGGACACTCTACAAAGCTAGGCTTTACAGAAGAGTGTCGAGAAAAGAAAACTGCAATATGAGTTTGGCAAAAGACTCAGCAAATATGTGGAAAAAGCTTCTCTGGTCTGTTGCGTCTGCAAGAGGCTTGAGACTCACGCAGGTTCACGTTCCAACAGGACAACAACCCTAATCATACTGCGAAATCTACACAGACGTAAAGTCAAAAGCAAGAACCTGAATGTTACAATGACCCAGTCAGCCCAAACCTCAATCCAACTGAGAATCTGTGATAAGATTTGAAAATTACGGTTCACACATGGTCTCAGTCCAATCTGACAGAGCTTGAGCAATTTTGCTAAAAAGAATGTGCAAAAATGCAGATGTGCAAAGCAGATCAATCTTGGAAATGGCTTGTAGTGCATACCAAAAGCATTTTCTTACATAGCATTAGTGCGGCCTCATTTCTATTTCCTATCTTTCCTGTTTAATGGTGACATGTCTATACTTGATATCTCCCCTAAAGTCAGGTGATTTCTTAATTCTTGTGAAAACTAACCGCCAAGTGTCTGAGTCACCACTGAGTTTCGCAACAGATAATAGATGCATTTGTTTTTTTTAAATCTACAGTTTTTCCTGGCACTTTCTCACTGAAAATGATCATTACTACCTTTCAAATTCCAGACAAATCAACATCAGTGTTAACAAACGGCATACATCATATTGTAAATCTGAACTAGCCTCTCCTTAATTCACAGGCATCATAAAGGTCGCTTAATTTATACTCTGAGGCATGCTGACAAAGCCTGAACAATAGATAAGGGTTCATTCACAAGTGTTTATAAGGACTTGTTCTTTATAAAACATACATGATGGTGCATGCAAATCTGTTCGAAAGGTTATCGAGAATAATATTTCTCACGTCTAAATAACAAGACGTGAGAAAACATGAGGAGAAAAGATCATTATCAATAACTGCGATGTTTATGCCAGTGTTTCCCTGTCCATTTCTCATAGAGTCCTAAAAAGTTTACTGTTCAGCTCTGACCTCAGCTTCTAACACAACTCTACTAGCTGTTCTTGAGCACTAGGTTCACGAGTGTTGGAAGCTGGTGAGCAAACCTGTGGACTATTTTGGCGTCCCTGTGGACTAGTTTACCCTATTATTAACATGCTATAAATGATGTTGTGCAATTTTGAATGGCTATGATCCTTAACTTTCCTAGCTGTCTTCAATGCAGATATTATATTATTTTAAATGTGTTTGCTGTGTTCGCTTTAGAAAGACGTACAAAACAAAGCATAAAATACTGGTGAACTAAATGTGGTAGATTATTTATTATTTTCATCAGTCCACTCAGACAAATAACAGGCCATAGGATTCAGTGGTTTTTAAACCAACACGCTGAGCCCAATCACAGACAGAGCAAACAATTTCCTAAGTTTTGTTTTAAATAGTTTTGAGATTTGCCAGTGGGCAAATAACTACAAGTGAATTTAAAATTTACATGATGTTTATATTCTCGATATTGGCTAATAAATGGTTTTGTCTATTTGTCCTACCTGTTCATGAATAATATCGGACAGCTCCTTGACCATGCTTTTAAAGTTGCCCTTCAGTCCCTCGTGATATTCGTACTGGTCCTCTTTAATGAGCCGCTCATTAATATCTAAAGCCATACTGCATGCCTGAACAAAGCTCCTGTATGAAGCACAATAAACAATCATGTCAAGTATTAACAAGTAACAAACACAAAAAGACTGAGGAATAGCACTGTGGCAAACGTTGTTTGTCTATAATTACAAGACTTATGTGAATATCGAAATGTTATCTAATGCAAAAAATCCAGCCAAACAAAAACATCAGTCAGTTGTGAGATTATGAAGTTAGAATGATCATCCATGGTAATGAAGTTATCATTATAACAGATAGAGATGCATTCAACGGGCAAGAGCCGAACTCGGTTTCTTCTCGTTAATGCACCCCTTATGGTTAATGCAACTTATTTATTATGGGTGAAACCACATATAAAGTTCTACAAGACACAATAATAAGCAGCTTAAGTAATCAACGGATTACAAACCTGAATATATCTTTGAGCTCTTTGACTTTCTTATTGGACTGGCCAGACTTGGAATCATCGAGGAAGGCTCTAGCATATGCCATAGGACCAGCATTGACCTAAATCCAAAAAAATAAACCAACGACAAATCAATTTGTGCAATATTGCACTGCCTTTCAGGCAGCTTTAGTCCACCTCAACATCACTCAAAGGTTCTTGCCAAACGGTACATGGCTACAAGTTTACTCATTATGAACGATAAATGATGATTAAATTACACAATATTTCATTGTGGGGCTTCAGGACCTGCACACTGACGCAGCCCTGAAGTTTGAGCTGCAGCTGAATCATGTCCACTTCCTGGTTGGAGCATAGTTTGTTGAGCTCAGTGCTGCGATCCCGCATCTCATCTATAGCTACATCAATGGGCTTCAGCTCCAAGTGCTTCTCCCCAACCACCTCTATCCTCTTCTTCACATAGGGGAAAGTGTTTGACGCTGTGGATGTGTGCGCACAATTGATACAAGTCAGACACAGGCTATTAGTGGGCTATTAGTAGCCTTTTTAAAAAGGCTACGTCCCAGGTTGAGCTTACAACACCACAATTAACTCTGTACTTTGTCATCTAATAAGCAAACTGTAGTAAACGTGAGAGACAGCAGGCAAACACAGACCAAACAACACATCAACACAGAGGAGTCAGCTATAAAAAAGTTAATCTTCTCTATATATCGACACATGCTGCACACCTGTTGTTATAATCACAGGTGTGACAACGCCACTCAGCCATAACAAAAATATTTAAACAAAAGCTACATTTTAAATGACTTGTCACTATAAATAAATGGCATGATATAAAATACAACAGTGATAGTATGAGTCTAAAAGTACAATCACCTATAAATGTGATATTTTAGTTATTATTATTTTAAGTATTTAGATGACTAGAACTCACAGTATAAAGAGTGCTATAAAGAGTAAAGCATACAAATATTAGGGATGGTAAAAGAAAGATTTGTCTTTATCTCTGTTGAAAGGCAAAAAAGATGTAAAATATTATAATCAGACTCTTACACAGGCTTATGCATACGCTGTAAGGCATTTCAAGTTGGTTAAACTTAGAAACGAAAGTACACGTGCTGCCTTCAAAAGGTGAGTAAACTCAGCTTGAAGATAACCTTTGTTTCAACTCAAAGTTAAGTCAGGACAATGACTTCGAGTCAAGATAACGTATTACGTAATTAAGCTTAATTTCTGAAAACTTGAGTTCAGTATCCAAAACCTGTCATGACAAATGGAGTTAAAGAGAAGAAATAAGTTCACAAAAATTAATGGGTCTATCATGTTTTACAGTGTACACAAATGTTTTTTTTTTAATATCAGAAATAAATGCCAGTAAGGCAGTAGTGAATATTTCTGATTAAAAAAAAACAAAACAAAACACTATACACTCAAATTCAGGACTCAAATTCCTGTAAAATGACGTTTGAATTTCAATTACATGCATTTAGTATTTGAACACATTTAGATATTAACTGGCCAAAGTTAAAATGTTCATACTGCCACAGGCATAGCTAACATTAGGAATAGTGCTACACTATGTAGTCATATTACATTAAAGCAAAGAATGTCACAAGGCAAATTTTTAATCTATTTACCTATAGATAAATAGATTATATTGTCTTCCTGACCTGATATTTAGCTTGATTTTCGATTTCTTGAGATAGCGGTTCCATGTAAACATCCCCAATCTCTAACCTACACATTTAGGTTATATCGCAAATGGGTTTCTATATAACAGTTACACTAGATACCATATCAAATAATAGTGTTGTAGTGCAATATTTCAAATTGAAATTTAAGCACAGAAATGCAGGTCTTTGGCAATCAGTTGTTAGTCTGGTTTATGAAAGATGGTTTGTTTTTACAGTCTCTGTCATGGATGATATGAATACCGTGTTCTTTCCCACATAAACCCTCATTCTGGGATATCCCAGTGACTGTGAGTGCTGTACTCACTCGTAAGAACTGTTCGTCTTTTGCACTGTTCTTCAACTCCTCCGTGTTTCTTCCCTGTAAGTGTGTAGGGTGTTTCGAAAACAAAGCGGTTGATGTTGTGACACTTCTCAAAGTCTGTTGTTCTCTCAGCCAGCTCTCTCTCATCGAAGTAAGGCTTGACAAATGTGACCTGTATATAAGCAAACTTTGGGTCCAGGTCTTTCTGATTTACCTGTCGAGTAAAGGCAAAGTGAATCAATTGTATAAAATGTACAATATGAACTTTGAACAACATTGTACAACAAGCATAGGTTAACAAAAAAGAATTACATACTGTATGTTAAAGGATTTGTTAAATAATTGTATGTTAGATAAAACCACACACTGAGAAAATCCATCAATCCATCCATCCATCTCCTATACTGCTTATTCTACACAGAATCACGGGGAGCCTGAAGCCTATCCCAGGGGACTCACTACGGAGAACACTACGGACAATTTCGAGGTGCCAATCAGCCTCTTTGGACTGGGGGAGGAAACCAGAGTACCCGGAGGAAACCCTCTAAAGCATGGGGAGAACATGCAAACTCCACACACACAGGGCGGAGGCAGGAACTGAACCTCGAAGCTGGAAGTGCGAGGCAACAGTGCTAACCACTAAGCCACCGTGAGAAAATTTACCCCTTTACCCTTGGATCAGTAATTACAGTGAAAATAATAAAGAAGTCTATTTAGTTATGAGAGTGATGAATGCAAGTCTGGACCAACCGGTGTGTTCAAGGTATTTAGGGGTTACTAAAATATAAAAGGCTTCATGTGGAATAATTTATACTGTTCCTGGTGAAATGTTACAAATTGAAGCATGGAGAGTACTGCAAAATACTTCAGCACAAAACAAAATGTCTTTTATGGTCTTGCACTATAACACTGTTGAACACGCAAAAAAGTTTCCTGCATTGGCCTACTCAAGCCTGAGAATACCTTATTGGAGTCCTGGATGATCTTGACATTCTCTGCTCCAAACTTGTCCCCATATAAGCTGAGCAACCGATGAGAAATTTCTGACAGGCCTGTGAGCTTTGGCTCTTTGTAGATGTATTCTTTTCCATCCTCCTCTTCAAAAAAGCCCTAAGAGGGGAAAAAAAACAATTGCATGTGAAATATAACTTAAATCATATTATAGAACACCAACATATATTATTGCTACATGACTATGGCATATATCAGTGGCAAAACATAAAGCCATAAAGGGGTTAAAATAATAGCGTCCATTCAATATTTATGGGCAGGAGAGAATTGGGAATGTCGTGCAAAAATGACACATACTGGGACTAATTATATTTCGGATGTTCTTCCACGAACAGCAGTCATTTACATTTTAGAAATGAACATGATTATTAATAATATACACTAACCGACCACTTTATTAGTACTTTACTGTACACCTGCTCACTTATGAAAGTAAAATGGCAATTGCCTGTATGTATCATAGGTGCATATTATGCAGTAGGACCCGGTTTGGTAGTGTATGCTAAACAAAAATGTGCAGACAGATGACTGCAGTGGCATGCAATCGTTTCACAGTGGGGGGTAGGGAATAAACATCTGTGGTATGAGACAAATAAACATCCATGGTATGAGACATCGTGGCTGCTGTTTTGACCAATGATAAGTCTAAAAGCTATGTAATTGTAGTTTTGTATATTTGTAATGAAACAAAACCCAGCATTACAAAATTGCCTACTGCTTTTACATGGTAGTGTGACAGGGTATTAAAATTCATTGTCAAACTACCTTATTACTGCATAAACAGTATGTATCACTTACATGAGCACAAACAACAAAGTTATTGGATTTATGTAAGTAATAATTTGTAATACACACTGTGCCTGTGCTGTCAAAAGATCCTTTTTTTTTTTAACAGAATGTAAAGTTAGAGGATTAACCAAACTTGCAACTGGAGAACATAATGCAGTTAGTTCCCCAGACATTAAACAGTACAGCTGCAGACTTAGACGTTGTAATATGAAACCTTCCATGATATGATGTAAAGATAAGTGCAGAAAACAAACTTGTACCAGTGCCGTGGTTCTAAAAGTAATCTACAGTGTACATTGCAAGTTGTGTACTCATCTGAACTCATTCATTCTGAACTCATTAACTCTGTGAACCCTGGTGGAAAGGCTTTGTATGTATAGTTACTATTAACTACTTTTGTTGTTAGAATTGTGGATAACTGTGGAAAGGAGGATTGAGTAGAAGATAATAATACAGAATTGTGTCCTATATAAACATATAAAGTGGGCATATTCACTACGGACACGTCCACTTTACCCACCTGCCCATAGAAGGCCACTCTGAAGTAGGTACCCAGCAGGCGGCGACCCGTCTGAATAACCTCTAAGATCTTAGAATATGCTCTCTGCAGGGTGTCATACAAACGTCTCAGCTTCTACAGAACAAAAAATACAGTGAAATAATTTATGAGTGTCTGCATGTGTATACAAAAAAAGATAGTTACTTATTGGCAAATGCTCCAACAAGTCATTTTTTTGCAATGTAAAACACTATACACTTGAAACCTTTTCTATCTCATTCCATCTCAGTTCCTTCCAATTGTAATATCCTCTGTAAGCTTTAGGCATGGTGCTAGTAGTCACATTGTTATCATTCCCCATTCCTGTCTTTACAGTCTCAGTTTTATTGTGTCTGGTGTGCACAGTGGCGCAGTGATTAGCGTTGCTGCCTCACAGCTCCAGAGTCCATGGTTTGATTGTGAGTTCAAGTTACTGGCTGTGCAGAGTTTTGCATGTTCTCCTTTGCTAGTGAAGGTTTCCTCTGGAAACTCTAATTTCCTCCCACTTCCCAAAAACAAGCCCGTAAGTCAACTGCCTGCACTAAATCTTCCATATATGTGCACAGTGCCCTGCAACTCATCCAGGGTGTATTCCACAGCTGGTGGTCCCCGGATAGGATCTGGATCCAGTGGTTACTGAATGTGAATTAATTAAGGACGAATGGACAGTTGCAATGATAATGCCCTGAAAATTACTTTGCTCCCCAAGATTGTTGTGTGTAAGGTCCAGGGCAAGCTCCCTCAGTGTCTGTATTTATAGTTGACTATGATGTTTGTTCACCAAATTAATATTATACTTACAACAGTATCATTGGGCTTAAAATCACTCTTTCACACGAGTTATTTAACAGCTGTAGGATTAAGTCTAATTTACTACAAAGAGTGGAAATAAAATGGATTAAGTGGACACAGGTCATGTTGATATAAACTTGCTACAACTATATTTATAAGACTCTCGAAAGTATCCATATCCATGGAAACCCAGGCCTTGTTTATGACCACTTTCTATAAACATGTTAAGAGGCAGTGCTGGTTAGATGTACAATATGAATCATGAGAAAATTTGTGTTACTTTTGGAGTCGCAGTGCAATTTAACTGTAAATGCTAACAGGGTCGGATTTCTATTTAAAAAAACAAAACAAAAAACTTGGCTACCAAGTTTCTTAAATTGAAAGGTAAACACAAAATATTCTACTTGCGATGTCTTTGACATTTATATCCACACAACCACAAATTAAGAGTTTTATTATTGTTTTTTACATCAGGTTAGTCTATGTCTATTTATTATTCAAATGGTGTTATTTATACAGTAATATACCTTCATCCTCCCTGGACCAATGCTTTTACATTGTAAAACAGTTGTGCTTTGAAACAGGACATGAACTCTAATCTATAGAGAGTGAGGTAGAGTTTTCCAAAGCTTAGGTGCTCTGGTGGACAATCGAAGGAGACCACTGCCAATGGCAGACAAGAATATACAGGAATTGAGGAACACAAATGTTAAAGGCAGGCAAGGCCTATATGCTATTAGAAAACCTTGTTTTAGACCTATGTTCTGAAAAAAATCTGGCAACCTTGGAGGCATGAACTACATGCATTTGATTTGCACAATCTGAATGGGGAACTCAGAAATTCGATTTAAGCAGCTGTATAACCCTTGTCTAAATATGAATAACTTTCCTGGTGTAAATACTGTGTGTAATTTCTGGACTTAAGTCATATGCACTCTGAAAACAGCCATATAAAATATTAGGCTGAGTAACCTATACAACTAGGATAAGACCATACACTCTATGTGACAAGTATAAATTTAATCGATTTTTAACTAAGTCTATAACAGAATAAAGTGTGCAAAATCTAAAAGGGCCTGAAGACTTTCCATACCAAATGTACACTATATAATCTTTACTATAGCCTTTTCTACCATTATTTATTATCATTTATAACGCATCATACGCTTTTTGTGGAAATTAAATTACAATATTTATTTACAGATTTGTAAATGGCTTTAATCTGCTGAGCTTTTTCAACCACTTGAGTGCTTCTCACCTGTTTTTTCCTGTGTGTAATATTCTGCAGAAGCAGTATGTTGTAATGGCGTTGACAATTTTGCAATATGGGTGTATAGTCCTGAGAAATGCTTTTATGTAGCTGCTCAAAACTGTATATGCTGTTAGCTCAGGTTCATCGATGGCTCACATTAAAGTGTGCATACAGACGGCTGTTCATAAAACTGAGAGATTCTTCCAAATGTTCCTCCAATGGGTTTAAAGAACAAAAGCTTTTACAGAATGATGATCCAACAGACTTTCGCTAGCTATTTTAGGCATCTTTTTGTAATAGAAATTATTTTATGACATGATGCCATAACCCTGTTCCTCACTAATGGTGTGTTATAACTAACCTCAACTGAACCAAAGGGACAGAGCAGTAATAATCTTCTCTTTTAGACACTAGCACATGAAGGTCTAAACTGTAACCACATTTACACCATAAGTAAACCACTTATACTTTTTTATTACCTCAAACTCATGGCGCTTTTCATAGACTGGAATAATGAGCCGGGCAATGTACGTGATAAGCTCAAACCGTTCAGCTTTCCAGAGGCCTTCCACACAGACCTCCAGCTGCTCGACCAAAACATCCTGTTGCACACACACAAACACACACACACACACCAGATTAATTGCACTTTTATCTTTTGAAAATGTCTCGATAGCAAAGAATAAAACAATCAACTTGTCCTAATATAACTTTCTCCCTCAGAAACATACCTGTCTAAAATCTAGCTCCATTTCAGTGCATCATGTTGGATTTCTATTAACATTTAATATGTTTTACCTCACTGTAGTATACATCTTGCATGCCTGAGTCTTCTTTCATGGCAGCCTCCTCCTCTATGTTACAAGTGATCTTCTTAAAAGCTGCCAGTCCACTTGGGAACAGTTCTAAGACAAGACAACAACAATATACTATATTAAACAATTGTACAAGAAATTGGACAGTTGACTTTTGTACATTATACTCTATAGTAGTGCTCTGTGTATTTTTGTATGTATTTTTGAATAAAAATGTCTCCAGCTAAAAATTCACCGGGTGCTTGTATGTGCTTCATGTCTATAGCAAAAGGCCTTTTGTGTTCTGCTAAGTGAGAATGATCTGTTTCCTGCAAATCCTGTGGCAGTAGATGTATTTTTGCATTGCAAACCAAAATACCCCATAGAATAGCATATAATTTATACTGTACTTATAAACCACAGGATAAATCATTACATGATTACATTTTACATATATAAAAAATAATTCAGCCAAATGACTAGGTATAGTAATTTGTTTCACAACAAATGTCCAGTGTTACAAGCCTTTGTGTAAGAATTTGCATTTGTACTGCCATCCAAACATTCTGTTTGGAAAGGACATGCAAGCTTGCTTGCAGGAAATAGTGCTAACCAATTAATCTGAATGTCTTATTCACGTTTTGCTTTTTCCATCATCACTTTGCGCAAATCCAGTTAACAACTGTACAGTGTGATGATGAAAAGACATACACTAATTATGCTAGTTGACATGCCGATGTGTAGGGACGTACTAATATAGCAAATTTTGTGCAATGATATTTAACTGTTAACCCCTAAATTCCAACAGTTGTGTGTAAATATTTGTTCACATCTGACTTACGCACTATTATTGTAAAAGCAGTTTTTACATTGTAAAAGCAGTAAAGCAGTAAAAGTAAAGCATACATTTCTTTTAATGAAAAGAAGAAGAGACAACTTACTTTTCCTGAACAAATACTCTGCCACTAAAGCTGCAATGTGGACATAGCACATAGCTGCCTGTGGACACAAAAAAATAATCTAAAGGATGGTGTCTGTTCAAATCAAACATCTGAGGCTTACTGAATGACAAAATGAGCTCATATACACTCCTGATCAAAATCTTAAGATCAGGGAAAATATTACAAGTATTCACACTTCGCACTGCTGGATCGTAACCAGGTTGTAAGAA
>CM074948.1:16267501-16282384 GCA_037577455.1 Pangasius macronema | reverse complement strand
TTTGTCTCTTGCTCCTTTTTCTTCTTTTGACATTTTGAAGCAGTTCTTACAACCTGGTTATGATCCACCAGCGCAAAGTGTGAATACTTGGAATGGTTCCCCCGGTCTTAAGATTTTGTTCAGAAGTGTATAAGCATATGAGTGTTAGCAGTGAAAGACAGGAAGACTTGCAAGAAGGGAGAGAAAGTAACTTTCCCTTTGTTTAGATATATCTGTCTATCTCAGCTGATTGTTGTGTTCCTTTATTAATGTTGGATTCCACTTCAAAATAACTGCATTAACATAAACATCATGCCTTTCACCATATACTTTTTTGTTACATAGATAAAGGTTTAGCCAACAAAATAAGCTCAGCATATTTGACTACATGCACAAGGCCAGCAGAATTCTTTAGCAGATAATCCTAAGATTACACTATAATTAAGACTTTCCGGTGAGTTCACATTCAAAGAGTTACCATGGAAAAGGAAATGCAAAAGCTGTTTGTGCCTGTCTTTACAATAAGTATATACACTCATGGGAAAAAAGTACATCCTCCTTCAATTCTATGTTTTTATTTATCAGGGACTAAATAAAAATGCTGTGGTCCTCAACAACTTCTATTCTGACAGCAACAACAAAAACAAACACAACATTTAGTAGTCATTTTTTCCCAAAAAGAAAACCAACATTAGTTCATCATCAAGAAGTGTAACTACCTCTATAAAAGCATAACCGTTGGCAGTTGGATGTTCTAGAGAACTCAGGTGTGTGTGTCTACATCATGCCAAGAAAAAGGACATGACCTCAGAGAAGCAATTGGTAGGGGCTATAAGGCCATCTCCAAACAATTTAAAATTCACCATTCTACAGTGAGAAGGACTGTTTACATATAGAGAGCCTTCAAGACAAGTCTTCCCAGAAGTGGGCGTCCCAGCCAATTCAGTCCAAGGTCAGACCATTTCATACTCAGAGATATAAATAAAAACCCAAGAGCTACACTATAATGCCAAAAGTTTTGGGACATCTGGCTTTACATGCACATGAACTTTAATGACATCTCATTCTTAATCCGTAGGGTTTAATATGGAGTTGCAGCTATAACAGCTTCAACGCTTCTGGAAAGGCTTTCTACAAGGTTTAGGAGTGTGTTTATGGAAATTTTTGACCATTTTTCTAGAAGCGCATTTGTGAGGTCAGGCACTGATGTTGGACGAGAAGGCCTGGCTCGCAGTCTCCGCTCTAATTCATTCCAAAGGTGTTCTATCAGGTTGAGGTCAGGACTCTGTGCAGGCCAGTCAAATTCCTCCATACCAAACTCACTCATCCATGTCTTTATGGACCTTGCTTTGTGCACTGGTGTGCAGTCATGTTGAAACAGGAAGGGGCCATCCCCAAACTGTTCCCACAAAGTTGGGAGCATGAAATTCTCCAAAATGTCTTGGTATGCTGAACCATAAAGAGTTCCTTTCACTGGAACTAAGGGGCCAAGCTCAACCCCTGAAAAGCAACCCCACACCATAATCCCCCCTCCACCAAACTTTACACTTGGCATAATGCAGTCAGGCAAATACCGTTCTCCTGGCAACCACCAAACCAAGACTTGTCCATCGGATTGCCAGACAGAGAAGCGTGATTTGTCACTCCAAAGAACACATCTCCACTGCTCTAGAGTCCAGTGTCGGTGTGCTTTACACCACTGAATCCAACGCTTTGCATTGCACTTGGTGATGTAAGGCTTGGATGCAGCTGCTCGGCCATGGAAACCCATTCCAGGAAGCTCTCTATGCACTGTTCTTGAGCTAATCTGAAGACCACACGAAGTTTGGAGGTCTGTAGTTATTGACTCTGCAGAAGGTTGGCGACTTCTGCGCACTGTGCGCCTCACCATGCGCTGACCCTGCTCTGTGATTTTCCATGGCCTACCACTTCGTGGCTGAGTTGCTGATGTTCCCAATTGCTTCCACTTTGTTATAATACCACTAACAGTTGANGCCATGGAAGTGATTGGAACACCTGAATTCAATGATTTGGAGGGGTGTCCCAAAACTTTTGGCAATATAGTGTATATCATGTGACCCACAGGCCTCTGTAAGCACATTAAATATTTATGTTCATGAAAGGACAATCAGAAAAAGACTGAACAATTATGGCTTTCATGAAAGGGTGGCTAGGAAAAAGCCCCTTCTCTCCACAAAGTATATGGCAGAACAACTCAAATTTGCAAAATTGCATCTGAACAAACCACAGAAGTTCTGGAACAATAAATATCCTATCAACTGATAAGACCAAGGTAGAGATGTTTGGTTATCATGCACAGTGCCATGTTTGACGAAAACCAAACACTGTGTATCACCACAAACATACCAACTCTCAAGCATGGTGTGAATGGAAGATGATTAAGGCTAGTTGCCAGCTACAAGACCTGGAAATTTGCAGTCATTGAGACAATGATGAACTCCACTTTATACCATTATATTCTTGAGAAAATATGAGGCCATGTGGTCAGCAGCTTAAGCCGGGCTGAAATTGGGTCATTCAACAGGACAATAACCACAAGAACACTAGGACATTGACATCTGAATGGCTAAAGAAGAAAAAATTCAAGGTGTTAGAATGGCCAAGTCCAACCCCATTGAGATGCTATAGCGGGATCTTAAGAAAGCTGTGTTAAAAACTCATGCACTCAAACCTCAATGAACTGAAGCAATGCTGTAAAGAAGAGTGGGCCAATAAACTCATACAGAAAACATTTATTCAAGCTATTGTTGCTAAAGGTGGTTCTATTTTACTAAATTATAGTGTGAACTTTTAGATTTGTTTCTGAATGTTGGTTTAGTTTTTGGGAAAAAATAACTACATATTGAAATCTGTTGTGTTTTTTGTTGTTACCTGAGGGTGTTTGTTTATAGACATTGGTGAGGACCACATAACTGTTATTTAGGCCCTGATAAATAAAAGCATAGAACTAATGGAGGATGTACTTTCGTTTTTCCCATGACTGTAAAAAAATATGTATGTGTGTGCATATTCATCCATCCATCCATTCTCTGTACCGCTTATCCTACACAGAATCGCAGGGTAACCTGGAGGCTATCCCAAGGGAATTGGGATATCCCTGGACGGGGTGCCAACCCATAGCAAGGCCCAATCACACCCACACACCCATTCGCCCACTGCAGACAATTTGAAAAATGCCAATCAGCCTACAACGCAGAAACCGGAGCACCTGGAGGAAACCCCCAAAGAACGAGGAGAACATTAAAACTCTGTGCACACAGGCAGGAATCAAACCCTCAACGTATGAGGCAACAGTGCTAACGACTAAGCCACCATGCCCCTATGTGTGCATATATAAATGTATAAATAATATATACATTACAACATATTTATAATAACACAAAACATAAACAAGAAAAAAAACTAGAGGGGTAGAACAGTGAGAGGGTTCTTCTCTCTTCAGTTAACACATCAAACTGGTTTGGGCATGCCCTTTGCTCAATGAATGGAATGCACAGGAGTATTACAGTTGTGTACAAGACAAACTCCAAACTATGTGTATAACGTACAGTACTGTGCAAAAGTCAGAGAGCACTTTAAAAAAAAAAAATTAAATGGTCATTCAGTCCTTATTGGTAATTACACTATGTAACACGATTTTTGTTCCTGGATAGTAAGTGTTATTTTCTAATTGGTTATGCCTCAAAAGAATAGACAATGGCTATTAATCCCCTCAAATTTTGCTTTTGTGACCAGGACACTGGTATTTTGGACATTGGTATATTAACATATATTTATATATGTTATATTACGGGGTCCCTGGAGCCATGCAGTACTTATTTATGCAGGTCAGTATAAAATTTCAATATTACAAATATCTGCATAAGTACTGCATAGGTTTGACTGAAAAATTTAAACTGTACTGTACATGTACCCATTACTACTGTTTGTCGCTAAATAACGAACAATACTGAATGACCATTTGATAGAAAAAAAGGGTGGTCTCTGACTGTACACAGTCACACAGTACTCTGTATGAAGATTCTATGTAAGGTGAAAACAAATTGCAACATTTTCAGTGTAGTACATAGAATTTCCAGAGAAACCTGACATATAACATTTGCTTGCACAGCTAACTGACTTTTTTTTTTTTTTGAATATTCTATTTCTCTGGAAATGATTTTGACATTTGCAGGGTTTTTTTTTCTCTATGATTCGTAACATGTGAAAGTTGTTTTCGTGCCCGAATGTGGTCCAGAGAACCGATGATTGGTTGTCTTGAAAATGGTGATATGGAGCTCACTTTAGCCGAACCATGCTCTCAGTACTGTAAATTACTGTAATGTAATGTTACTCATTCAACTAAAGTTTCATGATGGTGGAGAAAGGGTTGTTATGGCCAGCAGAGGAGACAGAATGCCTTACTGGTATATAAAACCAGATTATAACTGGACTAGAGCACTGTAATTAGCTCATCTTTGTTGTGCGAATGCTTGCAATGAGAGCATTGCGAAAATGAGAATAAGAATAAAAAGAATGAACCTAGTTCCTACTATTTTGCAAACCTGCAAGCACAAAAGTGATTTACATAACTGATCCGCAGCTCGGAAGGATTTTTTCTATCTGAAAGCAAACCTGCAATTATGAACCCCTTCCCCAAATGAGCCCAGCATCAGTGCTGGGTGCAGACTCAAATATAATACTTCTAGTATATAAATATAATATCTAATAGCTAAATATAATGCTACTACAACTTCTTATACTAATATACTATGTCTACTTATACTGATATATTACATTTATTACACTGAAAAAAAAAAAAAAGAAAGAATATGTGGTCGGTCAGAACATTCAAAACATTTCATTGCTTACACAAAATTTCACTTAAACAAAATCTAATCGACTAGCTTGAATTTTGTACAGTGAGTGTGATTTAAAAGGCCGAACAATGACATGATCCATTGAAGTTAATGGATATATCCATTATCCATATCCATTGACTGGATATACTAAAACAAATCACACATATTTAGTTTTATAATATTATGGTTAAACTTTGAATGTGAGTGTGTTATATCAAGTCAACAAGGAATACCACATAGAGTAACATGATTTGCTTGTGTTGCTGTTAAGCTTTTAAATAATTACAGTACATGACTAGAAGGTTGTTCAGTAGGAAGGGGACTGGCACGTGGCTTTGGTTGCTTTGGCAAAAGTTAAGCGTTGCTATCCAAATCTAATCACATCCATGAAATGTTATGTCCAATATTCTGTTTTGCGACCCTGTTGTTCCCTGGTTGTGGTCTGGGCCTGGGACTGCTAATAAGAAACCACCGGCAATGCATTTCTAACAATTCAAGAGACTTCTTATGTGGGACCAACTTTGGCAGTTAAAACCACCTTATTATTTATAGGCAGCCTAGATTAATCTGTTTCGGTTGTTAATACTCACCTTGGCCATGCTCTGACATATAATTATCTCATAAGCTGCTAAAAAATTAATGCCAGTCATTTAGGCCGTAAGCAAGCATTGTCAAGAAGGTTTGAGGAAATTAAGTTTAGTTCAGGTTCAGATATGTCTTCAAAGATTAGCACGTTGGCCTGTATGTAGTTTTTTCTTTTATCTGTTGAATTCAGCAAATAAACTGTAACCTTGCATTATTATTTGTCAAAATACCCCAAGATACATTTTTAAAAAAAATCAACACCACACCTATTTCACCAGGGTGTACAAACTTTTTCCACACAATTATTTCTATATTCTACTATTTTTATATTCTGCTTCTACAATTATTGGACAACTGTTTTTTGTTTTGGTTTTTTTGTTAATGGGTAAATTGCTTCTTCCTCACTTAATAAGAAGAGTACAGGTTTTAAATTTAAAATGTTTAGAGTTTTGGAGAAAAGTGATGCAGACCTACTATGATTTTATACTATCAACATGATCAAAACACATAAGCTAGTGAAATAATGTTACATGTGTATCATAAGCAAATTATGTTGGATATCACTAATAAAAAAAAAAATAACATGGTTCTGTATCACCAGCATGATCCAAACATGTAGTGAAGGAGAAATACTATAACTTTTAAATAAAATCAACTTCATATTTTTGCAAATTTATATGACTCGGTTAAAGCAAACAATTCAGTTTAATTCAGTAAATCCAATTATTTCTTTTAGTGCTACTATAGTATTCTATTTATATAGTCCCACCTCAGAAGTGTCTCCGTTTTTGAGGTGAGCTCGTGCCATGCTGTCCAGCCAGGTGCGTCTGAGTTCAGGTGTGCTGGCGTAGGAGCGGGCCAGACTGTACTGCAGATCCAGCAGCATTTCTGGGTCCTTCTCATGCTCACGCATTTGAGCTGTGGCCATCAGCACCGTACGGATGCGCATTGTGAGGCCCTTCACTTCTGACGGAAATGATGAAGACTAAACATACAAACGGATTTTTTTTTTTTAAATGTTAAATATGAAAACATGCACAAGTGCATTCTCACAAACATGATTGTAGGGTCACATTAAATAAAACATTTCCTGCTGTTATAGGAAAATATTGATTATCGATTATTTTCCAATAACAGCACACACAAAGTGTTTTATTCCTCTTGTACCACTGCAGTTACCACTGAAATTAAAACGTTTTAATTCATTAATGAATGACACGTCATACTTTTAAACAGTTTATAGTTACACTTAATGTTAGCTAATGTCAGGTATAAACAATCATTCACTCATCAGCTTCTACTTTTCTCCCTCCTGAAGTTAATAAAGCTAAAAAAAAAAACCCACAGCTTGTCATGTGCTGATGTCCTGATGCAAGAAAACCTGCTGACTGATACAAAGTGTTGACACTGGATCATGTTAAATAAACATTCCCTTACAGACGACTTAACCGCATCAACTAATACACAGTACTGCGCAAAAGTCTTTGACACCCTGTTCTTTTTTTTTTTTTTTTTTTTTTTAGAACAAACTTTGTTGGAGAATTTTATTTTATGACTTCTGCATTATCGATTCAGTACAAAAACATTTCAGATTTCCAAACATTAGTTTTAATTAAATGATACAGAAAAATATTTGTATGTCAGTAAAGAAAGAGACACTTTTCAGACAGAAAACATAATGAAGGCTGTTGGGTTTTGCGGCAAAAATAAGAAGCAGGTGTGACAGTCAAAGTCTCCAGAAGATCTGTGGCTGCTTCTGCAAGATGCTCAGTAACACTTACAGCTCATTTCCTTATAAATCTGCACAAATTGTACCTGAGATTACTCTTTTTTTGTAAAGCAAAGGGCCATCACACTAAATACTGACTCTGTCTCACTTGTTCCTGTTTACTGCTCTTTATAATATGTTTTTTTAATGTAGAAACATTCAGTTTCATTATTTCAGAATGCATCTTTGCTCTACAGCATTTCTTTGCATTGTGCTTAAGACTTTTGTACAGTACTGTACATTTTAATTTGCTTGCTGTACAAGACTTTGTACATTAGTTGTTACTATAGAAACAAAAACGTATTAGAGCAAGTGCATTAATATAGAAACCTGTGATCTGAATTACAGCTGGCAATACTCTCTGTGCCATGCTGCTATAGAAAATCAACAACTTTTGATCAGTCAGCATCTTCTGACCAAACAGTGCTGTGACGCACGCTACAATAAAACTGCATTACTGACTTGGGAGTTTCATTATTCAAGGAATTCAGCAATTTCTGACAAACACTTGGTTTTACATGCAAGATGTTATGAATTGCTCTGAAATTCCTGATTACCCCTGCCCATGTGGATCTTAACCTAACACAGAAATGTCGCTGTAATGAATCAGAACTGGGTCAACACATGATCTAGCCTGAAAATGCTGTGAAATACCTTCATGGCCTTGTCACTGTTGGCAAAGTTGTTGATGATGGATAATGACTCCTGGAAGCGTGAACTTCCTGTCAGGGCCACATCTGCAATTAGCTGACTCACAGCAATGATGATCTTCAGAGGAAGAAAAACCAAAACAAACAAACCAAAAAATGTAAATATGCTTACATAACTAACCAACTAATGGCCTCTCTAACCAATTATGGCTATTTGGCTATTATGGCTGTTATGGCTATCGCTATTATGGCTATGTTTTGACATTCTAGCCACAGAAAAAAAAATGCTTTGGGTCACTGAAAACAAAACTTTTTTAAAACACCCTCCAATCTGGGGAAATGTTAAAATATTTTCACTGTTTTCATGTGGATGGGAAAAAAATGATGATGTCACAACTTCAAGCAAAAATGCATTTACTCACTTAGAACTGATAACCTAAAAAGTATCTTGCTGTTGGATTGTGGAGATACTTGACACAAAAGAAAAAAACATTCCCTACTGTACCTGTAAGTGCATGCGCAGAAAGCTCTTCCTCTTGGTGTACTCAAAGTTGTTTTTCATGAGGAGGTACAGCAGGCCTGCTGCTTCCCCACGTATACTCCCCAGTTTGGACATGCAGCACTTTAGCACCTCGTAACACAATGAGCCACACAGGGTCACACGGCCCTTAAAGAGAGTCACCTGAAACTGAGGCATGCGACCATCCAAAAAATATTAATTCTCCATTTTAAGAAGGAATACCATAATCATTACTTCTGTTTTTAAAAAAAAAAACTGTAAAATGATGCATGCAGAATAAACAGTGTAAAAACATTAACCTATAAATATAGACAAAATATGTGTAATTCACTATATACACAAGAGACATCATTGCATCATTGTGTGTATGTTCACCTTGGACATAAAGGCTCTTAGAGAAGCAAAGACGTGTCTGATTGCCACTTCTGATTGTCCAACTCTTAGGAAGGTCAGATAAATATCGAATACTTTTTTCATCAGAGTGTTGTGGCCATCATTCTCTAGGAGCTGGCTCTGTAGGCACCGGTTCAAAAAATAATTAATCACACTGCCCAATAACCAGAAAAAACCAATCCTGATAAGCTAGTGATTATTTGTGTTACCTTAAAGCTCTGAGTGAAGAGAGAGAGTGTGTCCAGCACAATGAGGCAAGCCTCTGTAGAGATGTTACCCTCTAACAGGGCCTGATGGTTCATTTCTGCTTCTGTGGAGCCACCACCTAAATATCATTCAGTTGTATATGCAAAGGTAACAAAGGAAAAAAGGTGGAAAATAAATGAGTTTTGCCTAGAACAAAATTCTGGTAAGAGCTACATTATACATGTGCTTTATATTGTACAGAGCTTTGTCACAGTGCCATGCATATTTCCTTCCCTGTTCTTTTAGGAATGCTCAGTACCTGTGTTGAGTGTATGAGAAGCCTCCAGGGTGTTAAACTGCTGCAGGCTGGCCTGCATGAGGCTGGAGCGTCCACGCATCACAGGCATCGTCTGAGACTTCCTGTCTGAGGAGAAGGCCCTTGACACCCAAGATTCCTGACACCTACACAGACATCAAAAGACATCAGAAACACACAAACACACACAGGTGTACAGAAAGCAATTATACCAACTTATCAACCCTCAAAATGCAATGAAACAATGACAAAACCTGATGACATGATCTGTGATCCTATTACATAACATGGGATGGGATAGCTTGTATTTTTGAAAATCATTTATCATTCATTATTAAGTGACAAAATCCAACAGGACATTAATGTTCTTACCTATTTATGTTCCTCTTTCCAGCATAACGAAATTGAACCAGAGAAATCCTGCCCAAAATATAACAGGCACTTCATCAGAATTTTAAGAATAGAAAGTTATGCATCAGACTTGCAGTGAGCTCAGGACTCATTGGCATTTTGTTAGAGATAAATAAAGGTTATGAAACGTGTCTTTGTGGTTAATTAGCTAAATCTCACACAGAAATAAACTGAAGTACATTTTCATTCTAGGAAAACAGGTCTGTAACCACAGATGTGAAGGATTTATATCTCAACATTCCAATTGCTGTGGAGCACAGCCAATTCCTGCGCTTGGACATAAGTGGAGTGACATACCAGTTCAGGGTCCTTCATTTTGTGTTAGCTTTAGCACCCAAACATTTAGCAGGGTGTTTACAAAATGTATGAGTTGCCATAATCTCCTGCAAGCCAGGTCTTCATGTATTCCCCTATCGGGACGACTAGCGGCTGTATGGATAGCCACCAAAAGCAAGTGACAAGTCAGGCAGCTCATTATCTCACATGTGGAAGCTCTAGGATTGAACGTAATGTATGAGACAAGCCATTTGACACCTGCCCACGCGATGTAGTTCACACACATGAAGCTCACCTTGCAGCCTACATAAGCATTTTTAACAAAACAAGGATTGATGTCAGCATATTAATGTCCTCAAAAGCTGTGTGCAACATTTTCAGGAAACCATAAAACTAGTACTAGTGTGGAATGACAACTCTGTGGTGATACTTTATATCAAATGGAAGGCACAAAAACACAAACACTGTTGAGGTGGACAAACAAACTGTGGAAGTGGGCGGGTCATCAGAGACATCCTGTTTCTGAGAGCTGTGCGCCTACTGCGTTAATACAACCACACAGCAAATGTGCTGCCTCGCAGCAAGCCCATAACCAGAGATCGGTAATTTCACAAGATGGAGTTTCAGTTAATTTGGAACACCTACAGCAAAGTGCAAGTTGATCTGTTTGCAAAGAGTTCACAGCCTGAGCAGAGACAGAAACACGATGCGTCAGCACACAATTGGCCAAATCAACTGTCATATGCCTACCCACCACTGTCACTGTTATGGGTGACACTGTATCTTCTTTCAGCCACTGTTGCTGATAACAGACCATGGTTGATGTTACTGATTTGACCTCTGTATCTGCTGTTGCGGTATTGCACATACCGCAACAGCATTCTGTTGCGAAGAGCTGGTAGTCAAAACCTTTATACAGCAGATATCTGTATCCACTACTCATCATACAGACCTGTACTAGATAATCAAGCACAGCAGACAATGCACACGTTGAAATTATGTGTAAGGTCCCTAGGAGTGACGTCGGCATACTGGGATGCTCACAAGGGGTCAGGTTGTATACAGGCAAGTGAAAGTTGTCTTTTTTTCACATATATGTGAAAAGATAAACCATGTGTGCATCATGTTTTAGAATTTTTGCAGAGTTGACTAGAAGTGTTTCTTTTTGGGTCTACTCTAAAAGTGCATGTGGCCACACTGGCTGTGCACAAAGGACAGAGAAACTAATCAAACCTTTTCTTAAAGATGCAGAATATCTCTGACCCTCATGCAAAACAGTGATTCCGCAGTGGGATCTAAAATTGTTACTAAGTAGCTAGTGCAACTTGACATCTGAACTAATGGAAAATGCAGACATAAAATGGCTTTTTTTTACTGTTCATCACTAGACAAGTTAATGAATTGCGTGTGTTATTGGTCAGCCCACATTGTCTGCATTAGGGAGAAGGGTTCAAGCCCGGAATTCCTACCAAAGATGTTGATCCCACAGGATATCTACCTAATTGTGTTTGCAGGTAAGAATGATCATTGGCAACATTGGCTTCAAATCAGATTTTACAGTCTTTGTTGAAATCTATGTGCCTTAAGTTGAGTTCAAGTAATCCTCACCATCTAAATGTTGGGCTGTTCTTATACTCATTAAAAAGGTATCAGTGAATGAGTGATTTTCATGTTCAACAGCCTATACACCAATATCAGTACCTTGAGGGATTCCCTTTCCCAATATGAAGAAGTATTAACTCTAGAGTCATTCTCAGTTGCACTTTAGGATGGTATGTACCAGCAGCGGCCCATGACCATAGATTCTGGTGGAGCAGGACAAGATTAATAATGACATAGCCTCAAACAAAATGAAGTCTATCACAGCTGACTTAAGCTATAGGCTAATGTCTAGTGAATTCTAAGATGCCATAATAGGCAATTAAGAGTTGACGATACAGTCATGAACAGTCATCCTACGCAGTCTAGCAACTGGTTTTGAGTAGTTTTAGACACACCGTTCTTCAAGTGTCTTTGATACAGCAGGTGTGATTCTAGTGAGGTGCTAACCCATAGCCCCTATTTTCCTTCCCTATGTCTGTGTATATCAGACATGCAGTATGTACTTAAAGTTTGCCTTTATTTGATGAAATTTGTTCAATACCCATGACTTACAAGATCTTGGCAACCCTGTCATTAACTGTCCACTCTGCTCCTCCCCTGAGCATGGGGCAGTGATTCCTGCCCCAATGTGCCTCCATTAGTGCTTGTTATAGTTCCTATTTTTGACCACTAGGTGCAATAATAACAACTCTATGGAAGCTAAGTGGGAAGGTGAGCACACTGCCTCATTGCTTATAGCAACATTTCTTTATATCAATGGTCAATCAAAAGAGGTCATTAGAATTTCAATGGAATTTTTATTTCAATGGAGTTGTGAATGAGGATTTTTATGAAGATTAACATTTGTTGAACAGCAGATATAAATTGTGAGGTTCTGCTCCACTTGCCCCAATGGATGATCCACCACTGGTATCTACACTATTTATGAGTTCTTTCTGTTATTGCCTGACAAGGTGGATCAACATGTTACCAATGCTCTCGACAGTTTTTACACATGGCCTTCACTAGTTCTGAAGGGAAAAGAAGGAAGAAGAATTGAAACTTACGGTGGTTCTACGACTGTTATAAAGTTCACAGGCCCAAGGCAAGAACTGTGCTATTAATATTTTGCAAGGAAATGAGCAAACGGGAAAACTCCACTAGTTCCTCTACTCAGTCTAGAAGCATGGTTACATATTTAACCGTGCGATTTCTCTATTATTTTCATTGGGAGCTTAACCTAACTTGGCACAAATGCATTTTTCCACAACCTTTTTTACCCATCTTTACCAAGGGTTCCAAACACTCCAGAGCTGTCTGTACAGTATAACAGTAAAATTCAAAGTAGTGAATATTTCACAAAACAATTTATATATCACTTGTATAACATGGTTTAATGTTATACAGCCATACCGTAGACAGTTATAAGCCATCGTCTCAGCAGACTTTTATTAAATAATAGTATGAACTAATGATGAATCACACCAAACAACCACAAGATATGACAGGACTTTGTCCTCTAAACAGGCCTGTTATCAGACTATAAACCATCACATTGCACATACCGCAACAGCATTCTGTTGTGAAGAGCTGGTAGTCAAAACTTTTATATAGCAGACCAGGTAAACACCAGCGCTGCATTCATTGTGATACCTGACTGTAATACCAGATTCGACTGCTTTCTCTTCAAGCAGTTTTTATTCTACAGATTTACACAATGACACACACAATATTTCGATAAAACTGTTGTTTGTTTAAAGTAGCAAATAGGCAAGATTAGTCAAAATTAGTCAAGATTATGCCGCTAGCAGTTAAGCAGGTGGAGTTCAACCAGATCTGAATTATTTTTTTTTCTTCTTTTCTTCTATTTTTTCTTTTTTCCGTAGAGTTCGAATAGAGTTAGCATGCTAACTAGCGTTAGCATTAGCAAAGACTGTCATGACATCACTTTCAAGTGATGAGGCAGGCTGTCTATTTATTAATATTACTGTTTTATTCTTAATAAATAAAGAGTATATCTTTACTTTGTTATTTAAATAGGTGAAAGAAGTACATAACATTCGTTATAACATCCGCATTAGGGAATATATTACGTCACATAGGAGATAAATACCTAGTTAGCATGATGCTAACATTAATTGGCTCTCTAACTGATGAAAATGTATCTATTCGATTCATCATATGAAGCCGCCACTCAAACAATTCAAAGCTTCATGCAGATTGCATTTACATATTACTACAAAATACATATTTGTCTAAGAGCAAAGTCACTAATTCGGCATCCTGCTTTATCTGCTTCACCAGCAATAAATTCTGATAAACTAAATTTATTTACATTTATTTTAAAATAAATTTCACTCCATCGGGAAAAAGTACTACCAGTGCCCATATTAATCAAACATTTCAACAGGTTTAAAAGGCTTTGATGCTTGGGGCAAAAAAGTGAAACTTAATTATTGCTCAGGAATAAACTCTGCTTATACTCCATCACTCATTTACACCGGAAACTCTTATTTTCAAAGAAACTACCTCCTTTGATCACCATTCAATCATTGATTATATCGCACCAAAAATTAAAGTGTGACACATAATATTATGAGTTCTTCCCCCACAGTCGTATCACCTGCAAGGTGTGGCAGTTTAAACAAAGATTCCGCATACCTGTGAATGACTGAACGCCTTAAAAAAAAATTTCTGTTTACACAACTCACTCTAAGAGACTCAGGAAGTTCATGATGTCCTGTGGATTCACTTTGTTCCAGTATGCCAGCAGGGTATCTGAGAGGAAAAAACAAATGCGTAAGAAGTTAAAGGTTAAGTTAAAGATTAAGGTTTGTTGACATCTGTTAAATTGTTTCTCAGAACCAACTAGATTTGTCCCTGTTTTCCATAAATAGATTTATTACACACAAAAATTTTTATAGATTGTATATAAAATGTATCAGAAGTGCATGACAAATATTTGGCATTATACAAGCAAATAGCGTAGTTGGTACTGACCCTCTGATACAGTCTTTACAATGTGCAGGAAACACAGCAGCAGTCCTCTGACCTCGTAACGTCCAAGGCGCCCTATGGACGGAAGGGTGCTCATTGTGGACTCACGTCTCTGTAACTGAAACAAAAACACTGTATTATACATGGAGTAAAAACAGGTTTGAGATATTTCATTATTTGTTTGTGCTTGCTTGGATTTATAAAGGTCTGATGATTCATTAGATCTGGATAAGCTACAGTATGTTTAGTAGGACACATTTTTTTAGATATTTCCCCTAATTTAGTCACATACTTTTCCTACCCATGAAGATGTTGAGGTTCTCTTTGGGAGTGACGAGGTTGGACAGGATTAGGAACGA
>CM074948.1:16235380-16247656 GCA_037577455.1 Pangasius macronema | reverse complement strand
GTGTGTGTTCACGGTGTGTGTGTGTTCACTACTGTGTGTGTGCACTTGGATGGGTTAAATGCAAAGCACAAATTCCATTTATGGGTCACCACACTTGGCCACAAGTCACTTCACTTCATATTTATGTGAATATGCTACCTTGCAGAGGTGGAAAATACTTGAGTAGCTTACTTGATTTTGGTGTATTTATACTTTAGTATTAGTGAAACTGAATAATTTTACTCTTATGTACATTATGTACATGTACATTACATTTCCACAAAAAATATTTTTTACTTTTTTACATTTTTCAGTTTAGATTACCTCACATTTTTACAAATCTTGAAGGTCTCTTCTATCATCTGCCAAATGAATGGGTGTTACATATCAAGTCAAATGGTCTCAGTCCAATCATTTCAGGTAACCAACTAAGTTCATCAGTGTAGAGGGCAAAAAAAAAAACCAATTGGACTAATCATCGTCTGCTGTGACCTACTCATGCTGCACAGTGTAGTTAGCACTATAGTTATCTGTGGCTCTACTTCAGTAAAATGTTTCGATATGCTGGAGTAAGCTCTAGAAGCCATGAGCTCCAGCTAATTTGAAAAAGCATGCTGATGTAAGGTTTGCTAATTTGATAACATGAACTGCCTATATTTATCTAAGTTCACGTTTTCTTGCCAGGTTAAACTATTGATTCCGGCAGCTAATATAATTAGCCAGACAACAAGTCAGATTCTAGCTAAAATTTATTTGTTTAACTTCTGTCTTGATTATTGTTTAAAAACAGAGGCATCTACTGTAAGTTTATGCCTAATACTTGCATATTCCAGCCTCACATGTCCAATAAAAATATAATAAAAACAATTCTAGCTAAGGGTAAATATTAGTTATTTACTTCTGATTAATTCATTAGCGGACCACAGAACATTATTCATGCATATGGCCAGTGAACGTACTTGATATTTTCAGGCAAAACAGCGTAGTTGTTTAAAACGAAAATTATCTCCTAGCAGTTTTAGAGTACCATGAAAACATGATATTACTTAAATTCATCAGGTAAAGGCATTTTTACTTTCACTTGAATATAGTTGGCTGGATATGTCCACTTTTAATTGAATGTTATTGTGGCACTTATATCTACTGTATACTTTCACTTAAGTGTTAGAAGTGTTAGAACTTCAGAAATTCTCAGTAATTTTTCCACCCATGCTACTGTGGCAGTTAAAAACAATTTGTTATTGTTCCATCTTACAGTCATTTAAACAGTAAACTTTAGCATTAACATGTGTACGGTCATGTTCCCATGAAAAATAAAATATCAGTAAGCCATATAAGTGTTATTTCTGGTTTTCCATAGTTTGGGTACTAATGATAATTAATCCTAATTCATGCAGTGAGCACTGCAACAGTGTGTGTGTGTGTGTGTGTGTGTGTGTGTGTGTGTGTGTGTGTGTGTGTGCGCGTGTGCGCCTGTTTATATCTCGCTAATTTAATTGAAGTGGCCTGGTGCCGTATATCAATGTGCTTTTCTCTAGCTCTCTACTGTAATGTGATTGTCCAAGTGCACTCCCTCCTCCTTCCTCATTTCTCCTTCCTCCCCCCTCTCTCTTTCTGTCCCTCTCTCTTTCCCTCTCTCTCACTGCTCCTCCGAGACTAAAGGATCAATCACTCTTCCACTTTCCCTCTTCCCCTGACCTCTCTATGGATTAAAAGCCTTTATTTTCCATCATTCATTAATTTCAATACACATGTACAGGGCCATGCTAATCTCCTCGATCTGGCTAACATAAGGAAACAGCACTGAAAATTAGTTGCAGGGTTATAAGACCTCTGGATCATGATCATATCACATCACACTCTCAGCAACCCCACAGAGAATGGTACAAAGCCATTTAAAATTAGAACAGCCCCTAAATGGCACTGAAGCATTACGGACACACAAAACATGGAGAAAGCAATACTTTCTACTTTAATAATCACTCGTTCTCTCCATCTCTCCATTGTATCATCCAGATCGACCGGACATTTCACTGGAGGTTATTTATAGTGTGAAAGCCTCAGGCCACTGAAAAGGCCTCTGTGCCGACTCTAGCCATGTGACTGTGATTTTCCTTTCAGCAATCAAATCATACTTCATGACTTAAAAAAAAAAAAAAAAAAAAAAAAAGAGGCCATCATTCTTTAAACATTTATTAGATTATTCGCTTTGCAGCTCCTGTACACTCCGAGCCAACAAACCATGAGTGCTCATGGATATTGTAACACGTATGGTCAAAATTAACACTTTTTTCAGTTTGACTGATTCCAGCCTGACAGCACATTTCAGCACACTGTTCAGGAATCACAGACACACACTGAAGTCATCTTACCTCCTCTCCCTCATCAGTCTCAAACACGTGGTATGGGAGTTTCTCAGTCTTCGTCCCTTTACTGGAATAGAAAACAAAGCAGAGCAGTCAGACTGTGAGCAGAGCACTGGAACAACTGACTAGACTGAACACATTGTGAACTTATAGTGAAGCTAGAGACACGTTGTGAACTTCTGAAAAAATGCAGAATTTTGGAATAAATTAAAATTTGATCACAAATAGATTTTAAAAACAACAATAATACTAATATCACACAAAATGTAGTTTTTTAATTCATTAAGGGCCATATATTCATTGTTGACTGGACCATACATAATGGAGAGTTAATACCAAAATTGCACATGATGGTATTCAGACCTCAGACATAACTACACACTTACCCAGTACTAAGATAACTGTGCAGGAGCTGCACACAAACAGGGGTGTGTCTCAGTTACGCACAATTCTGGATTCCTACCAGGAAAGTCTACAGGAAAATGTCAGCTATCTGTCCATGAATTGAAGCTTTAACTAAAGTTGAGTCTTGTAGCAAGACCATGAACCTAAGCACTCAAGTCAGAGTGTTCTTGGAATTTTGAGTTTTAAAATGGCCAAATATGGTTCTGCGATTTCCACAATGTGGAGAACGCACACACAGAACATAGTCGATGCTTTGGTCAATCTGTAGTGTTCTGTGTGTGCGTTCTGTGTGTGCGATCTGGATAGCTGGATATGTTTAAGCAAACACTATTCTGTCTAAATCTGTCTCTCGTTATATGTATTTATACTGACAAATTAGTAGAATGTGTACCGACACATTAAAGGCAGAAACAGTGGCTCTGGTATGAGATTTAATGGTTTGATGAGGATGAAACTGATGTAAATCATGTGCTATGGCCTTTGAGGTCACCAGATCTCAACCCAGTTGAACAAATATGGGAGATTCTGTAATGATTTTGGAGTGTTTTAGAGCGTTCTCCCCCATCATCTAACACAAACTGAGGGAAGATCTGTAAAAAGAATGGTCTTCATTGTTCTAGCAGAGTTCCTGAGACTCTATGCAGAATCTATGCCAAGCTGCTCTGGTGGCTCGTGGCGGCCCAACAGCTTATTAAAATGTCAGTTTTCCTTTGATTTGTCACCTGTCCGTATGTCATCCCATGCACGATGTCCAGCATCTATGTGTTAGTGAAATTCCCATGTCAAAGAGATTAATCCTACATATTCTGATGATATCTAAAAAAAGCCGCAAAGCAATAATGCCTTACTGACTACAATACCTACTGCAAAATTCAGATGGCTTTTGTTGGAGGTGTGGTGGTACAGCTGGTATGCTGTTTGGTTAAAGTCCTTTCTGCTCAAGGCTTTCACACCAATGAGTGGAGTTACAGGTTCACATAGGTTTTTCCTAAAGATGTCAGATAATTCTTTGCAACAAGGAATTGAAAGTAAATGCACTCACTGGCCACATTATTAGGAACACCTGTACATCGGCACAATCATGCAATTATGAAATCAGCCAATCACGTGGCACTGCATAAAAGAATGGTTAATAAAAGAGAGCCACAGAGCCTCAGTTAAAGTTCACATCTTTGGCATTGGTTGTTGGTTTCAGACAGGTTGGCTTGAGTAACAAATTGAGAAAATCTCAGAAAAAACTGCTGAAATATTGAAACTTGAGTATATCAGAAACCGTTGAACCATCCAATGGACAGCAGCTCTGTTGGCAGAAATGTCTTCTTGATGAGGCAGGTCAGAAGAGAATGGTGAGACTGGTTAGGCTACAGTAAATCAAATAACCACTCTTTATATCTGTGGTGAGCAGAAAAGCATCTCAGATGCTTGATGACCAACATGTCAAACCTTGAGGACGATGGGCTACAACAGCAGAAGACCACTCCAGCCAGCTAAGAACAGGAATTTGAGGCTACACTGGGCTCAAGAAAACTGGACCGTTCAAGAAAGGAAAAACGTTGACTGGCGTCATGAATCTTCATTTTTGTGGCTTGCAGTTGGCAGAGTTAGAATTTGGTGCCGACAACATGAATGCATGGACCCAACCTGCCTTGTGTCAACACTTCAAGCTACTGCTGGTGTAATTGTGTGGGGAATGTTTTCTTGGAACACAAACTAGGATCTTGATTTATGACTTAGAAGAAGATTTATGTAGAAATTCAGAAAATTATAAAAGATTCACTAACTAGCTAACACCACTGTGTATTTTCACAGTGTGTTTCAGTAACACTATAGTTTTAAGATAATCAGTGAGTTATTTACATGTCAAACATTTCAAATATCGAAGACACAACATTTCATACACTGAGACAAAACAATCAGTTAATAATAATAACAACAATACTAAAAACCTGGAACATCTTACCTGGGAAGAGTGCGGAAACATCCAGAGTAAGCCTCATAATTGTAACTGATCATGTGCCAGTCAGTGTTGTACATTTTGATGCACTGCCAAAAGAACACTCGCCAGTTACTACATCACAGCACCAGATGTACTCATAAAAACATAAGTAAGGTAGGAAAGTGTGACAAAACCGCTGCTTAGTCCATATGTATTAGTCAAGCTTTTTTTAATCAGAATCAGACGTTCTGCAAAGTACCTCTGTTGCAAATAGGCTTTTAGCTTCTTGCTCAGCATTCTGAGGTACAGAGGAAACAGTCGTTCTTCTCTGACGTTCGATTCGTAACTCCTGAAAAAAAAAAAGCAGTATTAAAGAAATATTGAGTACAGTGTGCACTGACTGGCTGTTTCAAAAGCACCCTGTATGACTGCCCCAAATTCAGAAGCTTATGTATTAAACATTCAGTATTGTTGTAAATCCTAATCAACAAACATAGGAAAAAAATGGATCTAAACTATTGTAAATAAAAGTAAGCACTTTTCTCTAACACACAGCAAAGATACAGGTATAAAATTATAGATATCTATTGACAGAGCTTCATGTATTTGATAGTCATTATACTACATAACCTACTACTGTTTTATTTACTTTATGTTAGAGTAAGATCTTGGGTCAAATGTACTCCTCATGGTGTTGGGTTAAATATACTCTACATTGGCAATGTGTTCTTAAAGCCGCCTGCACTGAGCTCTACTGTATCATAATGAGAGTTATTTTTGGTGGACTCACTGAGACGTCATCAGCTGGCCACAGCAGCAGGTCTCTCTGAGGATCACTGTGGATCTGGGCTTTCCTTTGGAACACCACATTTTCATAGTCTAGTGGCTCGATGATCTTTGCTTGCTCCTGCACACACACAGAGAGAGAAAGAGAGAGAAAGAGAGAGAAAGAGAGAGAGAGAGAGAGAGAGAGAGAGAGAGAGAGAAACAGAAATAAGAATATATATTAATAAGATGACTGAATTACTCAAACTATGGAGTTTCTTACCATAAATCTGCTCTACTCAACCAAAATTGAACCAAAGGTCAATTCCTTCAAGATCTTAAATGTGGCTGCTTCTTCAGAGCAGAAAACTGCATATGTACAGCATCATCTGAAATAATGGGTCCCTTTTAGGTCTATGATAGCATATTGTAACAATAGCATCTCCAAAAATGTGACACTACTTTGGGTGAAGGGATTTCAACCTACAAAAAAAAAATCAACAAAAACTCTGTTTCACCTTTATATTTTATACTTTAAGACTTAAAAGAGGTTAACATTTACTTAAGGGTATTCTTCATAAGGTACCTGCACAAGCTACACTATAAGGCCAGATTTTTGTGGACACCTGATCATCACACCCATATGTAGTTCTTGATCAACCTATTGCCACAAAGTTGGAAGCACACAGTTGTATAGAATGTGTTTGCATGCTGTAGCATTACAGTTTCCCTTCACTGAAACAAGCCTGTTCCAGCATGACAGTGCGCCTGGGCACAAAGAGAGATCCATGAAGATATCGTTAGCCAAAGTTGTGGAAGACCAAGGATGTGGAAGAACTCCATGACCTCAACCCCACCAAACACCTTTGGGATGAACTGGAATGTTGACTCCATCCCAAGCCCTCCTCATCAAACATCTTTGCCCAACCTCACTAATGCTCTGGTGGCTGAATGGGCAAATCCCCACATCCACACTCCAAAATCTAGTGAAAGACCTTCCCTGAAGTATGGAGGTTATTACAACAGCAAACAGGGACAAAATCTGGAATGGGATATTCAAAAAGCACATATAGTTGTGATAGTCAGGTCAAGGGAGATAGATTTTATAGCCATAGGTTTGTGTGATGACACTATCTGGTCTGACTTGTATTACAAAATCATGACAACTGATTTGTACACTGTGGCTCAATGTACTTCTGGTATGCCATCAAGTGAGACCAAATAGATCTATACACATAACATTATTAAAGTGTGACATAATTGCGCTATAAATAGTCAAATCAAACCCACTTAAGGACCAGTGAAAACCAGTGAGATACATAACATACAGAACTGTGTAGCAAATGAAAGGGAAAACCTGAGATGGAGATAAAATAACAAGTGAAGATGCTTCCAGACACGTGTACTGTATGATACAATTAAGCGATTGTATCATGCTCTGCAATTAAATTATTGGTTTATTATTGGAGCAGGAGGTTCAGTAACAAAGACTGCACAACTGGCTGTGTTTCAATAGGAACAGTGACTAAACTGACATCAGCATTTAGATCTATGGGAAAGACATCAGTAAATGGGGCTGGAAATTCAATTTTGGTGATGCTCATGCATTACTGTGATGTGTAAGGAAAAACACATCTGACTGAGAATGTCAATACAGGATGTGACCAGACTGTCAGCAAAAACTACATAGAGAGGGATGGTTATATAGTATGGTTGCAGTATGTAAACCCCTAACTGCAAATATGAATTCACATTGAGAGTCTCCTTTCTGGTGCAGAAACCTCAGGCACTAGCCAATATAGATGTGGGGAAAAAAGAGATATGACACTTTTCACTTTTCACCATATTCTCGACACATGGGCGTACACCAAAATGGTGCAGATCTGAATGCTTGACACCTACAGTGAGGGGGTCCAGTGGTTTTGTTATGCTGAAAGGGGTATTTTGACTCCATTGTCCCCTTAGAGTTAAGGGTCACTGTAAATCTTTCAGAATGATCACCTTTATCCTATGATGAAGCATTGACAGTGCACGAAGACTCACTGTTTGATAAGTGCACATATTTGGACAGCTATAACTCTGATATATCAGTCATACGCTGAGCTACAACCTTATTCATTCAGTCAATCATTCTTTCATTCATTCATTCAGTAATTGCTTTATCCTGGATCACTGTAGCAAATCCAGCAACAGGCTTGCTTTTGGGAGGTGGGAGGAAACCAGAGAACCTGGAGGAGATTCATGAGGACATAGAGAGAACAAGCCAAACTCCACACAGACCACTCAGGGGACCCTGGAGCTGTTAGGTGGCAATGCTAGCCGCTACACCAACGCGTCACCCACACAACCTATGTCAACACAGAACACCGTCTCTCAGGTGTCATTATAAACAAAGAAACTACTCTTTATATCTGCAAAAGATTAATGGAATAAGCAAGTGAAGTGAAGTGAAGTGACTTTGTGGCCAAGTATGGACACCCATACTCGGAATTTGTGCTCTGCATTTAACCCATCCAAGCGCACACACAAACAGTAGTGAACACACACACACCCAGAGCAGTGGGCAGCCATTTTAGCTGTGGCGCCCGGGGAGCAGTTGGAGGATTGGTGCCTTGCTCAAGGGTCTCACCTCAGTCGTGGTATTGAGGGTGGCAGAGNCGGGTTCACCTTCGGGTTACAAGTCTGACTCTCAGACCATTAGGCCACGACTGATAGGTTTACATCAGTTGTCATTAATGACATATTTATGTGTCATGAAGCCTTCTAAAATCCACCCTCAAATAACATGCTACTGAAAGATCTAAGGATACTGCTTAAAGAACAAATTTAAAACATGTACTATATCCCGTAATCATTTTAAACATGCACTACATCCTCTAACCCTAATCATAATGTCACACAAAGTTATTGATATGTTTGTCACAATATTAATTGCCTTGGACCAGATTCACTTTAATCAGAGAGAACTGCTGGTTCTGCAACCTTTATATTCAGGCCTATAAACAGTCACATGTAATCAAACACTGCCAATCAGAACAGACTGCAAAATGGAAAATCTTGTAGATCTTGTTTTTGTCCAAAGTATTGTGAAATGCTTTATGAACAACTCAATACCATGTGTCCTTGGCCGGTATGACCTGCTCATCTTTCACTTTCGCTTTTCTATTTTTTCCATTACACAGCACGTGAATTGTTAAAGTTTTGCTGTAATAGTACGTACTGCTCCAAATGGAAAGTTTGAAAGTTTCTATTTTATACAATTTCCCACCACCATAATTTGAAATACACTACTATTAACATACTCGTATTATTAAAAGTAAAAATGCCTTAAGTATCTCCAACAATGTCCATTTTTTTCGGTCATTCTAAAAGAATATGTAAAATAAAGTGTTAATTAAATTTTGTTTTAAAAATCCTTGAAAAGAATCAATATATTTTTTAGAAATTCCTTTTATCTGTGGATATGTGATTGCACATCAGAGTACCAATGACAATAATGTATTGCTTAGCACTCAGAAAGCCTTTTAATATGACACTGTCATGACCTCTTGATTTACTTATCAGTGGAGGTTGTCTGGCAGCAGAGAGTATGATTACTATCAACCCAAGTACTTCTGTGGAAATTACTAGAAAACTTAAAAAAAAAAAAAAAAACTTGACAAAATTGTTATACATGAGAAAGAATGGAAACCCTTAAACCTCATACCTAAAATGTAAACGTGCTCACTTCTTTTAGAGCCTTATTTTGCAGGAAGTGAGAAAGGAAGGAGTAAGATGTTCTGCTTTCTTTGGAATTTTAGCCCCCAAAACTGAGCAATCGATCTATTCAAGCAGAGCACTAATGATAAGAAGCACCAAGTTCAGCACAATTTCAACTCGAGTCAGTGTCTTTTACAATCTGCTCCTTGTTTCTGCAGCTGAGTTTCAACAGGATTTGCAGCTCATAAGAAGTATTGTAAGAATCCCTTAGAACTACTTCATAGATATATCATACCAGTGCATGCTGAGTTTCTATGTTAATCATATGATAATGCAAAAGGAGCTACATGTCACTCAAAAGCAACTGCATAAATTTATATCCACTTTGTAACATCTGCATACCCGCAAGCTTAACAGCTTCCTGTCATGCGTCTAGGCATGTGCATGAAGGATTCTGAAACCACAATCCAGGCTTCCAACCCTGGCCGAATTTCAGGGTCTTACTGCCTTGTGCCTGCACTGTTGAACCCTCTCAGTTCTACCCCAAACAAACTTTCACCATTGTACTCTGAATAAGGAACTGTTTGTCCTCCTCTATAGGAGAAATCAGTATACTGGGCTGAGTTTAGCCAAAGTGGGTATCCCAACTCTAACACCCTTCACTCTTTATTGATACTGTGTAATATAATATAATATAAAGAGGCACAAAAGTATAATAGACGAACTACAGATCGTCGAACCACAAACAGGAGGGAAAAGGAAGTCATAGCTAGCAGCAGACCACTTTCTATTTGCAGGGCGTTGGCGCTTGGGTTAGCTATGGTGAAGTTCTTACTTCCGTATCCGCAGAAAGACACTGCTGAAATATTTATAACCAACATTTGTGATAAAACCTCCGTTCAGAAATTCCAACAACAATGGTGACATACACAAACTGAGGTCTGCCTCAAAGGTCTAAAGGGCTAACTGCTTTTCCAGATAACTTTCACTTAGATTAACACAAATGTAAAAGGCAGCTGTTGGCCTCTGTGTATAAACACGACAGTCTAAACCCACCATGGCCTTTTCCTGAACCTAAGCTATGTGTGCTATTTGTTTTCATTTAATTCGGTATAATTAAATCTGTAGGCCTAAATTCTTTTCAGTTCCAGGAATGGCCACAGACTGAAAACAGTGCGTTAAGGCACAAAGATTAATAGAATTTGTAAACATTAACTATGTTCATTTCAACAAAATGATCAAAGTCAGCTACGTTTTGAACTCAAGACACCTGAGACATTTGAAACCAGGCGTAGACACAACATTACTCAAGCTTTTGTAACCCCAAGATGCACCATGACAACCTGGCTTATTGTAGGATCAAAGTAAATCACAGTGCAAAGATGGTGAAGAAGTGATGTTGAAGAGGACAGGCTTAGATGGCATGTAGAATAAAAGCAAGAAGGTACAGAAAGCACGACTGAGAACACTGAAGGGATTCCCTCGGCATCACTACAACCTCCATGGAGCACTGCCTGACGACCGGCTGTCCCCAACCAGGACGTAACAAGACACTGAATTCATCATGCCGCCCAGGAAAACTTGTCAGGCTCAACATACTGACTGCAGCCATTTTTTACTGCATCATTTTCAGCAGCATCATCAGCCAGCATCTTACTACATGCACAGATAGTAACACACCTCCATGCTTCTGCCTGTGTCTCCATTCATCCTTCAACAAGGACACAGCTTACATTCATTATTCAAGCAATAGTCTCCCAAGGACACACATAAGCTCAAACCCAATATATCCTATTAAAAAGAAGAATAAAGTAAGAAAGTAAAATGAGACTGAATATGAGCGCACATGGGCGGCTTTTTCTGAACACAAAGGAGAGGCTACAAACAGTCCATGTGGTCTGCAACACCAGGCACATCAGGCTAGAGGAACAGCCATTATCAGGGGAATAGGGTCACTCAGTGTAAACATGACCCTCTAAAAATCTCCAGCTAATACACTGAAACACATAAAGCATGTCTGATTAAGTAAAAGCTGTGGCTGAGGGTTCGAGCCGCAGCATCAGCTCAGCACACGGGAAACTGTGGCTGAAACTGCTTTACGTCAGGTCGCGAATGAAACAAGACCTGGGCTACTATTCGAGGAAATAACTGCGCGAGCCACTTGTGTATGCATGAGAGACAGGATGAGAGCTATCACCACCGACAGAACACTGTTCCGTTACAGCAAATGTAAACTAAAGGTACTAACCACAGCAACAGACGTCCTGACAGCCTCCGACACGCTTTGCCTGAGTTCCGCCGCTGTCCCGGGTTTACTCAGCCGCTTGGTGAATTTCCGCACTTCGGACATGCTTTTGACTTTATACGCTTACCAGTTCCATCAACTTTCCCTGTGAAATCCGAGACATTACCTTAAATCCAGGTGCGACAGAGACACAGACAGATGTAGCGCGGCCAAATACGCAAAGCTGCTCAGCGGCGCTGCACCGCCCACAGGAGGGTTGCCAGATAGACCAATAAAATCCTTAGAGAAAAAAAAGGCGGGGAGGAGGAGAGAAAGGGAATTAAAAATTTTAAATTAAAATTAACTAAATTAAAATATTATTAAATAAAATAATATTTGCAGATGTAGATGTAGATATAGTCCTTAGATTTTATGGTATTGCTCATTTTTTCTATTTATTAAAATTATAGGTAGAAGACTAACTAAACTAAATGTAGAGTGCTGTATTCAGAATAATTTTAAAAAACACATATAAATATGTTAATATATATATATATATATGTGTGTGTGTGTGTGTGTGTGTGTGTGTGTGTGTGTGTGTGTGTGTGTGTGTAAAGAGAGAGAGAGAGTCTCCAAGACATCCTCTACATGATTGCCATTTCTAGATTAACACACTCGGAGTCGTCTCTCTCACTCATGATGAACACGTGTTAACAAATCTGACATATATATATAGTACTATAGCAAACATCATCCTAACTGAAGTAGAGCTCTTAGACGCTTTGTAGAGTGAAGGAGAGCTCGAGCAGGGAAGGCTGCATGGGAGCCTGATTTATCCCCTGAGCCTAAAGCGACATCTTGTGGTCAGTATGTGGTAGTGCAAGAGTTTTCATTCTTATATA
>CM074948.1:16217417-16228344 GCA_037577455.1 Pangasius macronema | reverse complement strand
AACTCCAGAGACAGAGGAGAGCTTATACCTTGAAAGTTCAGGGCAGAAAAAAGTTCATCCACTCGAAATAAGGTGTTATTGTGATCAGGATCTGACCTGCGTGTGCACACACACACACACACAATACACATTATTATGTTATATAACACTCTCGGTATTCGATGGGTTTCTGTTCATAAATACACACACAAACACACAGACTAACCCCGTCATGCAGTCTCCAGTGTATGGATCACAGTCGCCTGCACAGTGGCAAGGTCTGCAGCCATACTCACTGAAACCCCAGTATCCCAGCATACACCTGTCACACAGTGGGCTGGCCACACCGGGCTTGCAGATACAGTCCCCATTAGCAGGGTTACAACTCTCAGTTCCAACATGGTCGCACAAACAAGCTGTGGTTGCACAAACAAGAGAAAAATACATTCATACACATGCCTTTACACAAATAAATATAATTAAGCGTGATACCTAAAAGAGTGCAGTTTCAATATTTTTTTACACAGTCCAATAAAAAGTGTAATATAGTCCATATGAGAATATATAAACGCATGAGTTAGTTTCTTGGAAAAGCTTATCATGGAGATTAAAAACTCAGTGGCCACTGTAAACATTGTGTAATATCTAGAGCCAGTAATAATTTGTGATTCTGTGCCAGCAGTGATTTATCTTTTAGCACAATGGAAAAATCTGACTGTTATTATTATTTTTTTTTATTTCAGCAAATTATTAATCCACACTGCTGGACAGACAGTTTACAGTTTGACTCCCTACACTGGGATCATCTGCATAGCTTTGGAATTTGAGCCCAACTGTTCATGATACTGTGACCTAATAGCAATATGAAAGGAAAACAAAAGCAGATCAAGCACATATTCTTGTGGAACACTGTTAATAATATAACGTATTTTTCAGACAAGATCACATTTTATTAAGAATGAAATTGTGATCTACAAATTCAACAGCACGTACAGTATGTCCATAAGTACAAATCATTTACTACCATTGCTTCCATATTATAAACTTTTCTAAATCCTAAAATCTTTCACGAATACCATTTAAACATGCGGTGCTCCACATGTTTAAAACTGCCTGTCTACAACAGCACTTCATTAAAAAAATGGAATCCAATATGAAAGTGAACTGTTTCAGGTGGGTAAACAGCTTATTAGGTACAACTGCTATTTTATCAAGTACATCTACCTTATAGATTCAGCAACACTGCCGTACCTGATACCAGTGTAACACACATCTCAGTGCTGTACTAAGAATGGTCCATCATCCAGCAGTGGTTTTAAAACCTCAGTGTCATCAGGGGCTCTATTACTTAATTCACTATTTATCAATTTTGCTATTTTTTTCCCCCTTTAAACAGACATCATGCAGTAGTTCATACTCTGGTGGGTGATGAGTCTGGTTTGTTGCCCAAAGATTTAATAGTTTTGGTAAATATTATGTTTATTATTTAATGATTGTATCAATTTCCATATCATTTCATTTGTTCGAGAAATGCAGTTGTTCTTCTTTCATTAGGAAAATGAACTGAGCAACTTAAGAAGTATATGAGAAAAGGCCATTAAAAGTAAAAAGGTTTTGAGCCCAAGCATTACGATAGAAGTAGAGGTAGAGTGAAAAGAAGATGTGGTATGAGAAATTTAAAAAGTGTTGCTCATACTCATCATGACAGGATATGTGTGTTTTAGAGGCTGCTACATGAACACACCCATGATACTGATGCCTTGGCTATGAGGTGAGGTATCACAACAGTAGTATGTCGGTGTACGTGATGATTAATCTGTCTGCTACGCGCACACACACACACATACACACACATACACACACATACACACACATACACACACATACACACACACTAACAGCTAAAATCCCACTGAGATCTTGTTATTCTGCATGTCTCAACTTGTTATAAGAGCCATCAGCATTCCGAGGTGGAATAGCCCTCTATGCCAAACAGCCCCCGTGTGTTTGTGCGTGTGTCTGTGCGCGCAGGCACATGTGTGAATTAATGTATTTTCAAAAGTACACAGTTCCTGAACTCTGACATGCTCCTGGCTGAGCTTCATAAATAAATATTTGAACACAGTGTGTGCACACATACATACACACACAGTCAGCACAGCATGAGAAAGAAAAGGGAGATCAACTGTAGAGAAGAAAAAGATTTCCTTTAAACCATTTAACTGGCTTTTCAAAAGCTGAGATCAACACCCTCTAGCATCACACTATGTATTTATTAAATAAGAGAACCTTTTCTATAAAGTTCTCCACACCCTGAGAGCCATTGTGTCATAACTCACATTTAAGTCAACGACTTATGAAAAAGTGTGTGTGGTGAGGTGAAGGGTTGTCTTACCTGTACAGGAGTTGGCAGCGGTCAGCAGTCTCTCTGGATGTCTGTAAAAGCCAATCTGGCACTGCTCACAGTTTCGACCTGTTGTATTGTGCAAGCAGTGACACACACCTCCACTTCTCTGACCAGAATGCAGCCACAGACTTGTGTCAAAGTGGCAGCTCTCTGCATGTCCATTGCACTTGCACTCTTGACACACACACACACACACACACACACACACATCACCACCGCAGAATTGTACATAAGGATGCTAATTTAGAGAGAGAGGACAGAACTGAAGGTAGACAGACAGACAGAAAGAGCACTTACTAGCACACTGGTGAGCTTCTCCAGTTAGGCCACTTGCTGGTCTCCATGGTCGATCATTATAGAGACGATCACATCGCTCACAGTGATCACCTGCTGTGTGATGCCGACACACACATTTGCCATGCACCTGAGGAGGACAGACATAAAACAGTCAAATGAATGGATTTCACACCAATTTAGGAGCAGCCCTCTCTGTTTTGAGAGAGGAAAACATGTCTCTGATATTTGAATAATCATCTTGATATGGAGCAAATAACCAAATATGTGATTTACTTTTTTTTTTTTTCCCTATTTCTGAAATTGTTCTCCTAATTTAGCCATTGCCAATTCCCACCCCATTCAATTACAACAGGCTAACAAATCTGAGAGGGTGCTAATTGGACAACTGCATATGCAAAAACAGTCTCAGGGCCAAATATGCACTCTTATCTACTTTTCCAACTGAGACTGCATTTTGTTGGTATTTCCACTGCCAAGTGACCCATATTGTCAAGGACTCAACCTTAGATGCTCCCTTTTATACTTATCTGGACAAAAGACTCAGAATCTTGAAGGTGGTACTGTTGTGCACAGGTTTCCGACAGGAAAAGAACATTTTCAGCATTGGGACACAATGGCTTTTTCAGAGGTTATAGTCACTGAACTGAAACAAGTTCACAGAATCTCTTCTTTAAAGCTTATTAAAGAGATTTAATTTATGAATACAAGATAATCTTGCCAATGAGCTATGACAAAATTAGCGAAACTTTGTGTGAAAGTGGCAGTTCACCGCACCAACCCAAACACACCTTGTCTTTCTCTAGTCTCAAACATTCGTTTGTGTTGATAAATGTTCCACATGATGATACCCAACTCTTCAATGAGCACCAATGATGTAACATACAAAGCCATGACCTGCACATAACCTCCCTTCAATTCGCAACTTCATGCTCACTGCATTATGTTGCTTTATGCCTTTGTCTTGTCTATCCATCATCAGTGGGAGACAGACTGATATCTCAACTGCCCTGTTCTCAAACAGATACAAGCAAGAACACACAGACCAAACAAAACAACATGGACAGACAAGAGAATAAAGAAAGAATGAGAGTAGCTAGACAGGGTTCAAATAACTTTTGTGTGTTTGTTATTATAATTTACAAACACTACTTGCTCTGCTAATAAAAACATTCCTGCAAAGTGTGCAGACGTCACATGTATAAAAATCCTGATAATCAAGCAGTGTGTGCACTGTATCTACTCCTGGATATCTTCAACATGAGTGAATGCATGCCTTTGTGTTTGGGTTGGTCTAGAGTGTGTGTGTGTGTGTGTGTGTGTGTGTGTGTGTGTGTGTGTGTGTGTGTGTGTGTGTTTGGTCTGCACTTTTAGATCAAAGTTTGACCCTCCCTGGGCACAGTGTTTGTTTACCTATTTGTTGTTACTGTCTGATTACAAAAGGCAAACAATAAAAAGTGGATTAGAGAAAGTGGCATGCAATGAGGCCCTTCTCTCTACATGGTTTCCTCTCCCACTGTTCTTTCCCTCCTTCCTGTCAGACTTTCCTATCTCTTTGCAGATCTTGGCCTTGCTATTAAGAGTTTGGGTTTTCAGTAATAGTGCCACAGAATAGGAGAATGACTAGAAAAATATATTAAGTTAGGCAAGCAGACATTTATATAACCATGAGAAATGCCTGTCAGAATATCAAATATAGCTGCTCATTATAAACAGGTTAATCATTCCTGAGCAGACACTTACACTTTCCTTATACAATGCTCAATTGTATTTGGCATTGCTGAACTACTGAACTGCATTCTGAAGTTGGCTTACTTTGCCAATTGCAATAGAAAAAGATCAACTCATGCCTGACCTTTGTTTAAATGAACACCCAAATGCCTAAAATCAAGTCAGGGCAACGATTCTTTCAGCTAAATATCTAACAAGTCTATCTGTGTCTGTCTGAGGCTTAACAATAATTTGCAGAATGTCACTCATGACGTGACTGGCTTTTGTATTTAGTATTTTGTTTTGTGAAAAGATAAAACAACATACAAGTATCCATACACTTTCGAAAGACCTCCACTAGGGTCTCCACTTACCACATGGTGGCTACGATTGTGTGTGGCCAGGTAGCCACTGGCTGGCACACACTGATCAGAATGGCCATGGCACAAGCAGACTCCCTTCAGGATGAAGTCCGAGATGGCATAGGGGACACTGCGGAGGCTGGTATTACTCTCTTTGAGCTGACATGGGCATGGCTGGGGCTGCAGCAGGCGTACACGGAGGTTGGTGATACCAAGTTGGGCACGAGCCTCTGAGCTGTAGGGTTCTAATATGCCCCAGGGAGAGAGAGCACGATATATAACCTGGAAAGACACATACATACACACAGAATAAACATCTATGAAAAATTAGTAGCTAGTCAAAGTTCACCAGTTGGTGTCACCATGTGAATGCAACTGGCAGTCCTTTTACTGCACTTTGTGCCATTATTACTACTACTGCTCTGAATAATAATATGATATTAGACTTGTCCAAATTAAACAATATGTACACGGAGAGAACCAACCTTAAATATATAAACAACTTAAATATTATGGATAATAACCATGCACCCTGGATAACTGCCAGACAAAGTGAGAATCACCTGGTCACCTTCTTGACGCCAATACATGCAATGCAGGCTTATTGCCAAAGCATACAATTCTCCCACTCTTTCTGACATAACAGGCAGTTTTCAGAGATACCCATGTCAGTTCAGAATCTTGCAAAACCAGTTACGGAACTTGGTGGATGGAGGGGTCTCACACCTTCCAGAAAGACTGCAATATGTTTATGAGCCCCCTAAGAGATGCCATCCATGATGCCATGGTGGAGCCAATGAAGGTTGCAATGCACTGGATGCAGCTGATGGGGCAAACACCATTTACAGAAAAGCTGGATTGCACTTCTTAGTCGGCAATTCATTCTGAGGGAACAAACTCGCAGGTACAGGTAACTAGGATGAGGATGCCAAGACCCTCAGTCCTCTTGAGACAGAAGATCTGCTTGGGTAGACACCACTCCCATAGGCAATGCTGCACTGTTGTGCAGCTCCAAAAGCAAAGTTTTCCTCAGTGAGACTAACCATGCCATCTTGATGGTTGATGTAGCGGACTGCCATCATGTCTGAGCTAACCAACACTTGGTGATGTCTCAGAACCCATAAGAACTGGGAAGGACAGACAGGCTGCCCTCAAGTCCAACCGGCTGATGTGCTCTGATCTTACCCTGGCTGGTCACATACCTGCTGTGCACTTGTGGCATTACAGTCCTCCTCAGCCTGTAAAAACAGTGTACTTTCAGGTCCTGGTTTATTCCACTTGGTGTACAGCCATAGGCTGATAACCCACTTCTTGTGGTCTTGTAAGCCTAGGAGAATTACCGTTGTGGCTGCTGTCATCAGTCCGCACCAGGAGTTGGTATCACACATGGTGGCCTGGCTGAACCATAATGTCTGCCACATGTTAAGTTGACAGGGAGGCTGGCATTTTCAGTGAATCTGATGTGTGTGGCCTGCTTTGGTGTTATGGGAGTTCTCTTCTGAGTACACTGTGAGACCGGATAATATTATGTGTGCAACGAGGGTGGTCTGCTCCGTCATGAGGCACATAGGAGACAGTCATCCAAGCATATCAGTATCCTGATGCCACTGGCCATCAGGGAGAGAAGGCCACTTAATAGAGGCTGAAGTATAGAAGTGGTAGAGGTGAATTATATGACCATAGAAGGCATCAGTGGTCTAGAGCACTGGGGACATAAGTGTCAAGCATGTCCACCCCCATGTGAATCAGTCTTGTCTTTACATGGCTTGAACAACATCTGACAGCCTTAACAAATGAAAAAGAGAGGGCCTCTAAGTTAAGTCCAACTCTTATAAATCTATAACAGGACAAAAATCATGGTCTTCTAAACAACTTGAGTAGACCTTACTCCTTTTGACATGCACTATCTACCTTTTCAATTTCCCCTCTATCCAAGATTCTTGAGTTAGAGCAACAACTTTGACTGGGATCCAGCAGCGGAACTGACATCCATACAACAATAGGTAATGTTTCTGGCTGTAAATCTTTCTTTCGGCTCCTGAGTGGTGCAACACAATCATCAGGAGATTGTGAGGCAGAAAGTAATCATTGGCTCTTGGTGGGAGCAATGTTATATTCTCAACTCTATCAATCAGAGCAACACTAGCCAATCATGAGTATCTGTGAGTTTATGTATGACTTCTTTTGTCTTAGAGAAAAGATGTGCTAGCCCTAACCCTCCCCAATTGGTAGCTGTTGTGTAATCTGCGAAATTAGCTAATTTAACTGGAATTGGAAATTTAACAGATTTAGCAATAAGATGTGTTCAGTACGGAGAGGGGAAAACCACTCAATCTTGCTAGTGGCACATAGCCACAGGCCTGGTAGTCTGAAAGATGCCAGGGGGTGTAGAATACTCAGAGGAGTACACATCACCTGACTAGAAGAGATGAAGAGACTATCCCCAGCTTTGAAGGCCAGGAAACATGTACCTCCGAGCATAGTCACAAGCTGCTAAGCAGATATCTCCATGAGATTTTTATGTGCATGAGGCAAAAAGAATTAAGAAAAAAATAGCTATACGATAGTGTAAATTATTGGAAATTTTAAAAATAATTTGACTTTGTTGAAAGGTGTCTGCATGTGTGCACAAATGCACAAGAAGTTATCCAAGCGATTCTCACCACCTCTGGTGTGCAAGTTGGGTGAAATAGATCAATAACTAGCAAATCAATCTATTACTATTACTGTAATCTAAATGTATTATTATAAGTCCGTTCTCACCTCTGCTGTGGGAAACACTGATTTTAATTATTTATTATATTATAATATATTATATTACTATTAGAATATTATGGGTCTATTTTTTGTGTCTTTGCACACACTCACCTCTCCACCACTACATGGCCTTGGTGATGAGTATTTCTCAGTACATCCATGGCCATCTTTCAGTCCAAACCAGGAGCTGCAGTCGCGGGCATATAAGTGTAGGGTATTCCACGTATGCCCGAAGTCACGCGAACACTCCACAGTCATGGCTGCAGGGCGTGGTGAGTGGAAGATCACAATCAAATGGGTAAAGTAAAATTCCACCTCCAGGTTCAACTGCAACATTTCAGTGACAGCATCTCCAGATGACTGCCACCATGTTGGTGGCTGTATGAAGGACGAGTCGGTCATGGAGGTGGGTGGGTGAGCATGAGGGTAACACACTTTACACTTCGGTACACAGCTGCCATCATCATAGCTACATAAGTACTCTGGTGTAGTGGAGCCACACTGCGTGTCCGTGAGCATGGGGCGCCCAGTGGCCAGGTTGCCCATACGAGGATTACATACACGGTTCTCACAGCCTAACACACAAATGCACAAATAATAGCTATTTTGATATGTGATAACAAATGAAATCAGGGATTAAATTAGGAGGAATGGTTTTGGTTTTGGAAAGGCAAGAAGAGTTGACCTCTGGTACTCTAACTTGATTAAAAACATACAGTCAGGTTCATAATTTCATATTTGGACAGTGACACCATTTTTGCAATTTTGCCTCTGTACACCACCACAATGGAGTTGAAATGAAGCAATCAAGATGTGATTGAAGTGTAGCCTTTAATTCAAGGGGTTTAAGAGTCCCTCCATTTTCACAGACTCAAAAGTAACTAGACAAACTAACAATTATAAATATAAGAATTATTTTTAGTACGTGGATGCAAATCCTTTGCAGTCAATGACTGCCTGAAGTCTACAGCCCATGGAAATCATTATGCTGAGTTTCCTACCTTGAGATGTTTTTGCCTGGCCATTACTGCAGCTGCCTTCAGTTGCTGCTTGTCTGTGGTTCCTCCAGCCTCCAGTTTTGTCTTCAGTAAGTAAAAAACATGCTCAACTGACTCAGCCATTTAAGAATACATTTCTTTGCCTTAAGAAGCTCTTGGGTTGCTTTTGCAGTATGTTTTTGGTCATTATCCATCTCTACTGTGAAGTGCCATCCTATCAGTTTTGCAGTATTTGACTTAATCGGAGCAGAAAGTATAGCTCTATACACTTCATCCTCCTACTTCTATCAGCAGTCACATCATCAGTAAACACCAGTGACCCAGTTCCATTGGCAGCCATTCTGTGATCATCCACTTTAGTTGTCTTCCGTTGTCTTCCAGGCCTTCTGGTGTTGCTGAACTTGCCAGTAGATTCCTTCTTTTTTCCTTTTTCCTAAAGTTTCTGCTATCTCACTGATAGGTCTGTTTTGTTTTTTTTTTGACCACATATTGAGAGTTCCCTTGAACAGCTACCAACAGCTATTGGAACCAATTCCAGACCTTTTATCTCCTTAATTTGTCATGAAATAATGGGGAAAGTTGACCACACTTGGCCATCAAACTTCTTAACAGTCAACTGTCCAATTCCTAAATGGTTAATGCAATTATTTGTTAAACCCCTTGAATTAAAGATGAACGTCTACACTCCAATCACATTTTGATCATTTCATTTCTAATCCATTGTGGTGGTGTACAGAGGCCAAATTACAAAAATTGTGTCACTGTCCAAATACTTATGGACCTGACTGTAAATCATAGTATAGCATAATACAATAAATGGTATGGCAATAAAAATGATGAATGTATACAATCTGAAACTGCTTCATATTTCAAATTTGTAAAATGTATTGGTATAATCAGTGTAACTGCTTCCTGCTGTTTATATATAATTGCATCCCCCATGGTTTCTGGATAAAGGATAGGAAAGAGGTTGGTGACAGTCAGGAAGCAAAAAGTGGGGATACAAATTATTAGAGAAAACTAACTTCACGTGTAGATGGGGGAGATGCCAACTTTAGAACTAATATAATTTAGATTTTTAACAATTATTATTTATTTATTTTAAAATTATTTTTGTGACAATGAAGGAACCACTTTGAAACCTAACACTCTAAATGTCTTACTGGTCTCCCCACTCGATGGCACTTCGAACATATCGAACCGTGTGTGTGTGTGTGTGTGTGTGTGTGTGTGTCTTGTTTTGATGGCACCTGCAGTGCATTGCACTGACCTGAACGCGCAGAGTGAGAAGCGCCGCACGCGAGCACGAGAAACAGCGCCCACCTCTCCATCGATGCCCCGTCAAAATGTCTCTCTCTCTCACACACACAAAAGCGTCTCCAATCTCTTAAAAAAGACTCAAATAGCGCTGGAGTGAATATTCTCTTGTCCCAAAACAAGGCGCAGGATCCTCAAGTAGCGCCAGCGTTTCTCAAGCGGCAAGTAGAAGCATGACTGCGTTAGCGTGGCTCGGCCAGGTGCGCGAGCGCCTCGGAGCTGCGCTGCTTTGCCTCCGTGTTGAACAGAAAGCGCTCACCTGCGCAGCGGCGCAAATCGCGCGCGACGCCGCCATCTGTTTACCAGGACACTCAGAAGCCACACTTCTACCGTGGATGCGCAGGGAAAGAGTTCGAGCAGTGAAGCGCGATAGAAGCTTCCCCCTTCACACGCATCGCATCTGAGACTCGTGCTGCTGGATCCTCGAGCTGAATTCTCTGGAATATCGGTGAGTGACAGGAGCCTGAACTTTAGCTCCTCCCCCTCTCCCAACATTTTGACTCCGATTTAAAGGAGCATTCCCGGCAAACTCGACTCTTGAGTCACACTTGGGTTTCATCCAAGCAATGCACATACACACACACACACGCACACACACAAACTCTAGTGCGCGTGCAGAAAATATGACAGGAAGGGAGGGATACATAGTAGGCACCACAATACATCATTTGCTAATCTTTATCGCAATACTGTCCTTTAATACACATAAGCCTGCAATATGCAATTGAGTCCTGGAATACCTATACAAATGAGCCTTAGAGTAAGCAAATTTCCATGCAAATTAATTATTTTTTCAGGTGTTCTAGATTTTCTCAGGTTTTCTGTGAGTGTTTTGAAAAATTGTGCCATTGTCACAATAAATAAATAAATAACATTCATATAGGCCAATCATTAACCATGACATCAAAAACCAATTTGCTTATCATAGGCTATTGTAAGGCATATCACAATTCTGTGTGTAGCAATATAATCTCTATATGCTAATTTCATCCATGAAGCGAGTGCAGGCAGGTCGGAATGGGTGGAGAAAGGTGTCGGGAGTTCTGTGTGATAGAAAAATATCAGCGGGAATCAAGGGGAAGGTGTACAAGACAGTGGTGAGA
>CM074948.1:16170886-16209040 GCA_037577455.1 Pangasius macronema | reverse complement strand
ATGTTTATCAGTACATTACAGAAAATAATGAACTTTATCACAATATGCTAATTTTTTGAGAAGGACCTGTATATATAAGGTTGTATATTAGGTTTGGGCTGGTACTGAATTCTGCAGGAAGGTAGATCTCTAGGAGCAGGGTTGGTGACCACTGCTTTACCAGATAGTAACTAAAGGTCCTGAAAGTATAGTGACAGAAATAACCACATAATTGATCAAGCACCTCTATGACCCAGTCTCAATAAATACTGGGAATGTAAATAACATTCGTAATTTGTATGACAACTTTCCAGAACAGATTAAGGCTGGTCTGGACAGTGGAGTTGGACAGGTGCTAATATATTGGATTTCTGTTGTTTTGTCCACCAAGATTACGGACAGTGGTGCATTTTGGAGATAGACTTGATCCAACTCCTTTAAGCCTTAGTCTAACCACTACATGCTTCACAACACTGAACAACATCCATATTTGTCCAGCCTGAAACACACAGGCTCTCTGCCCTGACAGGAGGGGCTGGATCCACCCCCTGGACACCACCCCCTGGACTGTTGGTTCTGCAGCGAGGGCTATTATTATTATTATTATTATTATTATTATCATTTATCTCATTTATACAACTGAGCAGTTGAGGGCCTTGCTCAAGGGCCCAGCAGTGGCAGCTTGAGCTCATGACTTTCTAAGCAGTAGTCGAACGTCTTAACCACTGAGCTACCACTACCCCTTATGAAACCAAAAACAAAGAGAAACCAAAAAAAAAAAAAAAGTTTGTGCCCTCTCATGTACTGAACACGTAGGTTGTGGACTTGAGAGATCAAGTGTGTCACAGATTGAGTGTGTGTAAAATATGTGAAAATGTCCACTTTTACCTTCTTTTTTTTTCCACTAGGAGCCAGCCCCCACCCCACAGCACAAACCGTTTACTTTTCATCTCTGTGCTCCTCCCCATAGCAGACCTTTGCCCTGGAGGTTGCCTCATTTTGAGCTTTGCTAAATATTTAACTGCCTTTTCATGTGTCTGATGTATGTGTGAACTCAGCTCCACTACAGTGCTTGTGCTCAACAGGATAAACTACCACAAAATGTCTGACAGTCTCCGGCTTTTAGTGAAAAATGCCAAACAGGTGGTTATGGTGTGTAAAAATGGTGAGAAGTTTCTGACCAAAGATGGGATGCAGAACTTGGCAGTTCTTGAGAATGCAAGTGTGGTAATTGGACAGTAAGTCATTTCTGAAAGCATGTTATGAGTGGCATATTTATATGAGAATGTGTACACTTGACTGGAATGAAACAAATCATGCTGTGTTATGTTTGTGCACATGCATTGCCTGGGTCTATGTCTCTATGTCTATGTCTGTCTATTCTAGTAATGGACTTATTGAAGCTGTGGGACCAGCAGAATCCATTGAGTCCCACTTCAGAGAAGCTGTGTTTGATAAAGTATTGGATGCTACTGGCATGTGTGTTCTCCCTGGCAAGTATTCATTCTGCAGCTACCTACTTTGTGTAATTCAAATGATCATAATATTAAGTCACCTAATGTTTTTTTTTCAGGTTTGGTTGATGCACACACCCATCCAGTGTGGGCTGGGGACAGAGTACATGAGTTTGCAATGAAGGTAGACTAAAAAGCCTTTAATCACCAAGTTTCCCTTTTCTTTATTTAAAGGCAGTAAAATGAGATTCATTGAAACGTTGACATGTGGGTCATGGCATGCATGCTAACACACTGTGTGTGTGTATGTGTGTGTGTGTGTAGTTAGCTGGAGCCACATACATGCAGGTACATGAGGCCGGTGGGGGCATTCACTATACGGTGACACACACACGTGCAACGGATCCAGAAACTCTGCTCCAGGGCCTGAAGGGCCGTCTGGAGCGCATGCTGAGAGCTGGAACTACACTGGTGGAGTGTAAGAGTGGTTATGGCCTGGAGCTCAATACTGAGCTCAAAATGTTGAAAGTTATAGACGCAGCCAGGAAGACCATGCCTATTGGGATATCTTCAACATACTGTGGTGCACATGCAGTGGCCAGGTGAAGCACATTTAATACTAGCTCTTTCTCATTATTGTTTATATACTGTCTCTTGTTAAATAAAAAGCAGGTCATTGTGTAAGTGTTGGATTGCAGTAACACAGAGGTACCTACCTTTTCATCAAGTTCTTAATCATCATTCATGGTTCATGTGTTGGCAGCTAGAACTGGATTAAGAACTGCTGATCCAATACATAATAAAATTTCTCTGTCACTTTCATAATCATACACACTCTTCTGCTCATGTTCAGAGGGAAGACTATGGAAGAGGCGACTGACGACATTCTCTCAGTGCAGCTGCCTGCTATACAAAAGCAGATTTCCGCAGGCAACCTGCAAGTGGACAACATCGACGTGTTCTGTGAGAAAGGAGTTTTTGATCTGAATTCCACACGCCGAATTCTCCAGGCTGGGAAAGACATCGGCCTCAACATCAACTTTCATGGAGATGAACTGCATCCTATGAACTCTGCACAGGTGTGTATACATACATTACATTACATTTATGGCATTTGGCAGACGCCATTATCCAGAGCGGCTTACAATAGTGCTTTGAAGTCTATCAAAAATACATTCTGATATTGGCTCACTAGGTCACAAACTAGGTCCAAAACTCTGTCGGGGAGGTAATAGACAAGTGCTTTATATAGACAATAGACAATTCCTTTATATATACATATATATATTTGATGTACACACACACACACACACACACACACACACACACACACACACACACACACGAGTGTTTGAGTGTATAAAGTGTTCATAGGTCCTAAAGAGATTCAACTTCACACTTCACGTGGCTTAAGTCTATGGTTAATTAAAAGGATTGATGGTCAGATAAGCACTTTTCATTAGATATTTTAATACAGAAATTAGGAACAAAATGTCACAATGTGTGACAAAGTGTCATTTCTGCTCTGTTATCCCACATCCTGCTGTTGTTGCCATTGCCATTATCAGATTCCAACAGGACTCAAAACTCGACAGTTAAAGATTTAAAAAATCTTTAAAAAAAAAATGAGTCTGTGCATGAAAGTCATGATAGATTCCTGTTCTTGGCTGACAGGAGTAGTACCTGACCTCAAGGTTTGATGTGTTGTGCATTTTGAGTTGCTTTTCTGCTCACCATCATTGTAAAGAGTGATTATTTGAGTTACTATAGACTTCCTGTCAGCCCAAACCAGTCTGGTCATTCTCCTCTGATTTCTCTCATCAACAAGGTATTTCAGCCTGCAGACCCTCCGCTCACAGAATGTTTTTTGTTTTTCGCACCATTCTGTGTAAACTCTAGAGACTGTTGTGTGTGAAAATCCCAGGAGATCAGCAGTTTCTGAAATACTCAAACCAGCCCATCTGGCACCAACAACCATGCCATGGTTAAAGTCACATACATCACATTTGTCTTCATTCAGATGTTTGAAGTGAACATAAACTGAAGCTTGAACTGAAGTGAAGCTTGAAGCTGCTGCCACATGATTGGCTGATTAGATAACTGAATATGTGGGTGTACAGGTGTTTCTAATAAAGTGGATGGTGAGGGTAGATTCTTTAGGAGTAAAATTTTCCCAGAAATCTTTGGGATTCCATACCAGGCAAAGTTGCTTGTAGGTGAAATCCAGAACAATAAAATACTCATAAATAATTAATATTTCATAAACATAATATTTCACATCTTCAAACTGGTCTTCCTATAGCAAACTAGTGTATAAATCAAGAAGGAAATTGCTTCATGTCCTCCTACTGAGGGCAAGAGCAATCCTATTTAAATATCCAATTCTTATTGCCCCCTAATGCCCTTATTTGCAGGTGAAGTAGGTGTTAGGCATTTCCAGATTATGAGGGGAAGCTGACACAGGCAGCTTAAACACAGTATTGAAACAGGTCACTAGAATCATTTTCTTACCAACCAAACAACACAGTAATCTTATGTAGTTTCTGATAACATTCTGGACAGTGGAAAATGATCTATTGTTTTAGTTTTCAAAAGATTAGTTTAATCAGTTTCTTGGTCGCTTCACATAAATTAAATATTAAATTCAATTAAATATCAAGTTCCATAGAACTACTAATACTATGTGTCATTATGCAAAAGGAAACTGAGAAAGGGTATGGATAGCTCTGGACTGAGATTAGTAACCATATAGTGCTGTCTCGCATTGTTCTGTAGTAAAGCACTATTATTAAAAGGCAAATAAGACACATGTAGTGAGAAAATGCAACACCTATATAACACATTACCTGTGTTTGCCTTTTTTGTCCTTACTCTTGATATTAGCTTGGAGCGGAGCTTGGTGCTTTAGCCATAAGTCACCTGGAGGAAGTTACCGATGAGGGCATTGCTGCCATGGCAAGAGCAAAGACATGTGCTGTCCTGCTGCCTACCACTGCCTATATTCTCAGGTAGATGTTTAGAGTAAAAACAAAGTAAGAACCTTATTAACAAAGCTCCATGTCTAAGGGAACCATGTATAAGCAGACATATTTATATCATCGAAAACAGGCTTCCATGTCCTCGGGCCAGAGATATGCTTGATGCTGGAGTTATTGTGTCACTTGGGAGTGACTTTAACCCCAATGCTTACTGCTGCTCAATGGTAACTAACATACGCATATGTAGCTAAAATACAGTGTATTAGCTGTATGTGCGTAACACTCTACTTTTTGGTAGCCTATGGTGATGCACTTGGCCTGCGTGACGTTGAAAATGTCTATGCCTGAAGCTCTGGCTGCTGCCACAATAAACGCAGCCTACGCTTTAAATCGTTCGCAGTCACATGGATCTCTGGAGCCTGGGAAACAAGGGGACCTTCTCATCATTAATGCTCCACGGTACGTAGAAGAGGAAGAGGTAGAGCTTATAATGAGTATTAAACGAAACACCTCAGAGAAGCAAAATCTGACTCACCAGTATTTTGTATCATAATAGACAAGATAGCGAAATTCTGTCTCGTGGGATGAATAGTCCATACTGTCTCACCATTTCTTCTTATTTTGTGCAGATGGGAGCATCTTATCTACCAGTTTGGAAGCCATCAGGAGCTGGTGAGATTTGTCATTGTCAAGGGCAACATTGTTTATGAAAATGACAAGGTCTTGGACCTCTGAATGTATAAACATTGATTTATTTCAAAGAGCTGATAATAAACAGTCTGTATGAATAAACTGACTGCTGTTATTAAGGTGCTACGAAGTCAAATATTAATTCTCTGAACAATAAAAGTCACATCCACTAATATCAGCGCCTTATACTACAGTGTCAATAAGCTGCACATTATTAATTGTTGGCCAGACTCTGAGCTTGCCTTTTGTGCTTCATGTCCAAGCAAAACACAATACCAGCTGCTCCCATGTCCCGGATGAAACACTACAACAGAATGAGTGGCCTGTTATTAAGAAAGAAATGACACATATGACTATTTTTTTTGTCCAGGGAGCTTAATACACATCTTTTATTGAAGATAAAGTATAAATAATTTAAATAACAATATGAAACAACTGTAAAATATACACTATACAAAGGCATTTGAGTTTGTCTGAAATAAAAAGTAGCTTTAATAGTAGCTTTACAAATATCTTAGAAATAGTCCAATAACACCTCGTGTCATTTCTGACATTAGTCTGTACTCTACAGACATTAGCAGTATCACTGTTAGTCACTACACAGAAAGTGTACTGTGTCAAAATGTGGCAGATTCTTCAACACTGATCCCGAAACAGAAAAGAGAATCAATACTTAGAATTTATTAAAAAAATATAAATCACATTTATTTTATATACATTTAGATATAAATATCTGAATGAAACTGGTGGATCTGAGAATATTATACACCCATATATGAAAATGTTATCGTCCAAGAATAAAATGTAACCATATTTATATTCAGGTACAAAACCAAGAATGTCCAATACACAAAAAGAAGAAATGTTAGTGTGATACATTGTCTCTGTGCTTAAATTCTACGGAAGTCTTCAGCTGACCTTCAGTTTGCTTGAAAAAAAGAGATCTCAGCTTTGTAGTCGTGAACACTCAGCTCCTTAGAGGAAAAGCACGGTTTAGGATGAGCTCTACTTTGTCTCCACCTAGCGCACATGCCTCCAGCACACACACCAGCCTCCGGTTCGTCAGCTGTGCTGCAGTGGCAATCAAATCAGCTGTGGGTGGAGAAACACAGAGGCTGTAATTAAAGTACTGTTGTGATTGTAATTCATATTTATTTGCAAAGATGTCTGTCAATCTAAATGAATAAAAATTTTGATCCCCATTTATATACACTGATCAGCCAGAACGTTAAAACTACCTGTGCCCCCAAAACAGCTCTGACCCGTTGAGACCTCTGAAGACCTCTGAAGGTGTGCCGTGGTATCTGGTACCAAGATGTTAGCAGCAGATCCTTTAAGTCTGGATCGGACATGTCCAGCACATCCCAGAGATGCTTGCTCTTATTGAGATCTGGTAATTTGGAGGCCATGTCAACACCTTGAACTCTTTGTCATGTTCCTCAATCCATTCCTGAACATTTTTTGCAGTATGGCAGGGCGCATTATCCTGCTGAAAGAGGCCACTGCCATTAGTGAACACCTTTGCCATGAAGGGGTGTACTCGGTCTGCAACGATGTTTAGGTAGGTGGTACGGGTCAAAGTAAGAGCCCAAGGTTTCCCAGAGCATCACACTCCCTCTGCTGGCTTGCCTTCTTCTCATAGTGCCCCAGTTAAGCAACGCACACACACACGGCCATCCACATGATGTAAAAGAAAACGTGATTCATCAGACCAGACCACCTTCTTCCATTGCTCCATGGTCCAGTTCTGATGCTCACTTGCTCATTGTAGGCACTTTCGGCAGTGGACAGGGGTCAGCATGGGCACTCTAGACCGGTCTGCAGCTGTACAGTCCCATACACAGCAAGCTGTGATGCACTGTGTGTACTGACACCTTTCTCTCATAGCCAGCATTAATCTTTTCAGCAATTTGTGCTACAGTAGCTCTTCTGTGGGATCAGACCAGATGGGCTAGCCTTCGCTCTCCACACTCATCAGTGAGCTTTAGGTGCCCATGACCCTGTCACTAGTTCACCGGTTGTCCTTCCTTGGACCACTTTTGGTAGATACTAACCAATGCATCCTGGGAACACCCCACAAGACCTGCTGTTATGGAGACACTCTGACTCAGGTTGCCCATTTTTCCTGCTTCCAGCACATTAACTTCAAGAACTGACTGTTCACTTGCTGCCTAAAATTTCCCAACCCTTGACAGATGCCATTGTAATAAGATAATCAAATGTTATTCACTTCACCTGTCAGTGGTTTTAATGCTATGGCTCATTGGTGTATGTTTTTGATGGAGAATATAAAGCACTTCTATAAGTTGCTCTGGATATGGGGGTTATTTTTTACCTGGGCTTGGGGGTGGAGCATGTGAAGAGAAGCCACCATGCGAAAGGACAGACTCCCACGTGTTGTCATGTGTCAGGGGGAGGGGCTTCCAGTGCAAGTTCCCAGGAGTGGCAGGGAAGAAGATGACATCCAGCATCACTCCATCTGATAGAACTGCATACAAACACACAAAAGCACACACACATGCACATATAATATATTTGTTTGGATGTGTTGGCCTCTGACACTGGTCACAATGGTGTGTGTGTGTGTGTGTGTGTGTGTGTGTGTGTGTGTGTGTGTGTGTGTGTGTGTTTGTTTGTTTACTTCTGTCATTCCAACCTCTCATTGTTAAGTTGAAGTAACCAGTGTAACAACTGGCAGGGCTAAAGGATTCCAGCTCTCTGTGTGGGAGGAGTTTGTGGAAACTGTTGGTCTGCATTCCCACAGCTGCAGCTTGGACATGCCGTCGTTCGTAACAGAAGCGCCACGGTAATGTCTCAAGGGCAACGTGGGGCATACCAAGGTGGGACAGCATAGGGCTACTGGGTGGTGTCGAGAATTCCTCATCATCATCTTCTTCATCATCATCGTCTCCCACCAGAAATTCCATAGCGCCTTCAAACAGAGAGAACTCTGCAGAAGGAATGAGACATTCCAAAACATTAGCTGCCCCAAACCAACAGCATTACACTTTCATATAAACAAATAATTTCATGTTTTAAAAGCCAGTAATCATTTACATTACATCTTGCTACTAGAGTTGTAATGATCAAAGACAACTGTGCTTCAGCAGATTTCAGAATTCTGTTTACATTTTTCTAGCCAGAAATTAGATTCTGCCTCAGACTGAATAGAGCTGCTCAGCTCTGCCCCATTTCCTTAAAAAAAACAAACCCATGAGGCATACATAGTTTCAACAGAGGATATGGCTTTGGGTGGGAAGAAGAAGGTTGTTAGTGTTTTCATTGTAATTGCTGTTCACCCTGAGGACAGCAGAGGGCTCTATAATTAGAACATGCTTCTTTAAAACATTACATACGGTTAACTTCAACAGCAGCATTTGGCATTCTGCTAAAAACCAGTAAGACTTTTAATATCTATAGATCGCTCACCATTCTCTGTATCCTCTTCTGTGGATGTCTGTTGAAAAGGTGGTGCCAACCTGACAACATGGACACACTGTCTGAAAAAAGCAGAACACTCAAGAGCTCTCTCTCTGTCTCTCTCTCTCATGCACATTACCTCTTTCTGGAGCTACTGCTGGAAGTGCCAGTGGTAAAGAGCAATTTCCTCTTTGTTGGAGTTTTAAAAGGGTCAGACCTGCAATACAAACAATATCCCAATCATAAAGCTCATACAAGACACATTATACACACCAACACAAGAAACAAACACAAACCCTTCTCTTTGTCTTGGCACTCTAGGACTAAGTTGAGCTGTTAGTGGGTCTGAATTCTGCATCCTCCTCATATCCTGAAAGAGAGATTCAGAAAGATCTGATCATAAAACTGATGTGTGATTATATCCAAGTATTCGCATTTTGCGCTGGTGGATCATAACCAGGTTGTAAGAACTGCTTCAAAATGTCAAAAGAACAAAAAGGAGCAAGAGACAAAAAAACAGAGATTGGCAATTTATTGAAAACTGCATTTAAACTCAAACAGGCTGTTAAACTTTTGACGCTAAGGACCAGCGTGTTTGAGTTTAAATGCATTTTTCAATAAATTGCCTACTCTCTATTTTTTTGTCTCTTGCTCTTGTTTCTTCTTTTGGCATTTTGAAGAAGTTCTTACAACCTGGTTATGATCCACCAGTGCGAAGTGTGAATACTTAATATTTTATATGTAATATGTAATATTTTCCCTGGTCTTAAGATTTTGTTCAGGAGTGTATATATGTATGTATGTATGTATGTATGTGTGTGTATATACATACCTGTCTGCTGTGGTAGCAGGCTGCAGTGATGGTGCACTGAACAACAAAGCGTTGTCTCTCTCTGTAATGTAGCCTGTCACACTGGAGCTTCATTTCTCCCCCACTAATCAGACCTGCCTCACCTGAACAATACAAACACACTATTTCAATGTTTTAGTGCATATTTATGATATCATATTCTTAGTGCTTGGACTACATATACCTTTTTAAGTATGTTCACCCAACAAGCTGGACACACTCATCACATACAATCCAGTCAACACATACAAAGTTCTCCAGACCATCAATATGAATGAAAACCTATGTTCTTCATGGACAACAAAGTGCTGCCCATGTACTACATTTCTGTATTCCCATGATAGGTACAAAACTTTCTCTAGATTTGTAAAGAAATTTTTTTTTGCAACTGGTAACATTTTTGAATATTCTGTAAGGAAGCGCAGCTCTGCTTTCACTGTTGCCATTGTCTCTCTCTTTCAGCAAGTATACCAATATCTGACACCATGTTCTTAAGTGACATGAGCTCTGAATAAATAATTCAAATCAATCTGCAAGCAACATGATAAAAAATAATTGTGTCACAGCAGTCAGCATAATGAAAGACTTATTACTATTAATTAAAAGTTGTACGTGCCCACTCATATAACTATTCTAATGCTAATCACTGGCAATATTCATAATAATGCAGTCTATAGGTTCATAATCCAATCCATGTCACTTACACCATGGACAATGGCATAGGCTATATATATATATAACCATGAGATTTTGGTCTCAATTCAAAATTGTCACCCCCCCTACTGATGCTTGGCTTGGATTAGCTGAAAGCTGTGTGTATCGGTACTGTAGCTAATATTAAACAAGTCTAGTCTGTCAATTTGCTATAAATTTAAGGTGAAGCAAGTAGACCACCTTGAAGTTAATTTTCTCTTTCTTTACCTTGTCGGTTTTCCACAAAGCTTTGTAGAGAAACAGGCAGGGGAGGATAGCTGAAGTATCCTCCAATCACAGCCCTGTCCAGCATGTTGGCCTCATCCACTTGTTTCAACCACTGCAGGAAGTGTCGGACTGGACGGATCCCTCTGTATGGCATCGTAGGGTGGGAGCCAGTGCCTGTATGCCATCAGACAATCAAACCTCAGAAAAGCAAAAATATGTTTTGAAAGCTAGATGGGTGAACGAGACAGAGAGAGAGAGAGAGAGAGAGAGAGAGAGAGAGAGAGAGAGAGAGCTACCTGTGCAGTACACCTGGGTAAATGAAGTGTTGCTCAGATACTCAAAAGTTGTAGCACTGCCAACTGTATTCTTCATCAGCTTGAGCCTAGTGCAGACAAGCAGTGCCACTGAAAATCATAAGAGAAAAGTTTTTAAAGATTATGCTCTGCATCATATTAAACATGTAGGTGTACCAAAAAGATGATGTGTGATTACTTGGTTGGATTCGGCTTTGGATGTCTGGCTGTGATGTTGAAAAAAGCTTGATGGTGATTCGTTGATCTGTGGTCCCATCTTCCAACTGGAGCCATCGGTACTCTTCAACTTCTGACCTCCGTCCATCTTAAAACACAACAAAACAATGGACTTCAGAATACAGAAACGGCTGTCTACTTGAGTCACGCCGTGCTGTGCTACTGCAACAGAAAACACACTCCTGATTATTTTCACTTAGTTAGTTGAGTGATATGTGTGTAGTGCTGCCTCACCCTTACTCCTGAGACGTTCTTGTCGCCCCGCAAAAACAACCACACCAATAACATCACAGATGGTGCCATGAGGAGAACTTTGTAGATCATGTCTGCAGAAGACATGATGCACAGTGAACATACAGGTGCACAAAATAACAAACAAAGAACTATGAATGTATACTATATTGCCAAAAGTATGTGGACACCCGACCAATCACACTCAGATGTGCTTGTTGAATATCTCATTCCATATTTAGTCCTCTTTTTGTGGTTATAATAAGGTCCACTCTACTGGGAAGGCTTTCCACTACATTTTGGAAGGTGGCTGTTGAGATTTGTGCTCATTCAATCACAAGAGCATTAGTGACATTTTAGAAAACTGTGTGCTTCTGTTGCAACTCTGTGGCAACAATTTGGGGAAGGCTCATATATTGGTGTGACGGTCAGGTGTCCACAAACTTTTGTCCACATAGTGTATCATGCTTAGAAAACTACAAATAACTGAGGTCTGAAAAAAATCAAATATTCAGTGGACTGAAGGTCCACTGCAGGTGGGTGGATCAGTCACTGTAAAAATATTTAAATTTGCATAGGAAAGAGGAACAGTGATAGCACTTCTAAGCTCCACGACAGAGATAGACAGACATAAGTGATACTTCAGTGATATAAAAAAACAACTTCAACTTCTGTAATTAAATTAATCTTTAGTGACTTTCTCCATTTCTATAAAATTGTTGGAGTCATCAAGTCAAAACACAGAATTTTCACAGTTACTTAATTTAGAGTAAAGTGCAAACACAGACCATTTCATTAGTACTACAAAAGTGCCAAAAGTTTACTACTACTTCTAAAAACTAAACAGCAACCTCATGACACAGTCTCAACAAAAACTGTATGCAATGGGTCTCACACTTTCATCTTAAAAATAAACAGTGTACCCGCTGAGGAAGCTATGTGGCAGGTCTGGTAAACCCCACTCGGGTAAAACGTGCTGCTTTGGAATGATGGTGACTTTAGCAGTAGGATTTCTGGAGTTTAGACTGATCTCTGATTGAGAAGGAGAGAAACAAAGAGAGGTTAAAATGCTAGAGAAATACAGAAAAGCACCAAACAGTTAATGCACATGTGTTGGGATGGGATTTTTACACTTATGTCAATTATACTGGGGTTGGTGGGAAACAATTTTAGAGAAGAAGCATGAATAGCAGAACCCTGTTCTCTGGTACAGTAAATGCAGCTGATGAAACTGTATCTATGATGAGAACAGCAGGAGAGCTTATGTGGGATGTTTCTGTACCAATATTTGGTTCTGCATCTTGTCCGCTGCGGCTGCTGTAGCTGTCCTTCACTCTGTACCGACTCAGCCTTAAAACCTGACCAGGCTGCAGGCAACGGTACCAGTCTACGCAAACACTGTTCCATAGCACCACACACACACTCATGGAGCTGTCAGCGACCTGTAGCTCGGCCTGTCACAGACGGAGAAGGTAAACTAGGAGTTAGTAGAAAGAAAGAGTAAATTCAATACGTTTTGCTACATTTGAGATACATGTCAACTCATAGGCGTAACCTCTGACCTTGTACGGGCATTCGCAGCTCTGCTCTGCTTTCCCATAATACATCAGTCTGGATTTGTGCAGAATCCGCACGCACAGAGCTCCTCTGCGACGCAGTGAGCCACTCAGGAAGCGCCGGCGGAGCTCTGCTAGAGACACTACCGGCTGTACATCTGCTCAAAGCCAGATGATTTCAACAAACATTAACAAGTTGCGACACAATAACACAAAGCATTAACAAGTAGCATCATGTGGGGGAAAAAAAAATTAACCTAACCCAATCATTGTAAATAAAAATTGCACTGCAGCTGATACACACACCTTTACAGCTGACACTGGCTGAACCCCAAATCTCTTTCTACACAACACAAGTACTGACTGAAGCCCATGTACTCTTATACACTGTTCAGCTCCTTGTAATACCCATAATATAGTGCTAAAAATGCTGCAACGCTGCTGCACCTGCTACACATGTATCGGTGCAACACACACACTACCATACCATTCAGTATTACGGCTCTGAGTATGATCCAAAACCCTATCTGTTTTTTTAGTGATGGAAATCACAACCTACTACTATCATAATTATTAGACTATTTAACTGGTTATATTTATTGAATGGATAAGTCAATAACTCAAAAACAAGTAGCTCTACACAGTAAATAAAGTCAGTTTATGTGTTTCATGTGCAGAAGGAAACAGAAAGCTCCATGGCCTCAATACATAGGCACAATACTGTTGTACACATTCACATAATGAGGCTATTACTTGAATGGATGGATTACGTTCACGAAATAAATAAGTACTGTGGAGGTCAGTGAAATTTATTAAACAGTTAAAAGGGTGTCAGGGGGTAAAGTGTTTGAGAACCTCTGCTCTGTTGTAGTGGATGAGTGATGAACTGTGCAGGAGTGCAGTATTATCATGGGAATCCCTGATAAAAAATATAGCTCCAAAATAGTGTTTATGTGTCCCTAATAAAGTGGCCACTCAGTGTTTTTTTTTTTTTGTTTTTAAGCTCTAAGCTGACATGGCGTTTCGGTACAGGTTAGTTACCTTCCACCACATCCTCTTCGTCAGAGTCCTCTCCGCCAGGCTCAGAGGGAGGCGTGTGCCGCCATGTTTCCCCGCTGAAGTCGTGGTTATTCCACAGGGGGAGGTAAGTGCTCCTGCGGGCTCTGAGCGGGACGAGGCTCGGCTCGTCGGCCATCACCCACGGCAGTGAGTCCACATGTACAGAGGACAGCGAGAGGAGAGCTGCGTCTCTCCCGCCCGAACTGTCCACCTCGAGGCTACAGATGTGAAAAGTCCTGCTGTCCCCTTCAGCTTCATCACTAGCCGAATGACTGAACACAACATTTCTCAGCACACTGCCGCAGCGGAGTTTATTTCTGTCTATCAGTCCGTTCAGACTGGGGTCTAGAGACACTCTCACTCTGCAGTCTCCGTCAGTAACAGTAGCATCATACAGACTGTCCGACATGGAAATGCTGTCCGGGAAATGGACGGCGAAATTCGAGTCTCTTCCGTAGCGCTCGAGAGAAATACAATACAGCGGCTCCGCTTGGGTTTTGACTCTGAGAGACCCAGACGGAGTCGTCAGGAGTTTGTTTAAGCTTCTTTGAAGAGCACAGTCTCCAGAGCAGCCTGACATAGCGGCCATTTTACTAACACGATAATAATAATAATGCAGGGCATGATGGGAAATGGAGTCAGGTGCCTACACGCTCTCTCTATCACATGGTGCCTGACAGTGTAGTTTTAGCAAGGAAGCGATGCAGACTGAACAAATGAAAAAAAAGATGATAATAATAATAATGATAATGCATTATTATTATTATTATTATTATTACTACTACTACTAGTAGTAGTATTGTTGTTGGTGTTATTATTATTATTATTATTATTATATAAGGGACACATCTAAAGTATCTGGTAGATTATCATTATGCCTGGCGCCTGTTAATTATGGATCATACCGTGATGCCCTGATCAAATGATTCAGATAAGGGAGAGTCGTTTGCTTGCCGGTATCTCAGTGGGATGTTACAGTATATAGATGCATAAAGCTAAAATGGCGCATAATTAAGTGTAATGACTGTAGGCGGGTTTGCGTGCTGTAACTATGGCTGTCGGCTGCTGAAGACAGACAGGACACACAAACAGGACGCGGCACCAGTGACAACGCTGTGCTAAAGAATAATAATTCAGTGAAACCGATTTGTCACTGCCTCTTTACTGTTTCAGAAAAAAAGATCTATAGCTTTTATCCAGTGGGACGCTGGGAAGCCTAAAATTCAACAATGTGGTCAATTCACAGAGCTGGGATTGCACTTAAAAAGAAAAACAAAACAGTAAGCTTTTATGTCTCGTTATTTATAACCAAATCATTAAAATATGTAGCCTAAATGTATTACTTTGTATTTAGCGTAAACTAGACTAAAACTAGCTGAAAAGTGAACCTGCACAAATACTGAAAGTGTATTTCTTACATCTACTTACATTTCACCCCTAAAATCTGTCCTATTCAGACTAACACTGTGTTACAAAGACGCATATTATTATGCTTATGTCATATTATATATTATGTCATGTCATGCTGTCAAGTTGATGCAACTTTCTTCATTATTTACAGAAACATGAAGCTGTAAGTTTTCCACCCATTTCCAGTGGCCCTGTTAAGTCACTACCACAAGTGAGTTTCTTCCCCTCATGTATTTCCTTCCTTCTCCTGCTTCCATTTGTAGAGCACCTTCAACCTATATCAGTGCTTATGTCTTTTCTTCTATTGTTATATGATCTTAATTTATCACTATTAACTGAACTATGGGTACTGGAGATTCCTCACTGAAAATGCATAACTTCTTCAGTATTATAGGGAGCTAACTGTCTCATACAGACTACAAGAGCTTTTCTTCTCCCAGGGTAGAACTGACCATGGACCTCTTAATAGGGCAATCAAGAACAAGGTAAAAGACCAGAAACACAGGATTCACAGAGACTCAGTTTATTTTTCTTGAACAGTATTAGTTTATAGCCAATAGTAGGCTAGATGTTCATTTATATGACTGTCTTGTATAAGCAGAAAATCTCAAGGCATCAGGTTGCTCCTCATGCCAAAGTAAGTGTGGAGATGGATCTGAAGATCACTGCCCACCTCAAAGTAAGCATTGTTATGAAAAGAAAAAAAAACTAATCACGTTATTATTTGTTGATGTACCAAAGATCAGTGGTAGTGGATAGATTTCGAATTTTCCTTTCCTCAGTACCATTTACAACAACGATATTTGAAGACTTCCTGCAATCATTTGTCTCCTGGAAAGGAGAGAGCTGAAGATTTGACCTTACTGACCACTGAAACATTTTTGTTGAAGGTGAGGTACTAATCGTCTTTTAGAAATATGGTGTGGACATTTAAAAGAACCTTCCTCTAATCAGTAATATTGAAATTTGAGGACAAGGCTCTGAAGACCTCATTTAATATCAGCGGGGCTGCAGGCTCATTGGATGCTGATCCACAGTTTCTGCCGAGCTTAATAATGGAGGAGAAGTACAAAGATGGCTTCCCTGCATTGCCATATTGTGCAGACAATGTGCCACACCTTGGCTCTTCTCAGGGAACAGGCTGTCAACTTGAGAAGTCAGATAGTTCACATCCTAAGAAAAGGGATGAAGAAGGGCATTATGTCCAGGACTGTATAAGAACGAATTCCCTGCAATGGGAGGCAGATGGACTTTGTCATGTCAAGAGGAGGATTATGATCTATTTGTGTGGGGGATATAAAGGTAAGATTGACAACCACCGAAGATGAATAATGGATACATGTAATTCTACAACCTTAGAAAAAAGTTTCATCTTGTACCAAAATGGTTCTTTGTCTCTTTTGGGAAACCCTATTCTACATAGAACTCTACAACAGAGGTTACAAAAATAACGTTTTAAAAAAATTCAGAATCCTTAACCATCCAAAAAACACAAGTACCCTTTAACCTACACTAGGTTGGAAATGGGGGAAATGGCAAAGGTTCTTTTTGCCACAAAAGTAATGAAATGAAAGTAATGACCCACCTCATACTAATGCACTGCAGCTTCATGACAGCATGTCTATCATCTGTAGGATGCCATTAAAATGGAATGGAACAACACTGACACATCTGTCCTGAGAAATTATACTTAAGTGAACGTATAGATGTTTCAGAATTTTACTCAAATAAAAGTGGAAGTATCTAGCCAAACAATGTATTGAAATAAAAGTAAAAAAAAAGTTACTTTGTACTCAAGTATTAAAAAGTAAAAAGAACAATTTTGTTCTTTTTTAAATTGAAGTTAAGTTATTGTGGTGTTTTCATGTGAAAAGTAACTTTTATTACTTATTTAAGACTGTTAGAAGATGATTTTGTTTTAGAGCAGGTATGTCGTTTTGCCTGAAAACATCAATCCGTCTATGTAAGATTGCAAAATTTACCATTAGCTAGAATTTGACTTGTACCCCAATTATGTTAGCTGCTGAAATCAATTGCTAGTCTAAACTGGCATTAACAAAGACAACAGGCCAACTTAGTTAAAATAGCCAGTTAAAGTTAACATATTAGCAATAGATGGAGTTCAACCTTTTAGAGAGGCAAAGGAGAGGCCTCATTTTATATGAGTCTTTGCTTACTCCAGCATATTGAATCATTTTACTAGTACAAGGTAAGGCCAGGGGCATTCATCCACCCTGCAGTCCAGTGCCTTATCTATATTCAAATGCACAGGGACAGCTATAGTGCTAACAACTCTGTATAACATGAGAAAATCTTGGCCAGTAACACAGTGGCACAATTCTTGATAGTTTTTTCTACATAGATCAACTTGCTTGGATGCTAAGCTGAAATGATTCAATGCTAAACTGAACCTGAACCTGGTGTAGAGTCATTGGGTGGATGACAGAGGAAGTGACCTTTGAGATTTGTACTTTGAAGGTGTAAATAAAAAATCTAAGTGTTAAAATTTTATTCTGGGAAATGTAAGAGTACAAACATTCAGTATTTCAATAATACAAGATTACGCCAAAGAATTCATTATTCATGAAATAATTTTCTTAAAATATTTCAATGTTTCCAACAAATCCAAAAAGGAATTCTTTGTTATGTTACATGTTGCTTCAGCATTGCTTGATAATACTGAATGATCAACACTTTGGTGGCAAAAAGAACCTTGGCCCAATTTTTGCCCCAAAGTGTAAGAGTGCAGTTCCATTGTCTTTATGAAAAGGTAAATAGATTTACATGCTGTTTTTGGATAGAAGTTGAGTGTGTTTTCTAACATGTTTAGATACAGTTGCAGAGCGTACTGCGCTGATGGAGAGCGTGTATCCTCAGCTGTACCTCTACTGTAAGCAGAGAGGATATGATTTCAGAATGATTGACCTGCGCAGAGGTGTGGAAGACCCCGTTACTGACCACCATGATTCAGCAGAGTTGCATTTAGAGATGCTTAAAAAGTGCCAAGAGACAGAGGGGCCAAACTTTTTTGTGAGTCTCTCTGAGCTCCTTACTGTAGCCAACTTTTTAACGACTGTAAAAATAATTGTCTTCAATGAAGAAATCATTATACCTAATTATGGACACAATGGCTTTTCTGTTTTTATTCCCTTCATTCCCCTGCTTTTTTTCCACAGTTATTCACAGGTCAGAAGCATGAGATCCAGTCATTACCAACTACCATCTCCCAAAAAGACTTCGAGGCAATTTTGAAAATTGTTATAAGAGACAGGGAAAGAGTTTCCAAGAGGCAGTCTGACTTGGAAGAAACACCCACTGAAACTCAACCTAGCATTACCAATAGCAGTGCTGATAGTTTTATACTGGGACCAGAGAGACCTGAAAAAGTGGGGAATACAGGAAGCACTGCTTTAATGAGGGAAGACACCAATTCCTATGGAGAAGATGGAGAAGAGGTCTGCTTAGCGAGATGTTGGGCAGACTTTGATCGGGATTTGAGCCTCTTGCTGACATGGTACCGGCTAGATGAGAACAAAGTTCCACCTGTGTACCGCCTGCTGCCTGTCAGGTAGTTTTATGAAGATCATTTTACTGTAAAAATGAATTTGTCTTATTAATATAAATTACAGCTGGGTGCAATGAGAATGAAAGGTTGTTGATTTAACAGACCGACAAGATTTTTTTTTTTTGTGGTTGAAATGGTTTGGTGATTGAAGGTACTTTAGATTTTGGTCTATTTCAGCGCAGTAATAATGGAACTGACTGTGGGTTAAAAATGAAGATTAAAAACAAGAACATTACTATACTAATATTAGTGTCATTGAATGTGTAGTGAGCTCCTGTCCCTCATTTTTTACTGATCTGTGATGTATTGTCACATACGTTATACTAATAAGCACAGCAGTTGTCTATAATTTAAGACTAACTTTGAATAGGGAGCATGACAATGAATCATCTTTATAGCTAGCTACAGACCATGCAGTGTTTCTCTAGCCACTTACTGTAGCTATACAGATTGTACACCATACCAAGAATCCATTTCCTCTTGCACCCAACATTTTTCAGTGCAGCAAAAGAGTGTAATTGATAGTAATGCTAAATATCAATCAAAATAAAAAAGTGTGTCTATTTTTTTAAATATTGCACTGGGGCATGTATATATAACATGTCTGTTATAATCATATGTATATCAATGTATATATCAGTATGCGTAAAATTGTTGTAGACACCAAATATTTTCTGGCACTGATAAGGGAAAGAAGATTTATTTCTGAAGTAAAAACCTAATTTTAATTTCAGTTTGAAAACAGTATAATCAGTGTGTGGCTTGAATGTCAATTGGTTGCCACAGACTTTCTGACAAAGGATATCTGACAAAAATGGGACTTTTCACAGCCATGTATGGTATTATTTTTTATGCTGAGAACAAATCAGACACATAAATAAAGTGAAACTCTCAAGTTCACGTTTATGAGATCACTGTAAAGTGGTTTGTGTCTCTTGGTGTCCCAAGATTCCATGCAGATGTGGAGACAGCAATATGTGATTGCATGTGAAAAAGAATTATTCATGTGAGAAAATAACATCTGAAAAATTAAACCACATGCCATACATGTGAAACTGTGTGAAACATGACACGTGAAGTAAAAAAAAAAAACTCATAAATTTCCCATGCATTTCTTTTCAATTATGTAGTATTGTTTGGAAACAGTTTGTGTTGTTTAGAGTGTTAGAGTGTTGTTGTCTTTAGCAGTTATAACATGGGAGGAGAAAATGCTGAACAACTTGTTAAGCTGGTACAGATATAAGAAGCTGATATCTATTGTTGTGTTGTAGAGTTGGGTAGGTAAAGGACACTCTTTTGGTTTCCATGGTATGTTCTGCAGGAGTAGTAAAGGGTTTATAGTGTTTAGCGCCCATTGAAGGAGCATTTAAGCCAGTTAGAACAAAGTCTTTAATCTGACAATTCAAGGTTTCTTTGTTTTCTTCTAGTCTTAATTCTCAGAGTGTATCTTCAAGCATTTACAGTATATGCTTCCAACGTTTTAATTCTTTAGAAATGTTAAATGCAGTGGTGGGGATTGGACCTCATAAAGGCCTGTTAGCGGTGATCAGAATGATAAAAACTCATATTAATCTGAAACTTAAACATAAATTGGAATTTTCCTCATTCACAATATTTACTCTGACGTACATTGTATGTCCACAAGTTTGTGGCTGCCTGACCATCAGCCCCATATATGTGGGCCTTCCCCAAAGTGTTGCCACAAATTAGTAAGCACACAGTTGTACAGAATGTCTTTGTATGCTGTAGCATTACAGTTTCCTTTCGCTGGAACTAAGAGGCCTCAAACATGTTCCAGCATGACAATGCCCCTGCGCACAAAGTGAGGTTGATAAAGACAATGATTGGCCAAGGTTGGAGTGGAGGAACTTGGCTGCACAGAGCCTTGACCTCAACCCCACTGAACACCTTTGACATGAACTGGAATGACAACTGTGCCCCAGGCTGCCTCATCTGACATCAGTGCCAGACATCACTGATGCTCTTGAGGCTGAATGGGCAAATCCCCACAGCTACTCTCCAAAATCTAGTGGAGAGTTTTCCCAGATAAGTGGTGGTTATTATAACAGCAAATGGGATGTTCAAAAAAACACATATGGGTATGACTAGTCGGGTGTCTAAATACTTTTGGCCATATTGTGTACATGCTTGTATGTGTATCTCTGGTTTCAAATAGTAGAGACAGAAATTGTTTAGCTCAGTTTGTTCCATATTTGCCAAAATCACTGAGTGTGATGTCACTGAGGAGAATGACTATTAGAAGTGTTCAAACTAACTGTTTTTCCTGGTGTTTCTATTAACATCAGTACACATCACCCTGACTTCCTGAGCCGTGATGGGGAGCGTAGGAAAGCAGCTAGGAAAGCATGGCATTTTTCCTGTAAGCAAATATGTCAAGTACTGCTGCGCAATGGACCAGAAGCCATCGGAGAGGCAGAAACTTTATGCCTGCTTAGGACAGGTTTGTGTGGTGTTTCTTGTCATGTGAAATACACCTAGTTGACATAATTTATTTCCGTAAATAAACATGTTTTTTAATACATATATTTCAGTACTGGACTGGGAGGTAGAACAGGGTCTTGGAGCAAAGCTCCCTGCTGAGGAGTACAGTCACTGTTATAAGCGCATCATCACTGACCTGCTATATAACCTGAAGAGTGAATATGCTTCACAGTTCATTGACCTGCAGAAAGGCAGAGCACAGCTCAACCACACCCTGTATCAAGCACAGCAGAGCTTCATCCACAACATCCACAGCAAGGTAAAGTAGAGGATTACATAATAGGAATGATAGGAATAATAATTAAACATTTTTTTTGTTCAGATCAAAATGTCTCATAAAGTGTTTCAGTAAGGCATTAGGCCTCCATGAGCCACAAGAACAGCTTCAGTGTGTCTTTCCATAGATTCTAAACATCTCTGGAACTGTACTGGAGGGATGAATACCATTCTTCCACAAGATATTCCCTCAGCTGATTGATATTGATGATAGTAGTGGAGAGCACTGTTTAACATGTTAGCCCAAAATCTTCAACTGTGAAGGCCATAGCATATGATTTACATCATTTTCATACTCATCAAACCATTCAGTGAGTCTTTGTGCCCTGTGGATAGGGGAATCCACTCCCATCAGGATAGAAATGTTTTATAACGTTAAATGGCTGTATAAATGCAGTTGTGTATATGTGGTCATATAAACTTGTCTCTGTGTGTGCTTTCATCTTGGAGCTGCGACACACTAATATCTATGAGATTAACGTGAGCTGGGGGAGGAAAGGTCTCAGCCCCAAACATAACAGATCACATCAGTTCTACACAGAACGTCTCTGTTCTCATTTCCTACGCACAGCTGTGGCAGCCTTCAACAGGTATAGATGTAAAAAGATGAGCTGTTCCTTACCAGAATGTACAGGTTGAATATGATCACTTTTGTTGCAGGGTGATGCATGTAAGGATCACTTTTGTTGCAGGGTGATGCATGTAAGACCAATCAAAGGCTCTTTTGATATCATGAGAAAAGAAGCTTCACAAACTCAAATTCAGGAGGAGATTCAGCTTCACCTTAAACATGCAAAAACACTGTGCGTTTCAAACTACTTGTATGATTTTACTTTTGTTTAGTTTGAATGACCACATGCTTTCTTATATAATTGTAATAATATAATTACATGAACGGTTGAATTGGGTTCATTTATTCTTTTTTTTTCTTTTTGCAGAGCACAGAGCTTTGAGCTTAGGCAGGAATTCCTGCTGGAAGTGAGGGATGCACTGCAAAAGTCAGCCTCTTCCCAGAATGCTTTGCTGCTGTTAGGAGAGCCAGGTTTAGGGAAAAGCACCATCCTGGCCAAGGTGGCCAAGTTTTTACCAACTTGGATACCTGGGTAGGCAAAAAAAGGGCATTGCAGAGATCAACAAAAGTTAAAGTATAAATGAGTATGGTCCCTCAGATCCCTCAGTTGGTTTTAGGAATGTAACTTTCAGTCCTGTTTGATCTCAGAGATGTGACTGTGTTGGTGTGTTTTGTTGGACTGACATCAGACAGCAGAAATGTGCGTCTTCTCCTGCAAATGCTTTGTACACAGATAGCGGAAGTCTACTGCAAAAACACGGAAATATCAGAGGTAACTGATCATCTCAGTTTTCCAAGCATTACTTAATATAAATATATAATGTTTTAAATAAATATATATTGTTATTTTAAAATTGGAAATTGGAGAAATTGCCGAAATTGGAGAAAAATCACAACCCTGGCAACAGTGTTATTCGCTGTCCTAACGGCTGCTTGTCCTCCACTGAAAATGCTCATAAAGCAAGCGTTGAGCAGTGTGATTCCTGCCTCAGTGGTCCTCCATTAGTGCTTGTTGCAGTTCCCATTTCTGAACACTATATAAAATTATAACTCTGTGGAACTAAATAGGCAAGTGTGAACACGCTGGGCCACAATTCTGCAAACTGTCAAATAGCAACATATTTTTAGATTGTTGGTCACTCAAAAAAGCTGATTACTATAAAAGGAATTTAAAATGCATGGAGTTGTGAATGACTTAATGAATATTAACATTTGTTGAAAGACAAAATGGTGTAAATGGTGAGGCTCTACCCTACCTGCCTCTGCGGACATGCCACCACTGAGTTGCACAACAGTTGTTGCACTCCGAGTGCAGTGTCTCTGATGGTCTGCTTCTCACCCCACAGTCCTTGGCACAGCTGTGCAATGAGCTGCATTCTTTGTTGATGTTGGTGGAAGAGAACAGGCCTCTGGCTCTGGTGCTTGATGGTCTGGATGAGCTGAGTGAAGAACATGAAGCTAATCTGTCCTGGCTCTACACTTCTCTACCTCCACATGTCTACGCTATCCTGTCTGCCAACACACAATCCACCTCTGCTCATTCGCTACAGGTGCCCCTTCTCTCCAAAACAACGGAGTATAGCATGGGAAAATGGATCTTATTTTTGTGTACTCTCTCCACCTGTTCATCATTTCTTTTTTTCTTTCCTTGCTTCTTTATGTCCCTTTTTCATCTTCCTCAGACCCAATCTAAGGTCTCAGTTCTTGCTATTCCTCCTCTGAGCAGTGAGGAAATCAAAGCCAGTCTGACCTCTAAGCTTGTGTCTGATTCTTATCAGCTTCAAGAGGACCAGTGGAGCCTTTTACTGCACTCGTGTCTCTCCTGTCCTTTTCCTATGTATCTTAGATTTGCCTACAGTGAAAGCAGAAAGTGGACCTCTTTCTCCTCACCAGAACAGCTCTCCCTTCCTGGGGATTTGAGAAATCTTTTCCTGATCCTCTTGGCACGTTTAGAGCGTGAGTATGGTGAGAACCTGGTGCGGCGCGCTACATCACTGATCTCGCTCTCACGTGGTGGAGTGACAGAAGAGGAACTTCTGGAACTGTTAGGACATGACAGGCGGGTTGCTCAGGAGCTTACACAGTTATACAATCAGACTCCAACCACCTCAGGATTTCCCAGTGTGCCTTATGGTATTTTGGCCCGGCTAAGGTGGGAACTCAGGTATCACATTATGGAGGTGGAAAGTGATGGGACATGGGTATTGCGCTGGACCCACACCGAATTCAGCCATGTCATCACCCAGCGCTATTTGAAAACAGAAGACTCAAAGAGGGCTATCCATGCAGACTTTGCAGATTATTTCAGCTGCCGTGCTTCTGATAGTCATACTTTCCAGCCACTTGCGTGGAGTAGAGAGGAAGATGGCAGGAAAGGTTATGTGTTTAATTTGCGTAAGCTTCACGGTCTGCCCTACCATCTCATACATTCAGGCCAGATTCTGTCTCTGCTCAGCCAGTGCCTCTTTAACTATGAGTTCCTGCTGCATAAAGTCTGGGGTCTGTCCATCAGCCACGTAGAAGAGGATATGAAAGCTGCTGTCATACCAGATAAGTAAGATATTTAGAACTTTGTGGGTATAAGTGTGTATAGTAGAATTATATTGAGTTGGGTTTTAAGATGTAGTAAAGTGTAATCAGTTTGTTTGTGTCTTTGTGCTTTTGCTGATTGTGCTATAGAGAGTTGCCTGATATAGATGTGTTAGCCCAGGCTCTCTGTCTTTCACGCCCTGTGCTGTTGAAGGACCCGTGCCAAGTGGCATCTCAGTTACTGGGACGTCTCCTCCACATCGCTGCCCAAGATAAGCCTGTGGCTCCAGGTACTGTGAACAGGCACATGGAACATGTTATAGTCAGTGATAACTTTCTCTGCACTGAAATTTCTCTGTTGCACTGGCATGCCGCTGCAGGTGACCCTCAGCACTTCTCTTACTTGCATGACCTCTTGACACAGTGCCAGTACTCATCAGTGCCTGTCCTGGTGCCATCTTACAGCTGCCTCCTGCCACCAGGAGGAATAACACACACACTACTTGCAGGTAGAACTGTGTCACTGACAGCACTGATTACACTCTCAGTTAAGCTTAAGCAAAATATTATTGCATGGATACATTACATGCAGTACATTAAATGGTGATGTATTAGCCCAAAAAATGAAATACAATTGAGGAATCATGAGGCATCAGATAGATATGTGGCATGGTTGGGATTTTCCCAGTCTCCCAATGACTGATGCTTTTCTGCTGCATGACTTGGGCTCTGTGTTTTCAATATTATTTATACATAGCACATTTTAAATTTGCTACTTTAAGTGTTTGTATTTGCAAATTTAACCATAGCCACACGCGCAAAGAGATGAAGTGCAAAATGAGTAAATGGGAAAACGATCAGCAACAATATTTAGTAGTATACACGTAAGAAAAACCATATTGGCAAGACTTCCTATGAAAAGCATGATTTATATAATCTACAGGTAATATGGGAAATGTGAGCTAAATTGATAGGTGGACCAGTGATTATTAGATCAGTGACATAGTGAGATTGAGAAGGGACTAGAATGTGACAAGTAAGAAAAGTAAATGATATAATGAAGCTAAGCTCCCAGAGGAAATAAAAACATTTGCTTGCCTTTCTGGCTATCAGTAACGGTTGAAAGCTCTTGCTTTCTTTCTCTTATACATTTGTACTTGTAATGTAATTAGATAAATTGCTCTCCAAATTATGGACAACAGTTTTGTTGTTTTTATGTAAAATAGGTGATCTCGTTTTGATATGTTTGGCACCATACCTTGTCTATAGGTCATATGAGTCCTGTAAAAGCACTGGCCTTGGGTCGGTATCATGCAGTATCATGCTCTGTGGATGGAACCCTTAACCTGTGGAAGTTGGAGGATTCAGTAACCCTTGCCAAAACCATACCCAGTTCAGTGGTCACTAATCCAAACTGTGCTCCTGAAGCGCTCACTCTCTGTCTGGAGGACACAGTGTTGGCACTAAGGATGGGACACAGACTTCAGGTGCAAGAGGTACACTCTGGAAAGGTGCTTTATACAGATGCAGGGTCAGTGGATGTTCCTGTTATTACATCTGCCTGTGATGGACGACTGCTGGTGGTCTTTTACGATGGCAGTCACGTAGTCAAGGTTAGATGTTTAAATGTTATATATACATAGTAATTGGGGAACACAGAACACTTCTAGGTATTATTTTTCTTCTTATTTCTTTTTTTTATTATTATTATTGTTAGGTGTTTGATTTAGCAGAGTCCTGCTCACTGCTTCACTGTGTGAACCTCACTCTTGGTTGTGACCCCATTCACAAAGACAACTCCATTCTGGTCTCCCACAGCTCTGTTAAAGATTATGCCCTCTTTGGATATAGGTTAGTATCTATAGGTCAGTAAACCACACAATCTATATAATATAAGGCTAAGCCTAACTGTACGAAAGTTCAACCAGTAACATTCTGATGAAAATCAAGTTTATGTTTCTGTATCTTTCTTACACACCTACATACTGTATATAACCAGAATGGCTTCATTATGCCGTTTCACTTTTATTAATAAAGTTTTACTATTACTTATGTCATCCAATATCAGGGATGTTTAAAATGATACTGTTGCAGTTTCTGAACAGATTTGAGCTGTCTGGTCATGTAAAGACCTGTTCCATTATTCATTTTTATTCTTCCCAAGGGTTTTTTTTTTGTGTGTCATCATTTCAAATAGGTATTAGTCATATCCATAGCACCAGTGTGTAGGGCTGTAGTGCTGGGTTTTCCCACGGAAAGGTGGCACTCGATTGACTGTTTGATATAAAGTTGTACTGTAGCTATTACAAATAACAGATTGCATTGTGATTTTAATGCCAAGAGATTTGTTACTGAATTATTGTGTGTGTCCAAAATTATATTAATAACTGAAACCAGTTTGGAAGCATTATGTTATTTTAAATGCACTGAGAGGGGGACAGAGGGCTTAGTGGTTAGCACTGTTGCCTTGCACCTCCAGGGTTAGGGGTTCAAATCCCACCTCTGCCCCGTGTGCATAGAACTTGTATATTCTCCCGTGCTTTGGGGGTTTCCTCTGGCCACTCTGGTTTCCTCCTCCAAAGACACGCATTGTAGGCAGATGTCCAGGGTTTCTCCTACCTTATGCCATAATTTCCCTGGGATAGGCTCCGCCGTGACCCTGTGTAGGATAGCCAGTACAAAGAAAGGATGGATGGATAGAATGCACTGAGAGTTGTTTTGTTTGATTGACTGTTTGATATAAAGTTGTAGCTATTGCAAATAATAGATTGCATGACTACTAGAATGACTGCAGTTTTGGAGACAATGTAAAAACCCTGTAGGCCACATGAACAGGCTGTTTAAAGCATTTAACAAGAGTCATTGTGATGGACTTTATTAACACCACTAGCATTGGTTTTTAATGGGATCTTGGTCGTTGTTTCTATCTCTTTTTCACATTTTTTAGTCAGTGTCTTTTTTCCTCTCAGAAGTGGTGGAGAAGCTGCTGTTTTCAGTGCTAGAGCAGGGTCAGTATTGGTTACTCTAAAAGCTCAGCATCAGGCTGCCTCCATACAGGCTGTGGAAATGAACTCTCAGTACTTCCTTCTCTTCTGCAGGTAACAGGACATTTTTACACTTTGTATTGCACTTATAATACATGGAAAGTGACCTCATTTGTAATTTTGTTAGAGTACATAACTTGGCATCTTTATAAACCTCTTTTAAAACTGTTATAATGTTAGTTAGATGAATTAGTGTGAAGAACGTACATTTCTCAAGTAACCATTTGCACACAGTGTCTTTTTTTTAGCCCTTTATTACAGTGGACCTGTTGTACTGTTATATTGTCTATCAGAAAGCTAAAATCTATCCTTTCCTTTCTGATGTATAAGGTATCCTTATAAGAGACACAGTGATATAATACACATTGAGCTCTTCAGCACTGCTTCGTTCCAGTACCTGCGCTCTATTATGGGCTGCAGTCAGGATTACATTTCCCATGTTACTATCAATAAGGGTGGCACCCATGTAGTGGCCTTTTGCCCCTCAACTCATAACAGAACCACAGAAATCAATACCTGGAATCTAGAGACTGAAGATCATAAACATATGGCAAGATTCCCAGGCCTTCTGACTGCAGGTTGGTCAGGACACATAGTACCTTATACAGTATGGACATTAAACCTACACTTTTTTAAGTTTGATTTCAGATAAAGTGTGTGGAATTTATTTTTCATGACCTTATGAATTACGCAAGATACATATACTTAGAACATGAAACCTGTATATTTATTTAGATAAAGATAAGATTATTTTGATACCACATGGCATCCTACATACAGATTTATTACAAACTACGCAGCAGTCATAAATTTACATGAAATAGAAGACCACAAAGGGCTATTTATTTTTCATCAGCAGTAGCTGTACCTGAGTATGATCATTTGTTTACAGCTATTTTGTGTGTGTAGGGATATGTTCTGACCTGCGTTTCTGTGTGGGGTTCTGTATGGGAGAGCGGTACCTGCATGTGTGGAATCTGGCCTCCAGAATCAATGACCAGTCTCTCATATACAACATCCACAGAGTACAGAGTGATGGCATTCAGGAGATTATAGCTATGGATAAATATCCCAGGTAGACACTCACAGAGTAATATAACCATAATGTTTACTAGCATACCTTAATTATATACCATAACTGCAAAAACAATATTATATCACTCAGAATATAATATAATATAGTACAGGGTGTCCCAAAAGTCTCCATATGTAGGGGACATCTTGGTTGGTGTGCAATACTTCCAGTCTTTTTGAATTTGTTAATTAATTTGGGAACTATGTCATGTGTGATGTGCTTGCCATGATTCCTGTTAAAACCCATCGCAGTCTTGATTATAATCCAGCCATGAGACTGATTTCAATACATTCTTCTTTGTCAAAGGAACTCTTAAAGGCTATCTGAAAAAATATACAATATAAACTAAGTATGAAAAATTTTGGAAGACATTTTGCTTAAAAAGTTCAATTTTCAATTCAAGTCAATTTTATTTGTATAGCACTTTTAACAATGGACATTGTCTCAAAGCAGCTTTACAGAACATAAGAAACAGAAAAACATGCAAACAAACAAAACATNAAGGAAAAACTCCCTTAGATGATATGAGGAAGAAACCTTGAGAGGAACCAGACTCAAAAGGGAGCCCATCCTCATTTAGGTGACACTGGAGAGTGTGATAGAACAATGTCCTTTCTGCATTTATGTATCGTCATGTAACTTTTTATGTGTATATTGATTTGAGGTTGTTATCTTCCTCAAAGTTTACATAGGGTTGGCAGCGTTGCTTTAAATGCCCAAATAATCCAAAAAGTCCAAAATCCAAATCCAAAAAGTGTTAATTTCTCTTACTTATGGAGACTTTTGGGAATGGGACTTATTATATTATATTATATTATATTATATTATATTATATTATATTATATTAATTTGTTCTCACACCAACTGAGTTTTTGCACTTACTGTATACAGTTATGTAGTGTGTCGCAGCACACGCCCTGGTACGGTGCGGGTGTGGAACATAAGGCGAGCGCGGTTCAGGGCTCGGCCTGTCCGGGTGGAACACAGCTTATTCACCAGTGCTGATGTTGCTTTGGTGCGAGACCTCAAACTTTATATCCTGACTGACCATGGCACTGCCATCTTCACTGATACACCCACACCAGTTTACCAGGTACAACTGTAATTCCAAAAATACTGCAGTTAATGATAATAATTAAAAAAAAGGATTAAGAAAACTGTCATACACTTTAAATGTGTCATACTGTATTTTGATTTTGATTCTGTAACTGAACAGTATAAGTTATTCCTTTTGACACTTTGTATGTTTGTCGTTGATATACCCTAGTAGTGTCTGAAAATTTTCATATTCACCCTAAACTTGACGATCCAGGTTTAGTTGTCATGATTTGATATACTACAGTAGTAGATATACTTTCTTGTTAATACCTTTACCTTAGAGCTCCTTGTTATATTTGTAAAGACGACTCATACTCAAGCTTTTATTCAACCTTCGCACCACAGACAGTTCAAACAGTAAAAAATTCAAGTGTCAGTGTCAGTCCCTGTTATCCAAAACCTTTAAAGAGTCATTCATCCTATCTTTTTCAGTGTAAATGAACACATTGCCTTAACTTGAACATTAGATTATAAGTGTTTCTAGGTATGCAACACTTTTGATAAAAAAAAAAAACAAGAGTCTTAGTAACATGTTGAACCATGACAAACCACAAAACCAGCTTCAGTGAGGCTTGGCACCGAGTACCTGTAAGACATGTTTAGAGACATTGACATGACCTCCCTACTTGTGGTAAACAGGGTTTTCTATAAGGGAGTTAAGCACAAAACTTGAAGGTGGTGGAGAACGCTGTCTACCATGTTAGTCCAAAATCTCCCATAGGTATTCAGTTGGGTATGATATGACTGTGAAGGTCATACCATATGAGTTTCACCCTCATCAAACCATTTAGTGAGCCCTTGTGCCCTGTGGATGGAGACATTGTCACTGTAGAAGAGACCACTCCCATCATCACAGGATAAAGGTGATCAGTCACTGATCTGTAGTGATCCATCCTTCTATAGGCACAAGTAGACCCAAAGCATAACAGACCCACTGTTTTTTTCCTTTAATTTTATACAGTGTATATATATATATACACTGTATATAATGCTACAAATAAGTACACTTGTGTCAGTCAAAGCCATTAGTTTGGAACTCTTGGTAATACTGAAGCTTGAAAAAATATGCTTCAAATTTTTAGTAATTTTTTTTCTGGGTCTATGTAGACCCTTCTGGTGTATGATCTTCTAACCAGAAGCTACATTAAGAAGCAGTCTGGCCTTTTCATCGTACCATGCCCCGAACAGGACATGGTCGAGTACTTCCCCCTCGATGACGAACCGGACAGTCTCTGAGCCAATCTTAAGAGAATTAATTTGATTAAATCGGGTAAATTAAATTATTTTTATTTCACTTTTTTAAAAGTATAAAGAGACCAGAGTTTAGACTTTGATTAAAATTAAAGTTTTCAAGCATCAAACATAAATTGAAGAGTTGACAATATGTTACAATAGTGTGTATATATTTTATGCTTTACATACAGTGGATATAAAAAGGTCTACACACTCATATTAGAATTGCAGGTTTTTACGATGTAAAAAAACAAAACTGAGAGAAATCATGCCAGATCTTTTTCCACCTTTAATGTGATATATCATCCAGCAAAATTCAAACAAATAGAAACATTTTAGCCCCTTTTTTCTTTTTCTTTTTTTAATGTTATTTGACCAACGTGTTCACATGTGTGAACACGTTGTAAATACGTTGATTATAATGGGGACATGTAACTGTGCTCTGAAATCTCATTCAGAGTCATCCTCAAAAGTAATTCAAAAAGTCATACAGCTGTCATCAATGATGTGATTGTTATTAACCACAAATAAAGATCATCTGTTTCTGTAGGATTTTCTTTACATCTTCTTGGTTTCATCAGACTGCTGAAGCAATGGTCTCTAAAGAACTTACAAAACATGTATGAAATCTCACTGTGACCAATCAGTAGGATCAATCAGGAGAGGGGCATAAAAGAATTTCCAAAACAGTAGATGTACCATGGAACACCATGAAGGCCATCATCAACAAGTGGGGAAAATGGGGCACCACAGTGGCATTACCAAGAACAGGATGCCCCTCCAAAATTGACAAAAGGGACAAGATGAAAACTTGTTTTCTATTTGGACACAAAACCTGCAGGTCTCTGTAAGACAGCTGAAGATGGAGAAAAATTTCACCTTCCAGCATAACAACAACCTAAAGCACAAACCCAAGTCAACAAAGGAATGGCTTTAGGTGAAGATCAACTTTGTTTAATGGCCCAGTCAGAGCCCAGATCTAAATCCTAATAAAAACCAGTGGAATGACTTGAAGAGGAGACACAGGAGATCTCCTCAGAATGTGTTAGAGCTGGGGAATTTCTGCAAGGAAATAACATTGCAAAATCAAGATGTGCTAAGTTGGTAGACTCTTACGCAATAGGGCTGAGTACTGTATTACAAGCAAATGGTGCTTTAACAAACTATTAGCTATGGGGTATGCACACTTGTGCAACCAGGTACGGTTTTTCTTTATCTTTTTTTCCCCTAAGATGTTTTATTTCTTTTTCACTTGACTTTTGTTGTTGCTATATCACATTAAAGGTGGTAAAACATCTGACATGATTTATCTTGGATAAATCACCAATATCTGCAATTTTAACAGGGCTGTGTAGACTTTTTATATCCACTGTAGATATTGCAATATGGCATGATATGGCAGTAAAAGTCCAGATATGGAGTTTCTGCATTGTTTCACCTTAGTGACCATCTGATAATGTGGGACCTGAACTCTGGGTACATTAAAGGCCGCATTAAAATGAATCATAAGGATTCATTGCTATCCAGCTCCTTGGTTGATGACAGTCAGCCCGTGAACATGCCTACAGGAGAGAGACCAGGTATGTGGTAATCTCCATGTTTAAAAAATATGCCTGTCAAACTGAAATGTCACCATTCAGTTTAGGTTATACCTCTGACTTTAATTATGCCTAAAACAACAATATATTTAAAATATAGTTAGCCTATTCACTCTATAAAATGAATTTCATTCAGATACATTATACTAGTAAAGCATACTATTAAGATTTGATGCTTGTCTGTCTATTGTAAGTCGCTCTGGATAAGGGCATCTTCCGTAAATGTAAATATAGTCTGGAGATTGTTTTGTGCTTGTGCAGTGCTGGTGATGCCGTGGGACTGGCGCACAGAGAGCAAGACTGCCAGAAAGAGGAGACAGGAGAGTGAGCTACAGAGGGAAAAAGAAGTGCGGCAATGCTTCGAGAGGGAGAAATACAACTCCATAGACCAGTACCTCCTCAGTGGAGATGAAAAGGTACTGTTAGAGGAGAACTTTAAACACTCGGTCTGAAACTACTCAGTTTCGTTAAACCATATTTTGTAACGGTATAGGTGTGTGTACCTCTCATTGATCACACACTTATGAACTCAAGTAGCTCTGTGTATTTCCACTCCATTCTTTCTCTTGGTCAGGTGGTAATATGTTCCTACTTTGCCCACCACCTGAATGTGTTCAGTGTCGTCTCCCAGCAGCACTTGCACACACTTGAAGATAGGTGGTCCCTTCTGAGTCTCCGTACTGCGGCGCTCACACACTCAGGGAGGCACCTGGTCATCTCTAACTACAGTGAAGCCCAGGCTAGAGGAATGGAGTGAGAGACCCTGCGTGTCTTACCGTCCCATACAACCTGAGAATTGAAAACCTTATCACAGGTCAAATTTTCAAAAAAGTTTTTTTTTTTTTTTTTTTTTTTACTTTATTAGGTCCTCATAAAGGTATTCCTGAAATTTTAAGGCGCACAAAAAGTTTGTCCAATACATATGTTTTTTTTTTTAATTAATCATATTAATAATTATTATACTGTACCATAGCACTGTTGAATTATTAACATGAATCCTAACACTGACCCTTTAGTTAATAAAAAATTAATTGGCAAATTTCTGTGGTATAAGAAGAATAAAACTTTAGGATATGATGATATTGTAGATGATATTGCTTTTATTTCTATATAATAGCACATACTATCTTGTTTATACCTTACTTAATAAACCAATGATAATCCATAAATTGTTTTAAAGAAATGATGCAGTGTGATAAGTCACATGGCGAATCGGTCATCTTGACACTTTTAAAATTTTTTCGTTTGAGAACCATAAAATTCTTGATAAAAGACACAAAAACAACTTCCAGGTGCAAAAGAGACTGAAAAATGAACCTGGAATTTGTTGTGTGGCCATCACAGACGATGCTAGCAGAATTGCCTTTGGCATTGCAAACTGTAACAAGTATGGTAGACTGGTAGACTCATAGAGCCAAGCAGGCACAGTCTGTGAGGTTTCTTGTGGGGCTAATTTCCATAATGCATAAGACATTTATACTTACATTTACAACATTTAGCAGATGTCCTTATCCAGAGTGACTTATAGAAGTGCTTTGTAGTCTCTATCAAAAACATCCTGCTACGTCACAGCATGAAGATAAATGCCACAATAAAAGTTAGCCACAAATAACATTTTAAATATTTATGAACTCTATATATATTTGCAAATAGCAAGACATGGTTTCCTGTATATTTACTGTACCTTGCATAAGTATTCCTCCCCCCTGTACATACAGACCTGTTCCTGGAAGGCCTCAGAGAACACACCCAGACAAACAGCATCATGAAACCAAGCTGTCGAAACAAATCTGTGACAAAGTTCTGGAAAAGTGTCTATTAGATTTTGGGGCCTTCCAGGAGTGATTGCAAATATTGAGATCACATGAGACTTTAAGTGAATATAGGTGGACTCTTGTCAACTAAATATGCAATAGCAACTGGTTGCACAAGAACTAATTTAGGGATGTAGGAGCCATAAAGTTATATATATGAAATTATTGGATAATGTATCAATCTTTTCATTATATGATTTGTTTCAGTATTNGTATTCTGTGTTCCCCCAGGCATGGACGATAGGTATTGTACCTGCCATTGCTACTTCCTGTGGGTAACCATTTTTAACAGGAAGTGAGGTGGCAATGGTGTGTGGGAAGAGAGACAGTTTATTGACCTACATGCGAGAGTACCTTGGAATGGCTGAGATCTCGTCTGTAGCTTTGTGGTTTCTTTATTCCAGTAAAATGTCAAGATTTTCTCTACTTGTTGCAAGTAGTGTCAAATACTCACACAGAAGTGGGTATATTTCATTGAACGCCATTACAAGGGGTTTCACAGCAGTGGGGGAAAATACTTATGCAATCATAACAACCCCCACTTCAGATCCAGGTTGAAACACTATAACGTGGAAAAGTTAGGAGTGAATACTTAAGCATGGCACTTGATTTACAATGCACAGCTGTTATTTCTAAATACAGAGTAAAAGTGTAGGATTGGTATAACTATTGGATATAATTTGTTTCTTAGATTAAAAATTTGGGAGCCTTTTAGGAGAAAGCACAAGACCATCTTAGGATATGGGAGCCTGAAGATGACTGTGTCCAGCAGGCTTTATATTACCAAGGGAGGAGCCAAAGCCATTTTACTAGCAGGTAATATCAAGCACTAACCTGTGTTACAGTGGCCTTTGAAACAGCCTTTTGTTATCAGACTTACACATTTATAAAATTGTCTCTGCACTCTAATATGGATGTTTATCTACCCAAGAGTTATTCATGAGCCATAAAGTTATTTATTTATTATTTATGGAAATTGGAGAATGGTTAATGTTAATAGATGTTACCTTGGGATGTTATCTAAGGCTTTAAATTTATTTCAGCTTACCAACTTGCCAATTACTCAAACATAAAAAATAAAGTAAAATACCACTTTTATAATAAAGAGATTTTGATGGGAGGAGGGGAAGGTAACAAGACAAAGTAAGACTTAAACATGCCTCATAGTTGTGATTAAACCAAAATGTGATTTCAGTGTACCACAATCCATTTACTCACACTATGACCTATACACACAGATCTGTCAGCAGGATTCAAAGGCATGTGATGTTTTTAGACATCTTTCATAAAGTAAAGATGAAATTTCACAATTGTGTTGCTGTAAAATCAAAGGACATAGCCTGGGACCAGGGGCCATCCATTACTGTATTGAACAGAACATAATGGTTATGTTCTATGCACTTGTTATACACTATATGGCCAAAAATATGGGACATCTAACCAGCACCCATATGTGATTGTTAAACATCCCATTCCAAAACCACAGGAATTAATATGGAGTTGGTCCCCCTCTTTGCTGCTGTTACAGCCTCCACTCTTTTGTGAATGCTTTCCAGTAGATTTTGGAATTCAGCTGTAGGGATTTTTGCCCAGTCAGCCACAAGAACATTAGTGAGGTCAGGCTCTGTTGTCAGTTTAGAAGGTCTGGCATGCAGTCGGTGTTCATCTCATTAGTTCCAGTGAAGGGAAATCTTAATATTACAGCATACAAAGACATTCTATACAACCGCGCGCTTCCAAATGTGTGGGAACAGTTTGGGGAAGAACCACACATGGGTGTGATGGGCAGGTGTCCACATACTTTTGGCCATGTAGTGTATCTGTACTAAATAGTTGAAAGCAGCAAACCGAGTAACTCTCAGTCTTCCTGCAGATGAGGTGAGTGTATGGGACCTTGATGCTGGGACAGTGCTGTCCATCTTCACCCCCGACTCCAGAATTCAGTGTGCATCTGTTGTGGGTGATGAGAAGTGCACTCTCCTCTTGGGTTTCAGTGACATTTCCACTCTTATCAGCATGACCCTTAGCAAACAGGCGGTGACTAGAACAGGTATAATCGCTGGCCATGAGCAACTGTTCGGGGAGTCCAGCAGCAGTGATGAAGAGGAGGACTGAGAGAAAAATAGGCCAAGCTAAGATGTTTGCAGGTTAAAAGTGAATAATATAACACAATACACTATGGGGCTGATTCAAGATTGTTGAGGAAGTAACTCTAAGCAATGGAAAAAAGACTACTCGTCAGCAGCGGGATCCGTCATCCTGGGTTCCTTTAATGGTCACAAGATCTTGGTTATAACAAAACTACAGATCTCAGCTATACAGAGTGGCAACAGTGTATAGATTCAGCTTTATTGTCAATAATCTTAAATTCAGATTTTTTTTATGGTGGAAAAAAAAAGTCTTATTTTACATAAGAAGTATTTACAAGATTTTGGTTTGGTGTTACAACATTTGAGTATGCTATTTTTAGTCATGATTACATTATATGGGTTCTGCCATGTGTTTTTGGTTCTGCTGGCTATTACTATGCACTTTTTTACTACTTTGCAACTAGCTGTTCCTGTTTCTTGTCACATGAACATCATACAAAGAAAGTCGTCATTAAAACGGCTTCCTCCTGTGTGCTTCACTAGAACAAAACAATACTAATACAAAAAAATTGCTATACCTTCTATGACACTGTGTTTTTCTTTTAGTATAACTAGTATTAAATGGTATATATGGTATAATATTTGTTTGACTTTAGTATGCTTTATATAAAACCAATATGAAAATCGATTAGCCTATTAATGACTTTATTTGGGATTTAAATGGCTACACCAAATGAAAATTAAAAACCTGATGTGAGCAACTATTTAAAGGACATTTTAGCTGAATCATAATGATATTACTGTAATAGCTACTCTGAGGAAAAAAAACCCAAAAACAAATATATATGGGCTCTATAATCAGCAACTGAAATAACTGAACCAAATTCACTGGAAGCCAAGAGCTAGCTTTATCGAATAAGATAAATTGCCTAAGCCTAGATTGACAGCAGTGTTATAAATATATCTTATGGAAGCAATGGAAAAAAGGGCTGTTGTTCCACCAAAACATCTGCTCTTCCCACCACTGGCTTACACTACAACAAAGAAAATAAAATTGTCTTTTCTTTTTGTCTCGTCTTCACTCCGACAAAATTAAACACAACAATAAATAAATAAAAAATTCACTTCACTAGTGACTTGTGGCCAAGTGTGGTGACCCATACTCTGAATTTGTGCTCTGCATTTAACCCATCCAAGTGCACACACACACAGTAATGAACACACACACCCGTAAACACACACCTGTTTTGCTGCGGCCCGGGGAGCAGTTGGGGGATCGGTGCCTTGCTCAAGGGTCTCACCTCAGTCGTGGTATTGAGGTCACTACCCCCAACAATCCCTGCCGGACCCGAGACCTGAACCCACAACCTTCAAGTTACAAGTCAGACTCTCGAACCATTAGGCCATGACTGCCCCCCTTTTTTTTTGTTGTACTCCAGCCAGACTTGCTTGTTATCTTTAGCTATGTTGGGTAGATAAGGAGCTAGCACCACAAAAAAATCTGAAATTCAATCAGTAATGCTAAGTTTAAACTTAAACAAAGCCCAGTGAAGAAGAAGAAGAAGAAGAAGATGCCTTTACAGTGCAGTGAAATTATTTCTTCACATATACCAGCTTGATGTCAGAGCGCAGGGTCAGCCATTATACAGCACTCCTGGAGCAGATAGGGTTAGCTGCCTTG
>CM074948.1:16158296-16168910 GCA_037577455.1 Pangasius macronema | reverse complement strand
TGGACAAGATTAACCGTACAGAGACACAGGACGTGGAGAAAAGCTCAGATGTGGACCGGATTAACCGTACAGAGACAGGACATAGAGGAAAAGCTCAGATGTGGACCGGATTAACTGTACAGAGACACAAGACGTAGAGAAAAGCTCAGATGTGGACCAGATTAACTGTACAGAGACACAAGACGTAGAGAAAAACTCAGATGTGGACAAGATTAACTGTACAGAGACACAAGACGTAGAGAAAAACTCAGATGTGGACAAGATTAACTGTACAGAGACACAAGACGTAGAGAAAAACTCAGATGTGGACAAGATTAACCGTACAGAGACACAGGACGTGGAGAAAAGCTCAGATGTGGACAAGATTAACCGTACAGAGACACAAGATGTAGTACAGGATGTACACAAGTACAGAACTTGTGGTGTAATGATCTGGATTGATTTGAACCAAAACTCTAATGAAAACAGCCAAAAAAAGTGGGGAGATAAAACAGTAAATGTCATTCCTAAACACAAAGTGCTTGAAATGTTTGTCCTAAATCGAAATCTACAGATCTAGTATGCAAACTAGTAACTTTCGTTTTCTCTGGAATGGTATGAAAGTAGGTTTAACGTCGCTCCATGGAGGCACGGGTTAAACTCAGCTTGTGCAATTCCGGTCGCTAACGTGATCATCTGACTTCCTTACTCGTAGTTTCGTTTCTGACAGTTGAGCAGAGGACACAAAAGCTTCAAGTAGCGCATCTCCTTTTCTTCTACTCCGTAAAATACAACGAGCAGCTCCTGTAAACGCAGCAGACTTTAGCACAAGAAGCAACGGCAGAAATGAGGCACGGATCCACGCGCGCGCTCGCGGCTGTCTTCCTGCTGGCGACAGGTACATATTTACAATACGTTTACTCACTGAAGGCAGCCAGTGGTCAAATCTTACAATCTTCCCCAGTGATTAAATCAGTGAATTTTACAGCGTCGACTTACTTACCTCTGTTAAACGTTTAAAAACAAACAAGACAGACGCATTATCGCCTGAAAAAGAAAAGACAGAGGTGAAGGTGTCATGTTAATGTGTCTTAACCTGCCTGTGAGTGATTTATAGCTGAAATAAACAGGAAAATAACAATTCCGACATGTTTTAGCATCAAAATGCGTCTTCGCTTGTTTTTAATCTCAAGTATAACATACGTTTGAGGTTTAAATGGAATAAAATGTAATTAGAGCTACTTTGGTCTTACTACAACTTCAGAACAAGAGAAGGAAAGAAAGAAGAGCGCCGTGTTTCTGTCAGTCTTCCAGGGAGCCATATTAAACGCTTCAGTGCAATAAGACGATAGACGACACACAATTTTACAACAGCTCGGGACTGTCAAAGGGTTAAAGGGTTAAAGGGTTTTTCCATTCTGAGTTCCGTACAAACCGTTTCGAGACACTATAGGGTGTATGTTATACACAATACCTAATTACTTTAATTAACCACTTTATTTATGTATTCGATTTTTGTTTGTTTGTCTGTTTATTTTATTTTATTTTTTTGGTTCGTTTGTTTATTTAAAAAAAAATCAGGAAACGTGTCTGGACATTGAAATGTCTGTTATGAAAGTTTCGATAAGTCATGTGTTACATTCTCACGTGATACTGCTTCGACATGAAAAGCTACAGGCCTACATTTCTGCGTCGATTTGCCGATATTGTCGACAGGTGTTAAAAGTTTATACACTGAAATAACACGAATTACATAAACAACTAAATATTATTAATAAAGCTGTACATCAGATACACCTCCCTGTCTAGGCAAATAGTGGCACGTGACTATTTTGGTGTCTTATGATGTGTTTGGCACTGTTAAATAATAGTTTTTTTTCCCCCTTCATTTTCGCTTTGTACACACAAAGAAAGCCTTAACTCACTCTTTTCACTTTCCTCAGCCCTCACTTTAGCTCAGGAAAATGACGGACACCTTAAGCCACCTGCCAACATGCTGCCTCCTGCCCCGTTTGTCACCACACCTGCTCCAACCACCAGCACTCCAAATACGACAACTCCCCATACCAACATAACTACTGCTCCTCCAACTCCCCACAATACTACAACCGCCAATGTAACTACTGCTCCTCCAACTCCCCACAATACTACAACCGCCAACGTAACTACTGCTCCTCCAACTCCCCACAATACTACAACCGCCAACGTAACTACTGCTCCTCCAACTCCCCACAATACTACAACTGCCAACGTAACTACTGCTCCTCCAACTCCCCACAATACCACAACTGCACACACAACCACCCCAAGTACTACTACATCACCTGCACCAACAAGAGAATCCAACTTCACAGTGGGCAACTACACTGTGAAAGACGGAAGCAAACCGTGCATTATGGTCCTGGCGGCAATCCAGGTCCACGTCAACAACAGTAATGTAAGGAAATTGTCTATATTGATGATAATCAATTTTATATTTCATTACAATTGCTTTTTATGATTTTGTTATACTCTTAAATATCAATGCTTCCTTAATAATGAAGTGCCATAACTTCTGGCTTTGCATGTTTAGATAAAGACACCTTAGTTTCAGTAATTATGACAGTCTTTAAATGTTACTATCCATTACATTTTAATATTTTATTTCCTTTTTTCATGAACTTATCATGAACATGTAATTCATTTTGTAGATGTCAGGCACCTATATTGTTCCGGAAAGTGCTACAGGTAATGGCACATGTGAAAGCAATAAAGCCAGTCTCATAATAACTTTCAAAGAGGGTTCCATCTCTATGAACTTCTTCAAGGTATGTCAAGAGTCCATTTTAATAAACTGTGAAGGTGGCAACAAGATTTCATTTTCAAATAATAATTCATATTAATATGAAAATTATATAAACTGACAGTGGTGTATTGTATTCAGCCACATGATAATATGAGTTTTCTTCTTAGGTATTTCTGTTTTAACAGTTTGGTTTTGATTAAACAGGACTGATTGGTTTAAACTGTGCTTGGCTTAATAGCTTTGTATAGTTGCCTGTTTTCTCAATAGGCAAAAAAAAAAAAAAAAGAATCTGTTGAGTAGAACAGAATGAAAAGTCATAGCTCGATTTACATGTTGGCCACTGAGAGTATAGATTAGTTACTGATACATACTGAAGTATAAAAAGGAAGTTGAACTAGAAGAGGAAGTGACTGGCTGATACAATGCTATTTGTTCGCTACCTTAGGCAGCATAGTAGCCACTCGCCATTGTGCTTCAGGTACTACATCCTAATGAGACCCTGGGGTTGCAGTAATAATTCATGTTATGTTATTTGGATTGTGTTTATATTTTTTAATTGAGCAAAAAATCTCTTTTTGAGTTCTACTGACATATTCATTAGTTTGATATAAAACTTTGCTGTTAAAAAAAACATAACCTTATAGTTTGCCTTATAGACGAGTGATGTCTCAGATGAACAAGCCACAGTCACATGTAGTATGAAGTACTTTTCTGGTGTGAATCATCTTCTGATTCACATACCCGTGCGTCTGTGCGTGCGTGTGTGTGTGTGTGTGCATATTTTTCTGAGGGGTCTGCATGATTGTGCTCACTTGCATATTGCTCCTTTGTTTGTCTGTTTTTTTTTTAAAGAATGACACCACAAATATGGTCTTTGTCAGTGCTGTGGCTGTCAAACTGGACTATGCCTTCAAGCCTGGAGGTAGGTGTAATATCTTTTCAGTTCTAACAACACAGTGATCATGCAACTTATCAGCTTTGTACTTTTTGCATGGTTACTTGTGGTTACTTGTGGTTTTGTATTTTAAATTCATTTTCTTCTTTCTTCTTCAGTTCACCTCAAAACAGTACTTTATTACCTTCTTTCCATGTGTATGTACGACAGTATACAGGGCATTTGATCATATGTGTTCCTTGTTGTGATATGATTTGCTGATTGGTCATACAACACCACCATGTTTTCTGGTCACATGATGCCAAAGAGATAACAATCAGCAGTGTTGATGGGTAATGCTTGCTTTTTCTAATACATGAACTTTGCTTCCTAGAAACAGATAAGCAGAGTAAACAATCGGTGCACTAAACAAGCCAATTTATTGGACTAGTCTCACTGAACTTCATTGTCTTGCATTTCCAGTTAATGAGTAACTGAGATGTCACATTTTGTTGCCTTTTTTTAACACTTCAATTATTCTAGCAACACTGATTTTGGTTGCTTGGAAAGGTAACATTTTAAAACTATGACATTTTATCCGTACAGATAAAAAAAAGATGCAAGGTGATTTTTTTTGCATTTTGTTGTGCAGCCTAGTAAAATTTTGCAGGATATTCTAAGGAAGTTATTTTGCATTTAACTCTAAAGTATGAGGAATTAAACGGTGATGTCTGAATAATAAGCACTATGCTGTTCAACCAGTTTGCCTGCACATATAGAGGGCATCAAGAGCTGTGGTGTCACAGTGTCATGATTACAGTAACAACATGCACTGCATTTTAAAGACGCAGTGGTATAAAATAGCTTTGATCAAGCTTTGTTTTATCACCATGGGTGGAAAATTACAAAAAGAAACAGATCAGAAGTCTGGATCTCACAGACAAGCTTCAACCTGATGTACTGAATTAAACCTAGAGCACTCTGATCACTTTGGCTGCACTCAAACATTGATAATTGAGGTTCTTGTTTTCCCTCAGTTTTGTCACATTTGGAGAGGACGAATCAATCAGTGCAACTTTTCAGCGTGGCAACAAGTCACTCTTATTCCTGCAAATCAGAGTCAGTCTTCATGGGTAATGGCGCCTACCTGGAGTTCAGTAAGGAGAGGATGCAAGCCTTCAACTTTACCAGTTACCAGTTTGGTCCCCGTAAGTAACATTTCATTATCCTTGTCATCATCTTAAATGAATACTGTATGTACTGGATATACAGTTTAAGAAAGTCCGTGTACAGAAGTAAAACATAGGGGATGTGCATACACTCTGGAATGGCTCTTTTGTCTTTGCAAAATCTAGTCTGCACAAAAGACACTGTATTTGATTGGCATTTTTGAAAGTCTTGTATGACCTCCAGTCCAGCAGTGTGTGGTACGTCTGCCAGGATGCCTTTATGCTTTTCACCCTATTATAATCTGGAGTATCTGGTTAGGAAAGCATTGTATGTTTAGTACATTGTATAATTCTGTTGATGATTCCTGCAAAGGTCTGTTGCTCTTGCAGTTTAGAGGCAGTATCATAAAAAAATGTATTGTGTTTCAACATATGAATATATTCCAGGCTTTAAATTGATACTATAGTTATATATAATGTTATGTTTTCTTCTAATTTTTTTTTTATTTTCTTGCCGTAGTTCTCTACTGACCAAAGCACTGTTGATTAACAAACCAGTTTCTTGTAACCTTTTTCACCCCAAATATTTCAAATTAGTAATGCTGAAATTGTATTTTGGGTTAATTATCTGTCATTAAAGAAACTTGTCAATTTAAAGCATCCAAGCTCATGTTGTGTTCTGCTTTCTCCTCTATGCTTAAGTGCCTTTAGTTATATCTAGTTTTATGCTTATAAGTGACTCGATAATCCTGTAAATTCATTACTTTTTTTACCTGCAAAGGATAGTAGCAAAATGCTTTCTTTAAATTCATTCATTTCTCCTAATACTACACAAGGCCTACTTTAATACTGTAAGTAAAGTTTATGTCAAATAGATAAAATTTCTTGAGAAACAGGGTGTCCTGTTTATTTATTTAACTAAAATACCAGGTTGTTCCTGAATTCAGACCTTTTTTTCCTGAATCTTCCAGAGAGATTTTTTTCTGTTCTGTGCTAGGATTTGAGTAATCAGGTATCTGTTTGTCTGTTACTGTAGCTGACATGTGCAAGGCCGACCAGCCAGACTACCGAGTGGCCATTGGCGTGGGTGTGGTGCTGCTCATCCTCATCATCATCGTAGTCCTGGCTTATCTCATCAGTAGGAGAAGGAGAACAGATGGTTACCAGACTCTCTGATGGAGAGAATCCATCAGAGCAATTCATAAAAGGACAGCATCATCACCATCACCATCATCTGCACAAGTTAAATCAAGCATGATACACTTAGATGAATTTATGAAGCAGACCTTGCTTTTGGATTTGTTCTGGTGAGGTTTGCTCCATAAAGAAACTGACATTTAATCCAGGCATCAGCTACTGCTCCTTTTATAGGGTGCGCGATACAACAACTAAAGGTGTGAAATCAGAAATTAAGAGATCACAAATGCGTATTGTAATGCCAATTTAAAAAATACAACAAAGCTTAGTTTCATTTTCCACATTGATCTGTGTGCCTTATAGTATTTTCTTGTCAGTCTTGAAATATGAGTTCAAACTGTTGTCCTGTGCTTGCTTCACTGTGCTCAGTTGTCTTAAATCATATCTCACTGTGTCTAGCTGTTTGGTCAAGATAACACCCTATTTAGGCCAAGGTGGCTCTACTAAAATATCTTAGAATTTAATCCAGTCTTTATGATTTCCACAATGACAGCTGAATCTCATAAACATTATAATTAGCAAGTGTGTAGTGCTATTCACTCTGTCTGTGGGGCAATATAACTGATTTCTATGCAAAACCCTTCTACTTGCCCAAATTAGGTTCATCCTAGTTCAATGGCCCAGCCTGTGAGAATATCAAATTACTGTTAAAATAACCTCATTGACCTGAAGAATTTTCAATTAGTATTCTAATTTCTATAGAAAGATTATACTTTGTAGATTATACTTTGTGCCACTTTAAAATGACCTGTCCTCAGGAATATAGAGTCTCTAAATCCTATGCACTGAAATTACAAGCATTAAGGCTATAAGGGAAGGTTTTGATGTTTGCCTGTATATTGCAAATGATGTTTCCCGTCTTGATCAAAAGGATTTTAGGGATTTCTGCTTTAATAAAATAAGCATTAGGTTGGATGGAGGGATCTTGGAAAAAAATTTGGAGCCAAACTGACAGCACCTTATTTTTAAATATTAAACTGGATGGTGATCTCTAGTTCTTTTTATTATGTGCAAATTTAGCTTGAAGATGTTGCGCTTGTACTTTGTGTATGTAAAGCTGTCAGGTTGAAATTTTCTCAACAGTTGGTGATGTATCTCTGAAAAGATGCTTTCACAAAGAATAAAGGGAATAATCTGTTGACTTTGTGTGTGTGTGTATGTGTGTATGTGTGTGTGTGTGTGTGTGTGTGTGTGTGTGTGTATGAATATTGTCAAAGAACTGATCCACATTGTTTTTTTAAATAGCCTAAATCTTGTACAAAAATCAAACATTTTCTTTATGAGCATTATTACTATTATATATTTTTTCAAGATAGTTTAGATTTTACAAAATAGCTATACCACAGAACACTATTTGCTGAATTTACATTAAAAAAAAAACCTTCTTGAACCTGTATAATTGGAATGGTAGCTTTCTAATGAATACCCTGACCACTGTTCAACAAACTAGTACCATTTTAAAATCTTCAGTCACAACTGTTTCCCAATTACCATTGCCCTTTTGCCCTGTCAGTGATAAACTAATGTACACATGTACTCCTTTACATTTGTGGTATATGGCATCATACCGACTGGGAAACTAAAATGATTTTAAAATGATGTCATTACAAAAATGTAGAGTCCCTTACTTTTATTCATTTGGAATATGTTTTTATATCAGCACCAAACACAACTCAAACATGGTGATGAGCAGATCCAACCATGACTCTGATTTGACCTAAAACCTTAAAGTAAAATCACTCCTAATGCACAATTGCGAATTATTTCGCTCCCTGTCTCCAGATGTTTTTCGGGGTAAAATTTCTCTGTGTGGGGAGGAACTGAGGTACAGTGAATCCGCTGCATGGACACACAACAGTTTTCCCTACAACAGTCCTCTCTACAGCAGTCCTCTCTACAGCAGTCTTCTCTAGAACAGTCTTTTCTATACAACAGCCTTACACTTCATTTAAGAGGACACAGGATAAGCAAATATGGCAGGTAGGTTCTCAAACTTCCAAGCAGTGCATTTTGTTTTTGCTAAAGTGTAAGGCAGACTGTTAGGCAAATGACATTCAGGTCATTGTGTAATAACTAACACAGTGCTGGGGCGATTTCATGGTTTTATATACCAGGAGAGAGTTACAGTAATACTGGACTAGTTCAGTACTGGAGGTCTGAGCTGTTGAGGAGTGAGTTTAGTGTGGAGTGAGAAACCTTATCTAACTGTCTGTTTCTCTGTTTGTCTGTCCAGAGTTGATTGCAAAAGTTTGCATCCTCATGGTTTTTAATTGGAAAAAAACGTAAATAAACGTAAATCTCACAAATTAGCTACAAAATCCAAGAAGTTAAAATGACTTGTGGGTGTGTCCTGAAAAAAAAGACAATTATTTTCCCCACAGAAGTCTTCTTCTCAGTAAGAGTAGCTTATGTCAGAAGAATGCGTGGGAGTTTTAAATAATGTACACATACAGTGGATATAAAAGGTCTACACATCCCTGTTAAATTGTAGGTTTTTGTGATGTGAAAAGATGCGAAACCAAGATAAATCATGTCAGATAATTTTCCACCTTTAATGTGAGATGTAACATGGAACACCACGAAGGCCATTATCAACAAGTGGAGAAATTATGAAAATTTATCAGGGAGGCTGCCAAGGGACCTACGGCAACGTTAAAGGAGCTGCAGGAATATCTGACGAATACTGCCACATACCTGCCACTCTGTCTTTATGCTCCTTATAGTTAAACAGTAGCTTGCAATCAAATTATAAAATGTTTGATCCAAAATGTGAATGGAAACATCAAAATTAAGACCATAAAATAAATGTTAGTAAAGACTGCTTTTTTAAAGTAAAGATTGCAGGTTTTATAACAATACTTCTACTTGAGCACTGTGCTGCTGACTCCTACTTAGTATCATTGCTTTTATGTTTCACAGAAGGGGAGATGGAGAGTATTGTCCCTAGTGCCCTCAACACAGGGAGTGAAGCAGGAGCACTAGTGGAGGTCAAGTTTCAGAAAAACCCCTATCGAAGTAAATGGAGGCAGAACCAAAAGCTTTAGGGGTGTGTAAATAAAACCCAAATGCTTTTTAACCACTTTATTAGACACACAAATATTGCTCACCACTTTTTGAATTGACTGTTTCTTCACAAAACAGGTGCAATGTTTCTGTGATTCTGTTTTTCACAGGTAACACAGATTATGCTGAGTCTCTTTTTCTTGAGTACCACAGGTTTGAATTGGAGTACTTATTCCCACATCCCAGTCCTCATCAAAGCTATCTTTTCTTCACCTGTAAGCATTAAACCATTACACTTGTTATCATTTTAATTTGAATGCAGTGTGTGATGGTATGCATTTTCTTTTCATACTGCAGAGCATAATAGCTGGTAGTGTGGCAATAGCAGCACAGAATCTTCACCTTCCTACAGCGAGAAAAAACAAACTAACTAATTTTCAGCTGGCATACACCTTTACAGATTACATATTACAATTACTCCACAATATACAATTATTTCATATAAATGCATTTTCTCTTGCTCTCTGATAGCTGAAGGCCTGCTTGGGGATGCAGGTTGTGGCATGTGTCTTCTCAGTGATCTCCTTCATCATCAGCTCAGATGTAATAGGAGGCCAACCTATCTTTCGGTACTGCTGGGAGAACCACAATGACACATCACTAACAAACGTGTGACAGACTATGGGTAAGACAGCCTTTATAGCCCAGGTCTACAAATATACTGTATTTCTAACAACTCTATCAGGCTGTGAGGCAGCAACACTACTCACTATGCCACCATGCTGCCTGCAAGTCTAAATTTTTACCAGTGAACCATAATGAATGGTTTAAATCACAAACAATGTTTGTTTGATCTCTGTGGACAAATTATTTCTGTGCACAAATGAAGTCTTTTAATGTGGTTCTGATATCATAACACAAGATATTTTCATTTGTTTTAACCTATGTAAGCACTAAATAGGCCACCTGATTAAGACAAGCAAAATTTTAATATTTTATCTAATATCTTATCATAGTGTAACCAATTCACAACATATCTCTGTATGTAGTCTGAGTCAGACTACATTAGGTTAAGCAGTATTATGTATAAGATACAATCTCATAAGGAAACTAGTTGATGGCTGAAATCATCAGTTACAACCAAATAAATGCACATCAGCATCTCCTATTATATTTTTTATCATTTACAGATTATAGTTTATAGATTATAATTTACTATAGGCCACCATAACTAGAGTATACCATAAGTATACCATGTATTAACCCTCAGTTGAGTGGAGGGAGTCAGCTCTCGAGGGAGCCGGCTGCTCGCATTGCGAGCGTTTGCCACTGCGCATGCTCCGCTCCCGGAAGGCTCTCTTCGAGGAGGGAGCCTTCACTCGCGTGCCGGCCCCGCCTCTGCCGAGGCACAGCGACGTCTGCATTCGTGAGGCTCGCAGCTAGACCTGGCGGAGGGAATGGAGACGGGCGAGTCCCTTTCTCCTTCCTCACCCTCCAGATCTACCGTCTGCTCTCTGGGTTCGGAAGCCCGCTCTGCAGTTCCTTCCCTCCAGGGTGCGGGCCTGGCGCTCCTCCTGTCTTCCTCCAAGGAGGTTGACGTGGAGGGT
>CM074948.1:16140057-16154326 GCA_037577455.1 Pangasius macronema | reverse complement strand
GCTGGAGAGAAGAGGAATGAAAGTCAGTCGTAGTAAGACTGAGTACATGTGTGTGAATGATAGGGAGGGAAGTGGAATGGTAAGATTACAGGGTGAAGAGTTGAACCAGGTACAGGAGTTTAAGTACTTGGGGTCAACAGTCCAGAGTAATGGTGAGTGTGGGAAAGAGGGTAAAGAAGTGAGTGCAGGCAGGTTGGAATGGGTGGAGAAAGGTGTAGGGAGTTCTGTGTGATGGAAAAATATCAGTGAGAATCAAGGGGAAGGTGTACAAGACAGTGGCGAGACTGGCCATGCTGTATGGGTTAGAGACAGTGGCACTGAGGAAGAGGCAGGAGTCAGGCTGAAGATGTTGAGGTTCTCTTTGGGAGTGACGAGGTTGGACAGGATTAGGAACGAGTACATCAGAGGGACAGCNTGATGATTCGCTGTGGCAACCCCTGAAGGGAAAAGCCGAAAGAAGAAGAAGAAGAAGAAGAAGAAGAAGAAGAAGAATGTGCAACAAGGAAAGGTGTCTGACTACTTTCTGGATCCACTGTAGCCTATTTTCATACAGCATTTATCTACAAAATCCATAAAACTGAAATTAATCGTGTCCTTCAACAAGACAACAATAGTTATGGCAAAAATCAACAGAAAATAGGACAATATTGAAAGAATATATCAGTATCAGTAAGTCAAGAAGAAAAGTCACCCAGACGGTATGACAAGTTGGAGGTATTTATAAATGCAAATGGTGGTCCTTTTCATCCAATTTCTGTACCACTTATCCTACACAGTGTCTCAGGGGAGCCTGGAGCCTATCCCAGGGGATTCAGGGCACAAGGTGGGGGACACCCGGGAGATGCAAACAAGTAGCCTAAATAATGTTTTTATTACTATCTTAACATACACTGTTTCATCATTTTTTTCATTCATTCATTCATTCATTCATTCATTAACTGGGGACCCTGGTGCTGTGATGTAGCAACGCTCCCTGCCTGTGATATTTAAGAAACATCTGTGATATTTAAGAAACATCTACCTAACAGTCTAATTTAGCTATGGTAATCCAAATAACCACTCTTTACTGCCATTCTGAGCAGAAAAGCATCTCAGACTTCACAAAACGATGAACCTTGATCTGGATGGGTTTCAAAAGCAAAAGACCACACCGACTGTCAACCAAGAACAGGATTCGGAGGCTACAGTGGGCACAGGCTTACCAAAACTGAAGATTAGAAAAAATGTCACCTGCCCAGTTTCTGTGCAAGGGTAAAAAGCTGGTCCACTCCTCTGCTTCCTGAAGGATAACAGTTAGTTTGAAAATTTTCTTCCATGCTTATTGTTGCACTCGATTGAATTCAGCATTGCAAGTGGTAGCTTTTACAATAGGCTATAGTTCTTTGCTCCTCACAGCTGAACAGTTATCTATAATAAAATTATAATATATTAATCCACATGAAGTTTTGAAACACACAAAAATGTTCATGCAATCCTCCATCACATTCAGGAAAAATTTAGACCATTCAAATAAAATGTTAGTAAAGTTAGCTTTTACTTCAACAGCTTTTTTTCTTACAATACTTGTACCTGAGTAATGTGCTACTAACTACTTAGTGTCTTCAATTTTATGATGGAGAGTATTGTTCCTAGTGCCCTCAACACAGGGAGTGAAACAGGAACACTGGTGGAGGTCAAGTTTCAGAAAAACCCCTATCGAACCCAGAAGTACCTGAAGGCAGAACCAAAAGCTTTAGGGGTGTGTAGATAAAAACAAACACTGGCATTTTCACCACTTTATACTCACAAATATTGCTCCGCACTTTCTGAAACAAAAGTTTCTTCACAAAACAGCTGTGCTTTTTCTGTTATTCTGGTTTGCACAGGTAACACAAATTATGCTGAGTCTCTTTGTCCTGTGTATCATATTTTCGACTCACTGATCATTTCCACACCACAATCATCAGTCCTAGCTGTTCTTCAGTTGTAAGCATTAAGCGTTTACACTTCTTATAATTTTAATTCTAATGCAGTGTGTGATGGTATGCATTTACTTTTCATACTGCAGAGCATAATAGCTGGTAGTGTGGCAATAGTAGCACAGAATCTTCACCTTCCTACAGTGAGAAAAAAAAACCCTGGCATACACCTTATTACATAGTTTTAATTATTACAAAGAATACAGGTATTTCATATCAACAAGTGTGTCTCTTGTTCTCTGACAGCTGAAGGCCTGCTTGGGGATGCATATTGTGGCATGTGTGGGGTCAGTGATCAGCTTTATGAGCAGCTTCAGTCTATTGGGGGACTATTCTGTCTTTACTGCCTGCTGGGAGGAGTACCTCAATGGCACATCACAATCAGACATGTGTGAGAGGCTGTGGGTAAGGTAGTTTTTATAGCTCTGGTCCATAAACCGAAATCTGCGGCTACAGCAGCACATGTTCACCAAAACTGGGCAGTTTAAGATTGGAAGAACATTGCCTCATCTTTTTCCAATTTTCAATTGTCCAATTTTGGTAAACCTGTGCTGCTGTAGCCTCAGATTCCTGTTCCTGGCTGGCAGGAATGGAAACTGATGTGGTCTTCTGGTGTTGTAAGCCCATCCACATCAAGGTTCTATTGTGTTGTGCATTTTTGGATTCTTTTCTGCTCACCACTCAAGTAAAGAGTGGTTCTTTGAGTTAGCTTAGCTTTCCTGTCATGCCAAACCAGGCTGGTCATTCTCCTCTGAGCTCTCTCATCAACAAGGTGTTTCTGCCTGCAGAATTGCTGCTCATTGGATGTTTTTTGTTGTTCACACCACTCTGTGTAAACTCTAAAGATTGCATGAAAATCCCAGCAGTTTCTGAACAGATCAGCCTGTAGAAATCAGCCTGTAAAGGTCCAATATTTTTTTCCCAATGTTTCCCCATGTCAAAGCTATATCTGCATAATTTTATTGTGCTGCTGCTACATGGTTGGCTGATTGGAAAATTGCATGAATTATTCATGAATAATTCAGCCTGATAAGAAAGTAATTGATGACTGAAGTCATTAGGTACAACTACAAAGTAAATGAACATCTGCATATTTTTATCAGAGATATAGAAGATAATTTCCTTAAACCTGACTACTTCATAGACCATAAATTCAAATCTGTAAAAACAAACAAACAAACAAACAAACAAACAAACAAACAAACAAAAACATGTATTAATCGTGTGTTTACAGAAGTATAAGATATTTTACAAAATACTTGTTTCATTTCATAATTTAGTAACGTGTCTTATATGATTCATGTTGAACACTAATTGAAATGAGTGTTCAACAAATATTTATTGAATATCACAAATATCAGATATTAAATAGTGTCTCAATCATATGTAAGGTATGTAACTATGTAAATATGTAAGGAAGTTAAAAAAAAGTAGACAATGATCAGACACATGTCTTTAATTTATTGTGCTTACTCACAGTCCATCTATGAGCATATCATAGGAATAGAGATGCTTGTGCAGGTGACTCAGGTTGCTCTCTCTGCCACCTTGGCTGCTTTCTGCTGCAAAGTAATTCAGTGCTGCTCACCGAAGGACAATGTGGTAATAACTCAGAAATACCAGACCGGTTACTGCAAACTTGATAACAGCTCAATATCAGTGTTCCTCTGTGCTAACTTCATTTTTGCTGCTTTTTCTTCTTTCAGCCTGTTACTGTAGTGAACGCACCCCCAGGTCCACAGTGATGGCAGAATAACAACCCATTTATATACACATGCACATGCAAATTTTTATGCACATGGATTATAAATGTACTTACAATACTCACATATTTGTTATATGTATATAACCTAAAGGCAACTAGCTTAGTTGTAGAATAATATGTTGACTACATGTTGACAATGTTGATAATATGTGATAAAGTGTTCAAAATACATGAAAATGCAATGAAATAATGCAAAACATTGTGAATATAATTTTATATATAAAAAATATACATCAGTCATAACATTAAAACCACCTGCCTAACATTGGCAGCCATGTCAACACCTTGAAATCTTTACCATATTCCTTAAACCATTCCTGAACAATTTTTGCAGTATGGCAGGGTGCGTTGTCCTGTTGAAAGATGCCACTGGCATTAGGGAATACGGTTGCCATGAAGGGGTGTACTTGGTCTGCAGCAATGTTTGGGTAGGTGGTACATGTCAAAGCAACATCCACATGAATGTCAGAACCCAAGGTTTCCCAGCAGAACATTGCCCAGAGCATCACACTCCCTCTGCTGGCTTGCCTTCTTCCCATAGTGCATCCTGGTGCCATCTTTTCCCCAGTTATGCGACGCACACGCACCTAGCCATCCACATGATGTAAAAGAAAATGCGATTCATCAGACCAGGCCACCTTCTTCCATTGCTCCATGGTGCAGTTCTGATGCTCACTTGCTCATTGTAGGCACTTTTGGTAGTAGGCAGGGGTCAGCATGGGCACTCTTGACTGGTCTGCAGCTGTACAGCCCCATACGCAGCAAGCTGTGATACACTGTGTGTTCTGACACCTTTCTCTCATAGCCAGAATTAACCTTTTCAGCAATTTGTGCTACAGTAGCTCTTCTGTTGGATTGGACCAGACAGGCTAGCCTTTGCTCCCCACAAGCACCAGAAAGTCTTGGGCAGCCATGACCCTGTTGCCAGTTCTCCGGTTGTCCTTCCTTGGACCACTTTTGGTAGATACTAACCAGTGCATCCTGGGAACACCCCACAAGCCCTACTGTTTTGGAGACACTCTGACCCAGGTGTCTAGCCATCACAATTTGGCCTTTGTCAAAGTCACTCAGATCTTTACGCTTGTCCATTTTTCCTGCTTCCAACACATTAACTTCAAGAACTGACTGTTCCCTTGCTGCCTAAAATTTCCCAACCCTTGACAGATTGACAAGACCCTTTTAGGTGTCAACCATCTGTTTATCTTCTTTAAGTTACAGCCCAAACACATACTGAACTGTGTTTCAGTGCACAACATTGTTGCGCTTCTACTTGATATGTGCATTGTTCAGGCATTAAGGAATTGTAGTGTCCCATAAGCATCAGTGGAAGGTCACGCCTTGGAATGCGCAACCGAACATTCTCTGCGCTTCAGTAGTTAAGCTTGCATTGTTTGGACATATACGTAGCCATTTTTGGAATATACATATGTTCTGTCATTTTGCTTCTGTACACCACAGTGGATTTGAAATGAAGAAATGAACTTTCTGCTCAGATTCAGTCAAATGCTGCAAAACCGATAGGACCACACTTCACAGTGCAGATGGATAATGACCCAAAACATACCGCAAAAGCAACCCAAGAGCTTCTTAAGGCAAAGAAATGTAATATTCTTAAATGGCCGAGTCAGTCACCTGACCTCAATCCAATAGAGCATACTTTTCACATACTGAAGACAAAACTGAAGGCAGAAAGAACCACAGGTTCCAGTCATCCTTCTATGTATAATTGTTAGTTTGTTCAATTACTTTTGAGCCAGTGAAAATGGAAGGACTATGTAAAAATGGCTGTAATTCCTAAATGGTTAATGCAATATTTTTATTAAACCCCTTGAATTAAAGCTGAAAGTCTACACTTCAGTCACATCTTGATTGCTTCATTTCAGATCTGGTGTACAGAGGCAAAATGACAAAAACTGTGTCACTGTATGTGTGTGTGTATATGTATATATGCATATGTATGTGTGTGTGTGTGTATGCACATTTTTTTTTCAGAAGTTTGAGAAATCCCAATAGTAAATAAAGTAGTGGACTCATCATTTCCTGTAAGGTTATGTAAGCTGCTATTAATGCCAAGATAGTATTGGTCTTCAGTGGGAGTCAGCTTCAATATGATTCCCTGCTGAACCTAAGCAGGAAGTTTACAGCAGACCATGATGGAAGAATTAACTTCACATTAATTTTTATTTGTATAGTCTTTTTCTTTTTCTATGGAATAGCTGTTAGTTGGGTTTCCAGGAGGAACGTAAAAACAAATAAATGTAAACAGGTTATACAATTTCAGTTTCCTTATATGGCAATGACTATTTCCTTTCATTTTACGTTTTTTTTTTCCACTTACAAGTTTATTTTCATTTGCTTAAGCAAATATTTTCCCCATTAATAATTTAGTTTTCAGGATAAACATTTTCTAAGATGCCAATAGGACATAACATATCTTATAAGCAAAAAAAGTGGGCATGTATGTGAGATTTATGTAAAGCAGTGATCACCAAACACTAAAGAAAGGGAAGTTTGAACAGCTGAAACATGTTAGAAACCCATGTGTCTAAGTGTAAAGTGTAAGCTACAAGTGTAAAAACCACTGCAGAGATTATACTGTTTAGAGAAGTAGGACAAAGAATACGACAAAACTAATGCCTGAGCCACACAGTTTCAATTTGACCTTTCAAAATTTGTATTCTTTTATGGCTTACTTTGAAAGGCACAAATATGTGGCTGCTACAATAAATCCAAATAAAATGTTTACATTTTCACCAGCATTTATGGCTACACATATGCCATCTGGTACTTATTTCTGTTATGGACACACATTCTGTCATGTCATGTGTAATGACTCAACATATTCCACTTCATTTCCTGAGATTGTATGTATAAATGTACTACTTCTAAGTTAATCAAGAACAGCCAAAACAGCTCTTACACAATCGGGAATAACGTGAACAGCCTAGACAGAGCTGAATGAGGTAGTAAGTCTACTTGTTTCCTGACAGTGTCCACTTGTAGCACACAAATGGGACACTGTGTCCATGGGACAGTAAAATAGGCTATTTTTATGTGAATGCACAGAGGATAATGACCTCATTCAGTGCAGTTAATACACTGTCTAATGTCACATACTTTGCTAGGCCAATTCTGTCATCACATACAGAATCAAACTTCATTCTCACTGCAGCTAAATATGACTCGCTTTTATTTACTTTCTACCAAATGTCCATTTGTCCAATTGTGAACAAATTCCTGAATTGAAGAAATGCAAGACACTACATTGCATGAAAGCAACTAAAACAGTAAAAATGACAATGCTGAATATAAATTCATTGCTTTATTGTGTAATAAATATTTTCACAGTACAAAATATGTATATGCTTAAAAAACATTCTCAAGAAAGTTGTTCACATCAAGCTTCATTATTTTGTGTTAAAAACACTAGCACTATTATCCATGTTTTTATATTCATTAAAAAGGAATGAACCTCCAGTCATTAAAAAACATATACAAAATGGATCGAGAACATTAAGTGATACATCCAGCATGAAGTCATGATTAAAAGTCCTTTAATTTTAGGCAGCCTAGAAAACCTTTATTTTGTCCATCTATGTTGGAAGTTGATGTCACTGTCAGTTTTGTTCATATCTGCAACTCATCTGCCCAATGACTCTGTGTGAAGAAAGATATATGGTTATGCTACATCAGGCTATAACAGCTTGATGAACGAACCTAAACAAAAAAACAAACAAACAAACAAAAAAACAGACAGCAATGCATCTACAGCTGATGGAGTTTTACCTGAGAAGAATTTGAAGTAATCTCTTCTAGGTCACCATAGCAGCCATTTTTGTGCCGAATCAAATTCCCCCACAGCACTGAGTGATGGCACCCGGGACACTCGCCCTCTACAGGAAGTAGGTTAGCCGGGTCTGACTTCAAGAAATGTTTTGCCAAGCAAATCAGATGACAGACCATCTTACAGGAGGGATGGAAGCAAGACAGCCTATCTGAAGTCTGAAAGAAAAAAAAGCTGACTTTTATTACTTTGGAGCCCTAAAAACAAGAACAAAGTCAAAGTCAAAGTGGAGTTTATTGTCATTTCAGCCATATACAAGTACATAGTGAAACGAAACAATGTTTCTCCAGGACCAAGGNCTGAGTTTGATATAAATCGCTGAAGTAGTAGTGTAAACAGTAAAGATAATAGTGTAAACATAGTAGTAAACATAGTAGTAGTAAACAAATGTCCAATACAAGTGAACGTGGCTAGATCTTTCAGCTAGACAGGTCTGATCAGAAGGTCAAGAGTTCAATCCCCAGCACTGCCAGGCTACCACTGCTGACCCTTAACCCTATCTGCTCCAGGGGCGCCGTAGCATGTCTGACCCCAACTTCCTAACAAAGCTGGGATATGTCAAGTGTTGTGTTGTGGAGTAATTAGACTGCATCGTAGATGTCTTTTTCTTTAGCTTTATTCTTTAACAGCATCTCAAATCCTGAGTGCGTTCCTTGTGGCTCACTCTGTTCTCGTTCTTACAATCTCATAAGATTTACACAAATATGGTGCACAAAGAAAAGAATTCACTGTACTGTAATGTATATGTGACAAAGACATTCTTTTTCTTCTGCAAAGATGTACATCTATATTAATATTTTGGATTAATTTTTTTTTTGCTCTACAAATCAAGTCACCCAGTGTGTTTGATACAACGTACAATTTGCGTATGGAATCTGTGATGACTCTTATTGTATGATGCAATATGTCTGGTTTGTCACATGTTCTATTAAAAAGTTTTGTAAAAGGATATGGGGGGAAAAATTCACACTAAGAACTTTGGAAGCACACCTATCCACTATCATGTATTTGCACTTTATGTAGTCCTGCGTACCATGCTACTGCATTGTGTGTGGCAACATGGTCCTAAAGAAACAACATTTTGTTCCAATGTATACAAGTTATATGAAGGACACACACCTCTCTCCCTGCTTCCAACAGATCTGACTCAACTAATCATCCAATTAACAGCCCTTCCGCAGTAGAGGGTAGGGAGTACTCCAGGACCAGGGTTGGGAACCTGTGGAGTACTCCATATGTTGCAGGGGGATTGGTGTGCAAACATACCTGCACAATCCCTCTACACAGTAGACACCGGTCCAGCCGGCTCTCCACTTGCTCCTTGTCTTCCTGCTGTTGTTTCTTCTTAGCACGAACACAGCCGAAGGTCAGAGGGATGTGCAGAGGCGGCTGTGGCTCAAACTCCAACTGGTATTCCTGCCTCAGCCAGCGCACGGTGAGGGGTAGACGACTCCACGGTGCCACCCGCAGCATGTTGGAGAGCACGCGCCAGTGAAACTGCAGGCTGGACTCTTTACGCGTTCGCCGGGTCACGTGAGAGAGCCGGCGAGAGGTGTGCGGGTGCTGCCACGCCCACTCAAACTGCAGCAAAGAAAAGGATTTACTTCATGTTGATGGGCTGGTGGTGATGATGTGCAACAGTTGCACAAAAATGACTATTGATGCTATAATTATAATTTCTAATTATAAAATATCATTTCTGCTTTTTTTCAGGACTATTGTATGTCAGAGGGTAGGAACCGGATTACTAACTTTAGCTAGAACATCTCTAATGAAATGTACAAACAGGAAAGCTACTAAACACTACTAAGAAACCTCTATGCAATAAGGCGTGGGTGATAGTATACTGTTTTTGGAATGGTTTTATTCATTCATTTGCCATTTCATGTAGCTTAGCAAGTGCAAACCCAAAATATCTGTCGCGTTAAAGACAAGTAGTAATCACGCAGTTTGGGCATGGATGATTTCTTTTTTTTCCAATACACCTCATTTTTTCTTAGTTCATCTGGTGCTCTTTATAGGCTTTAGAATGTGAGTAGTGATCAGCTAACAGATTTTACAAAACTGACAGAATTACAAAACTGATTCCTTACAGATGAGAATAAAATGATTAGTAGGATTGTGAAGAGATTACTCAGCACCACAAAGTCTCAGCGAACTAAAAAGGATGACATTTCTAATAGAGAATACAGGCCTAATATCCCTTGACAGCAATGAAAGAAAAGAAATAAACAGGTATGAGAGAGGAGACAATATGTGAGAGCTACATGCCCGATGAGGATTCACACCTACCCTTAGAGCAGCAATATCAGATGGAAAGCCATGGATGATAAGCACCATCTCCCTACAGTCGTTCACAGAACAACAGCGTTTCAGTACATTTTGAATTCTCCATAATATATGCCAGTTTATTAGATATACTTAGCTTATTCCTACATTCATTGGTCATTTTATCAGGTACAGCTACCAATATGGTTTTGTAAATATAAAATTACATACAATTACCAGCTGAATGATATCTGCTCAGTGATTCCTTTTCCACTGATGGGCAGTGTAGAGGAGGCTACAATAATCTATACATACTGCAGCATCACCATGACTCCAGGAGCTTACGCTAATGTACATACCCATGATCCCCTGCGGCGTCCTTGTTATTTTATTGTTTATTGCCATTGTCCTGTTAGATTAAGCATTTAATGTTAGTAGAGTAATGTGTTGTTTGTTTGTATTGGCACATGCTATACTTAGCACGCTGTTTTATGGTCATGTGATCTACCCTCTGTGTGAAGTGTGTTTGGTTATCTCCCACTGGTTTCCATGGCTAGTTAGTTTTGTGGTTTATCACCAGTATTGTGCACTGTAAGTGTGAGTTTTAGCGTTGCGCAACTTAGTGACTTTGCTGCTTTATAGACACATTTAGCAACTCTATTTCCAAAAACATTTTTATAATAGATAATATTATCTATTTCCTTTCTGAGCAGACATTAGCGACTGGCCTGCAATTTATATAGCTTTCCAGCTCTTATCACAGCTGTTGGTTATATGAGTTGAGCGAGCAGGTTCGGTCACTACCAGTGTGTAATGCCTGATCTGCCTGATCTGCTCTTGCACCAGCCTGTGTTTCCAAAAGCCAATCACTCATTACCATTGTTTACAAATGACTAATCATTGATCATTGTTGTTTACAAGCAACCAATCACTGATCACTGTTCTTACAAGCAATCAATCACTAATCACCATTGTTTCCAAACAGCCAATCACCATTGTTTCCAAACAACCAATCACTGATCACTGTTGTTTACAAGCAACCAATCACTGATCACTGTTCTTACAAGCAACCAATCACTAATCACCATTGTTTACAAATGACTAATCATTGATCATTGTTGTTTACAAGCAACCAATCACTGATCACTGTTCTTACAAGCAATCAATCACTAATCACCATTGTTTCCAAACAGCCAATCACCATTGTTTCCAAACAACCAATCACTGATCACTGTTGTTTACAAGCAACCAATCACTGATCACTGTTCTTACAAGCAACCAATCACTAATCACCATTGTTTCCAAAAAGCCAATCACCATTGTTTCCAAACAACCAATCACGGATCACTGTTGTTTCCAAACAACCAATCACCGACCATCCTTGTTTTCCTCCACACGCTTGTTCTTCATTCTACTATCTATTATTTTCTGTACTGATAAACTTCTGTGTCTTCAGAAAATCTTGCTCATACGTTTTGATATGCAAATTAGCCTGTGACATCATCCTGCGACTTCTGGTGACGTTTTGATCATGCATTAGCTACTGAAAGAGTTAGCGTCACTGCTGAGTTTGCCTATAATAAAGCGATTAGATCGTTTTTACGATATTTCTGGTCAAGCTTCTTCCTCTCCGAAGCCACAGGACATCGTGTACCTCTTATGATCATCTTCTGCGGGTGTACCTGATAAGCTGGCCACTGAGTGTATGGATATGATCTCAACTGACGGCCAGTTGTTATTTACCACGGTCCTCTGCCGCTGGTCTTCTTGGCTCCCCCTCTGTGTCTCCCGGCGTTGTGTTGGCCGATTCTCCGCTCGGGGTTCACAGTGAAGCCGATGTAAATGCGGCCCTTAAATTTGGGGTTTGTGCAGTACAGCATGTACACCCCATAAAAGCTCTCCACCTCCACAACCATTGTAATACACGAACCTCCACAAACCTCTCAAGCTGGAAGTCCAGCAGGCTGCAGATATCACTGATTTCCACAGCAGCACCGTACCATCATGACAAGCTACACTGAGGCACAGTTACCCTAAAGATCGACAATAACGATGAAAATGAACTCATTTCAGGACCCCCATATTAACTTTACTAATCACTGGCCGCCCGAGTCATCACATCGTTTGAGTCTGGCTTTTAGTTTGAAAACAATCGTCTTTGCGGTATGTTCGGTTTATTAGTGCTGCTCAGAGATCGCCTGACAAATTTTATATTAAAATTATACGAGCTTAGAATCTAAAATGCAGCAATTCACCCATCTAAATCGCAAAATTATACTTTATAATATACCGTGTAAAAAGACATGTGTTTCTTTTTATTGCATTCAGTTTCAAACTTTTTTTTTTTTTTTTTACGTTGGGCAACTAAGTAGGCACCTATAGCTGTAAAGGACCCCCGGTCTTCTCAGTGTGGAAATGAAGGGATCTGATTGGCTTGTGAGAAGTTGAGTAGGCGGACTTTCAGTGTGTTTCAAATCACAAATCGCTATTAACAATGCTGCACTACATACAGAGTAGAAAGTATTATCTCATACCCTATGTAGTGCACTTATACAGGGATCAGGAAGTCGTTTAGGATGCAGCCTGCGCTCGTCTTCGACAAGTTCACACTCTTCTTCGTTTGCTCCCGCCCCTTTTAATCAGCCGGTAGTGAACCGGAATACTTGCTATATTCGCTATATTGCCTTTGTGTGTAATTTCAGTCAGTATTTTAAGAAGAAATGGCGATTACCTCGGATCACATTCGGGAAAAACTGATAGCAGAAATGGGTGCAGTACACGTGGTATGTTGTGATGAGTTCAGCTGATAGATGGTACAGGGATATGATTCTGACCCACGAGTCACCTGCTTAAATCCTTATCATTGCATCAGTGATGTAATTGCATCAGCACTGCTTATTTAAAAAAACAAACGAACAGACCTGGGTTTTATTTCAGGACATAGAAGATACATCTCCCAACAGATGTGCTACAAGTTTTAAGGTGCTTGTAGTGTCCCCTCAGTTTGAAGGAAAGCCACTGTTGCAGAGACACAGGTAAAATATTAATACTGGTGGGAATTCAAATATTTACAGATGTTTTCACCTGTATAATAAGGGGAGCAACAGGATGAACTGTAGCTTTGAGTGTATACACATGGTGCTTTTTTTAATATTAGAAAAGAGCTCCGTTTCTATTTCAATTTTCTAACTTGATTATTATCTCGACAGAACTGTAACACTTCTTAAATTAATCCCATAAAAAAACAGCAAGTGCACAGCTTCAGTTTCATTTAATTTGTGAACACAGCAGGGTATCCATGTGGGACCCTTTACAACAGCAGGAAGTGAGTCACAAAAACATACTATGCTAAATGTCTGTGAGGGAATTATGCACTAGCCATTCACTTTCCCAGCTCATTAGCAGCAAATTAGACAATGATAATGATGTGACAGGCTAAAAGGCTGATCAGGGATCTGTAGATGCTCGTTAATGTGGAATAAAATTCTCTCGACTGGAGATACATGTTGTTATTTATGGAAAATGAATATATTAAATAACCCCATGCATATGTTTTTGTGTATTTTTTCCAGAATGGTGAACACGTGCCTTGCTACCGAGCTGAAGGAGATACATGCCTTTGAGCAGAAGACCTTAACGCCAGAGCAGTGGGAAAAGCAGAAACAGCAGTGATGTTGATACATGCACAGTGTTGGCAATTTCCCATACTAATGTTTGTTCAAAGTTCCAATTATACAGCAAATACACAGGTTCACTGGAACACACACTCCCTTTTTTCATCAATGTAAGCTACAATGCAAGACAAGAAATAAATGTTTCATCTCAGCATTTGTTGGCCTGGAACAGATGAGCTGGTGTGACTTTTATTTTCACTGTAGCCTCATTGATCTTTGAGGCTCTATACTGTCAGTTTACCATTTCTGATATATTAAATTGTCACTATTAATTGAGTAATTCATCTGTAACCACTTTATTCTGGTGGATCTGGAGCCTATACCAGGACCCTGTCTAGGTCTATTGTAGGGCACCACGCACACACACGTTCGCACACTCATTCACACCTAGAGGCAGCTTAGAGTCAGCAGTCAACCTACCGTTATGTTTTTGGAAGGTCAGAGGAAACTGAAGAACCTGAAGAAAACCAACAAAAACATGGGAAAGGCATGTAAAATTTCAGGCAGGCTGTAACCCGAGCTCAAGATCAAACTGGTTTAAAAGTCTTAGACACCCTTTTTTAAATTTTTTTTATAACTTTATGGCTTCTTCATTATTGAGTCACAAAACTAAATGTTACGGAAAAATGTTTGTATGTCAGTAAAGAAAGCAGCATGTTATGTAAGAGACACTTTTCAGACAGAAAACATAATGAAGGCTGTTGGGTTTTGCTGCAAAAATAAGAAGCAAGTGTGACAGTCAAAGTCTCCAGAAGAACTG
>CM074948.1:16091886-16121928 GCA_037577455.1 Pangasius macronema | reverse complement strand
CAAATGCACACAGTGTGAAATGTCAGTGTACAGTACTACCTCTGATCACTGTGCCCAACTACAGTGACATATTTCAACAATCTCTACTTTTGTCTACCCTTGCTGTTTGATATCATATGTAGAATGTCAGTGTGCAATACTGGTCACTTTATTTATCAGAACTCTCAAATGCACTAAATGTAAAATGTAAGTGTGCAATTACTATCTCTGGTCACTTACTCAACTACGGTCACTTGTTCCATTTCAATCTGTACTCTGTTCTTTTATACTAAACTGTTTACACCAATGTAGAGGGTAATGAGCAATTCTATCACTGGTCACTTTTCACAATGTTCTGAATGTTCAATGTGCAATATTATGACTTGCTGTAAATACTTTATACTGTATACTCCCTATACATGCATACATACATACATACTTCTATACTATATGGTATACTCACTTTATAGTCTACTTATTGTTGTATACAGATATATACAATGACAGTAAAGGCTTTCATTTCATTTTATTTAAAGAAAACAATAACCTGTGCATTAAAGAAGACTATTTTTCAGATTAGTGTATGCACACTGAAAGTTTTGCATATGCAGTAGCATTTTCTTTTATTATATTGCAAGTTAGCAGTCAAAAGTAATCTTTCTCTCTGTCTGTCTGTTCCAAGGTTACTACCTAGCATCACTCTTGTGTGTGACTGCATTGTTAAGGGCTTCCACGGCAGACCCAGGACGACTCGCTCAAGACCCCAAAATCCCCTTAGCAGGTAATTAACTAACTGATGGCATCCCAAGTACAACAACTTGAACAGTGTTTTTTAGTTTGTCAACCCCGGCCCCCTAGTTGTGGTGGTACTGCAGGGGAAATTTTTCTTTAAATATTCTAAACCACATTCTTGTATCACAATTTCTATATCCTAATAATGTTGTTTAATGATTATTTTTCACATACATGGAATTACTTTGAGTCCAGTAAAGAGGTGGTTAGAAAGCTCCTTCACCAATCACTTTGAGGTCTTTGTTGGGCTGCTTTGTCGCTTGTTATGAATTGGGATGGGGTTAGCATTTTATACAAGTTTCTTTTTTATTTTTATAAGTATGAGGAGACATACAGATAGGTTTTGTCTTGACTTTTTACGAGGTTTTACATGCTCACCAGCAGAGGACACTGCTGTTCTGGTTTTAGCTCATAAAGACTTGACCAGTCGGCGTAACACGTTGACCAGTGTAGTGGAATAAAGATCATCTGTACTGTTAAACCACTCTCTGCCTGACATTCATTAATAGTCTTACAATGCCTTGGGAAAAATTTGGCACTTGGAAACACAAAGTTTTACCATGCTAACTGGTCATATTAGCACAGCGGCAACCTTTTCCAGGTTTTCTGAAAAATATGTAAAAACCGGCATGATATTGATACCTGTATAATGCTCTATGGGCTTCCAGATCTGTTGAGGGAGAAGATTTGTGAGGGCTTTAATGGAATCAGAGAGGAGATCATCACCTTATCTGCACAGTGCTAAGCTAGTTAAGCCTCAGTCAGCCTTTAGGTGAATGTGTGTGTGAGGAGCACATGCCCTCTGCTTGTAATAGCATTAGCAATTACCCTGAAAGCATATGAGGCAGCTGACCAGATAAGGTCATATTAGGTCAAATGTGAAAGGGTAATAACTTGGTAACAATGGTAGTTGTGGGTGATGAGAATTAAAATGGCACAGCGTTGATCACCTCACATTGAATAATTATGGAAGAAAATTAGAGGAAATTACGCAGGCTGATGTATAGTTTTCCAAAATTCCTGAAACTGATTTGATCCTGGCACCTGCATTGTAGACAGCACTGATTAGATGTTCAGCACTATTAGACATCAGAGCCATAGTTATCAGGAATGATTAAATATTTACACAGAACCTGAAAAAGAAGTGGTTAATGCTCTCCTCTGATCAGGACTGTATCTCTTCATCTTCTTTTTATATAAGTGTGTAATATTTTACTTTACAAAATGTTACAATGTAGAAGCATTTGCTACTAGATGATCTTTGTTAATAAATGTCTTGGTTGGTCATTTTTGTGAGGTTTCTCTTCGTGATTCATTATAGAACGTGAACAATGGGAGTTGTGCAATAAATGCAACCTTATGAGGCCGAAGAGGTCACACCACTGCAGCCGCTGTGGACACTGTGTGCGCCGCATGGACCACCACTGTCCCTGGTAAGAAAGTGTCTCCATAGACGTCTTCATAAAACACACACAGTCTTGATTTTCCAAGTGGTGGTAAATTATCTAAGGAAGAAATGTCGAGCTTCAGTCCTTTCCTGGAGAGTTTATTTCTCTAGAGATCTTTGTTTTTGCTTTTCTCACACACCGAATTCAGACCATGAAGACCTTGATAATCAGCTAATAAGTGGATCAGATGTTAAATTAGGTCGAATGCTACACTTTGCAATATCGCACTTGAGTATCACACACCTGATTCTGAGATTTTGGACTGAGGAACAAGAGCTTTGGGAAATATGAGTTCATTTTGTTAAATAAAAGTTGGTTTATGTGCTATTAGTGAAGCTAAAGTTATAATAGAGCATCTGTTCATTTCATTCGATTCAATTTGACATTTTTCATAGGTCTAATTATTTGTTGAGTTACTATGTTTTGGATTAAATCCTTTGATTAGTCAAACAGACTAACAACTCAATAGTAGCTAGAATCACTCTGATAATGGTAATTTGTGACTTCCAAAAATTACTACCAAAATTTAAGAAATCACTCCTAGCTATGCTTCACAGACCCCTGGGGTCCCTGGACCCTATTACTGAGAACAATGGGACTAAAGATCAGTCTATATTAGTCTATATCAGTACTTGGCTTAATAACCATTGAACCTACCAACATTCTGCCTAGAACAAAATCGACAGGAGAGGACAAGACATGATTGATCATCCAAGGACATTGAACAGTGTCATAACTGTGGCACATTGAATGCCATAACCCCCTATTTTGATTATACCTTCAAGGCATGTCAACTAAATCTGATTGCTGAATAAGATTTGCACTGAGGGCATAAAACAATATTTCTTAAACGTGGACATTTTGACTTAAGACCACTTTTCTTTCTAACAATCTCATGCCCACAATGCTGTAATATGGCCTGACTTTTATTGTGACAGTGAATCAGTAACTTTAACGACCTGAGTACACGTGGAAGACAGAATAAGCATGTAAGGCTTAAAATTATAAAATAAATTAAAAAAAAAAAATCTTATGAATTTGACCCTTTGCCCCAGACTGTGTTACCTTAAAAGACCTCAGTCTTTAGACAGGCTTGTGTTCCTGGCAGACTGTGTGTGTGTGTGTGTGTGTGTGTGTGTGTGTGTGTGTGAAGTTAATAAGGCTTCTATAGAAAGGTAAAATGAAGGGAAGGAGATATCGGATGACCAGGGGAGCGTGTGACTGCTAGCCCAAAGCGGAGTGGTACAGTACGACTGAAGAAGGCTTCAGTCTGTCTGGACTCAGCAAATCGTGACTTGCTGTCATCGCCTGTAATGGCCCAGAGAGAGGAAGGGCGGAAAAAAGTGCCCATATCTTTTTACAACTATTTGAATTAAGCTTCACCTTGGCTTCTCTATACAGTGCTGTTTTTTTTCCCTCTCTTTCCATTTTTTTCAATTCCATTCTATTTCATGCTTACGGTATATCTCCCTCTTCTTCAGAATAACGGATTATTCTTCAGAATTTTTTTATGTATGGTTTGTGTGTGAAGATGTAATGTCACGATTTGTACCTGTCTGCCCTTCTTTGCAGGATTAATAACTGTGTTGGGGAAGATAACCACTGGCTCTTTCTTCAGCTGTGTTTCTACACTCAGGTCCTGAGTCTCTACACTCTTGTGTTGGACTTCTGCCAGTACTACTACTTTCAGCCTCTAGTCTCAGTGGACAAGGTACGAGCAGGCTACACTTGGGTATCTTGTTTTTAAAGCGTTTACTTAGTTTAAGGTTGAACTACTTTTAGCCTTTATCTATGGTCAAATCCGCAAACTTCCAGAAAGGGATATTTGGTAAAAATCATTATTCAGAATTTAAATGTAACTTTTCTGCTTGAGTTTGACTTTCGTTAAATATCTGTTATAAAGAATAGTTTTTTTGGGTAACGTACATTTCATCAACGCTTTTCTTTGTTTTATATCATTCGCGGTAATTAAGTTATAATTTATGAAAAGTGAGAGAGATTCATTTCAAATCGTAATCTTTGTTAAAATTCCCCCAACATAGAGCTTTGAGTCAAGCGTAATTGACTGGGTCTACCGCATCACCATTTTTCTCCTTTCTGACCACTTTTTTAAAACTTCTAAGTAGATTAAAAAGCTGTACTTGTTTGAGGTTTCTCTGAAGCTTGATTCCACCAGCTCCAGATGGAAATATGTGTTGAGGTTTCACCTTTTAATTTATAAAATCAATATGCACAGTCACTTTTCCCCCCAATATTATCTTGGCCAATTTCCACCCTCCATTTATACAACAGCTACCGAAACAGGATGGTGCTATCTGCCCCCTTATGCATACAAGAGCTCATAGACGCTCATGATAGTTATCTAATATAGCTAGTGTTGCTGTGATTGATAAGCTACTGATACAGAAAGAGCGTATGTCATCCCTCCAAANACGGTCACTTTTAAAATGAATGGTACAGATCCAAGTTTGTCCATATTCAAATCTGCTAGCTAGCTTAGCTACTTGTTAGTAGCACAGTTGCTAGCCTACACCTTTACATCCCCAACCAGTTCCTCTGGACTTGTGTCTGGACAAATATAGATTGTATTTTTATTTTGTAAGTATGACTTGTTTCACATTGTATTTGAACTGTTTTCTTTGTTTGATGAATGAAGATGCAGAATTGTTTAAACAAAAGAATCAAGATGCATCCAAGAAAACCCAAAAATCCTAGAATCACTTTTAATAAATTAGGTCTTAATCAGCATATTGCTGCAATTTCAGACATCCTACAAATAATTTGCACTTCAGACTTGATGTTGACCTATATGTAAATTCTCTAGCGTCTTAAAAATAATATATAACAGAAAGTGTCTGTTCTCTGTGGTCACTCTGCATTAACACTTAATTCAATTAATTTTCACTCATTCTCACCCAGATTAATCAGTGCATTCGCAGTGACAGCTGAAACAACTGAGCCATCTCCTTGGCAGCAGTTGCTGGCCTGTATCTCATTTCCTGTTTTTGTTTTGCCACATTGTGTGTAGGTAAACGAACCCAGCTGAGAAGTGTGAGGCATGGTGTATACACACAGAAGTGCCTGTGCAGGAGAGATAGAGGCGTTATCTCTGGGAAAGCTCGACTTTTTTTTTGTTGGTGTGTAGAATATGCTGAATTGGGATGCGTGTTTGTTGTGATACAGGCACAGAGAGCCTCAAGCCAGACAAATGAACATGAAGCATTGAATCACTGTTAGGAGCAACAGCCGCTCCTAATGAGCCCTGTGGAAATGCCATTTTTGTTTAAGTGTATGTGTGTGAATTGACATGTTGGAACAGAAATTAGGGATGGTTGCATGCGTGTGATATTTTGTTCATGCTGATACATTCTCTTCCTTTGTTTCTCAGGAGTTATTTACGGTACGTCATGAGTTGGCGCTCTTGCGCCTGTCCTGCTTCATGGGATTGATTATGTTCGGAGGAATGAGCAGTCTCTTCTACTCACAGATCACAGGCATCCTTTCTGTGAGTCAGTCTCTATCTCTATCTCTATCTTTTCCCCCCTCAATTTACACTCACTTACAGTCGTTCACTGTATACTTACACACTCATCTGTCAGTGACACACGAATGATCGGCATTATCATTCATTCATCTTCAGAGAGCACTTTATCCTGGTTAGGGTCATGGTGGATCCGAAGTCGGGATCCTGGGAGCACTGCGCACTGAGGCAGGAGTTACACCCTGAATGGGACGCCAGTCCATCACAGGGCACCATACGCGCGCACATTCACCGCTACACTGCCTGTAGTTGCCAGACGCGCACACATCCTAATGACTCTGGCTGACTGTGTGCAGATTCTCACCCACAGAATTACTAGAAGTTGGCTTAGACAGAACATGCATAAAAATGTGTGCCTTCTCAGTTGATTGAACATGAATCGAGAACTGTGATGGGGCAGAGTGTTAATCACATTTGACTCTGATCCTTTGATTGACAACTTCATGTGAGAAAAGAGGATTAGGGTGTGACTTGGCTAAATTTCTGGAAAAAAGACCATGTACTTTGACAAAGAACACACTCTCTCTAGCCTTATCTAGTTTGGCATTGCGTAGTCATGTCCACCAAGCGCCACCAGTTGTTGTGGAAATGTTTCCGACGTACGCTTGAACCCGTGTACATTGGGATGTCATTCCTACATTTGTATTTTCTCATTTTTCTTTCCATACCACAATTACAAATAAAACTATTTTGATGTCAGTGATGCCTGTTCTCCAAAGAGGAGAAATGTTCTGTGTTAAGACATTGATATAACATACATGAATATGCTGGAACAGTGTAGTTAAAATCTTTATTTTGTTCTTGTTAGTACAATGAACTACACACAAATGCTTACAGGTATATACGGGACTGACTTGTATGTCAGTACTCCATTATGCATGCTTTTCAGTGTGGATAATTGTGTAAGTATAGTGCCCAAGGAAGTAAAAGAACTTGAAATTGTATGAAATTGATCAGTATTAACAGCTCCTAATTTACCTTTTGAATTCTAAAAGAGAAAAAAAAAGAAAATGTGCCTTTTTATGGAATTATAAGTGGCTTGAATTATGCCATGCATCCTTTTCAAAATGGGCTCTTGCTGCGGTTTGTCCTTACGATGGCTTTACAATTAAAAAGGATCCGGACAATTAAGCAGCGAAGAGGCTGTGTCTAAAGCTTTGCTTGCTTCATGGAGCAGAACTCCCAAAAGACATTCATATGGGGATTTTTTCCATTACTGGTATGTCATTTGTTTTGTTTTGGAACAGTACAGCTTCTGCTTTCCTAATGCCACACCTCTAACCATCCATATTACATGCCTCACAGAGCATTACATATCTGTGGCCAAGACGGATTGAGAGAGAAACCTGATGAGATACGAGCCTCTAGGAGAAGTAGCTGTTTAACACAGTTGTTATCACATTAACACGTCAAATAGATTCCTACGTCCCTGGATATCCTTGAGTACACTTCTTGGCAGCAGATGAGCTGTCTTCAGCTTGATTTGGATTTTCTAATATAGTCAGTGTTTTCCTAGAGAGGCACGCTATAGCATTGACCTCCTCATGAAGATAGGCACAAGCCAACCACAAATGCGTTCCACCCTCTGAGCCCAACATTGTCTACTAAGGAGTATTATTAGACTTGGCTGGCCAGATGATATGCCAGTTGCTTATATCAGTGATTACATTTTTGACCGCTGATCCCTGGTAAGATGATCTCACGCGTCCATACAGGGGTCAGCATTTGGTAGCATTTGGTAGTGTTAATGGCTTGACCCTGACCCTGGACTTAACCCAGGCCTGTATGCATCATATTTTAGATTTAGATGAGGTTTTTAAGAATTAATGATTGCAGCAGTCTTAAAGGTTAAAAAATGTATTTTTGATTATTAATGAATGTGGATCAGTGTGAATTATCTTTTTTTTTTTTTTTTCTGGATTAGCCATCAGTCACACTTCACCCCTCCATAAATAGGTCCCTCAGTGGTAGAGCTAGGCTCACCTCATTTACATAATCGGCTGCAGTGTCTCTTTTTTGTCCCTTATTCGGGTCGTCTCGCCCCCTCACCTGGTGTGCAGGGGGTGAGTTTAGTAGGCTGACGCATGCGGCGTATTGTCCACATGCAGATGCCCCTCTTGGCCCTGCCAACTTGGCAAGGTGAAGAGGGCACCAGGGGCTTCTCACTGCTGACAGCTTCACTGTCTCTCTTTTGTCTTTGTGCACGCTGTAGAGTCTTTCATTCCTAGCGTGGGAACGATGAGAAAGAGGTCTGCTACATAAACTTGCATCTAGTCATAGAAAGTCCTACAAGTCAATGATTCACAATATCTGCTCTCTCTCATATGTGTGAGGGATTAAATGGCTGTGTAGTATTTATAGCCATCCTCTTCCTTTTTGTTTCAGGACACAACCACTATAGAGAAAATGTCTCACTCCTCTGAAGGGAAGTAAGTGTTCCTCTTTTAACTTCTCCAGGTGATATTTGGATAATGATTAGCAAATCATCCCAGGCCAGGATTTTCAAGTGAAATATACTCATCAGTTGTTATTGAAAGTACTACTATAAGAAGTTATCTCAGAAGATATTCTGGTTTAAGATCTTCCTCTTTAATGAAGTGCATTTATGCCTGGCTCGCAGCAGTGCTCATCGGTCGTGGCAGCAGTCGCTGGCCGAGGTGTTTGGCACGCGCTGGAAGCTCCTGTGGTTCCTGCCGTTCCGAAGCAGACGGCCACTGTACCCGAGTTCCTCCTCCCACTCGCACGTGTAGCAAAGCAGAGGCTGGTGTTGAGGACGTGAACTGTCTACTTTACACTCCTTTCTTTTCTCCACGCCGTCGCTTCACTGTGGCCTAACACTTCTGAGGTACCAAAACTGCAGTCCTCTTCAGGTTTCGCTCGGTTAATGAACTTGACCACATTGGATATGATTCCTCTTATTCCACGGCCAAGCTCTTGTCCCATGGTATTATTAGAGTTGACTTTTGATTTTGGTAGCATGTGGAGTTTTTTTTGGTTTTGTACTGAACGCTTTGTAAACGGCATGCGAATGTGTGTATTTACGATGTTAGGGAACATCAGGGTATGACTGCATTAAAGGGTTTGTTGTTTCCAGGGTAACACTCCATGACACAGTGATTGGCAGGGTGCAGCTTAGTCTGAGAGGTTTTATCTTTGGCTTATTGGGGTGGGTGGCTGATGGCTCTAGAGGTGAGCCATGACCTCTGGCAAGAGCTGAAGACAACCTCAACACTAACTCTGCTCACAAACGCTTAGCCAAGCATCATGTACCACAACACTGAATCCTCAACTTGAATACTGATCAGGTGGCAGCACAAAGATGCATTCCGTTCAGTCACAGTTTTGCCTCTTGCTTATTTTATCACCTGATTTGTGCCTTTTGCAGTATGTCAGAGAGTTTAGGTAATTTTTATATATATTTTGCCAAATTATTTAAAATCATACATTGATGGTGTGGGAAGCAGTTATCTTAAAATACTAATGATTTTAAAAGAATGTTAAGCTATTATTTATTTATTTTTATTTGGGTTTTTATTTTTAATATTAAACCTGTGACCCAAATTTAAGAAAAATAGACCAAATGCACAGTTGGTCTTTATTAATAATACTAAGTTGTATAAAACTAGTAAACTACACTATAGATATATACACACTCTACATCTACGGTTTTAAGAAGGGAACGTTTGTACTAGAATCTTTTGTTTGTTTCGTAGTTGTTGTATGTGAAGTGCCTCCTCGACTCGGCTTGATCGTTTCATTCCATTCTGCCACGGTTCTCCATTTCTGTTTTTTATGAATGGTTTCTTCAGGGAAGGCTGGTATGGGAAAAAATGTCCACTTCATCATTTGGTGAAAACGGATGCAATCAACTCCAAATTTGTTGGCAACCTTCAAGATAATGGCCAAACAATAGTGTACAAAATAAACATTATACACAAAGATTGTGCAAAAAAGTTTCCAGGTAAACTACTGAAGAAGCTACTTACCTTTCCTATAAGGGCATTCTCATAAGAAATAAAATGATCAAAATTATTGACGCATATAATGAATATTCAGAATGAATGCAAACAAGTAGTTCTACTTGGGAAAATTTTTTTTTATTTTTTTTGCTCTCCATATGCCGAAAGTCTACTTTGGCCATTTCCTGTTTCTCTGGATAATAAAATATTTGGGGAAAATCTAAGAACTTTTAACACAAGAGACAGATGGTTGTTGGACTTTTCACAAGTCTCGGGTTTTTGCATATGAAATAAAACAGTTAAGGCTAATCAGAAAATATGGTGATGAGCAATTTGATTCTGTGTTTTATGGCTGATAGTTCAGGGGCTCTGTGAAGATTGATGGCTTCATGAATTCTGCTACGTGTAAGGATGTTTTAGCCCATAGCTTGGTTGCCTCTGCCAGGAGGTTCACAGTTGGCCATCAGAAGAGCTTTCAAAAATATGGTGACAAATATGTACACCCAAATCAACACAGGGAAAAAAAAGTGATGTGAATTGAATAGGGCGTTACATCTGCCAGTGTACAAAAAGTGAACGAGTGTGAAATGTCCAGCATCCCTCTACATGTGTCTCCAACATGGTTAGACATTACAGGCATTCTCTACAGGTGAAATTTCACCAGATATTTATTTTAGGGATGCAGATCATTTTGAAAAAAAAAAATGCAACAAAAGATTGCACTACTGAATTTTTTTTTAATGTTTGAAGCAAAATATTATGTCGAAATAAAACTACACAAAGTATCACCAAATGCATGTTATTCTTTTTCGCTTATCTGCATGAGGGGTGCCAATAATACTGGAGTTGACTGTAGTTTTACCTTTTTGGTAGGAATTTTAATGAGATTTTTTTTTTTGTTTTATAGCCATCAATTATTTTAAATTAATTTAGCAATATTTTCTATTGCTATATTTTACTGCTCGATTTGGGAGCCACATTGGCCCATTGGGGTAGAACATTTTTGGTGTAAAATTTAAATCTGGGTTTTGCTGGTTTCTGATCAAAGTCACAGCATTAATACTGTCTCAGAATTATTGTGAAATTCAGGGGAATACCATTGGTCTGACTGGAAGCTCATCATCACAGGGTGATGTTCTCACATTTGGATGGTACTGTTGCCTTATGTCTGAACAAATGTCTTAATTTATTGGAATATTGTCTAGAAATGTAAAGCACACTCTTGACGATAGTCAGCACTGAACTGAACATACATCTCTCTCTCCTCATGTTTGGAAGAGATCGACAACATGGGACAACATGGGTATCTCCAGAAAGTTCTACAGGCAATTATAGCACTTAAAGCAGGTCTGGGTCAGAGCAACTCAAAATGGTGGAGCAGGTCACAGATATATTTAATGCAATATTAAAATGAATGATGGAAAGCCAGAGCCTGTTCTCCAGTCTGCAAGGTTAAGATCGAGAATGGTTATTATGCTGCGCTTATCGTGCAGCTCTCAATGTGGGCATTTTGAATCATGTTTATTTTGTTTACCTACTGTGGCTCCATGGCAAATGAACACTTTTTATGTTTATGCACACAAGAAAGGATCTTATGGCGTTGTTTAATTCTTAACTATTTAGTAAGATTGATTGATTGATTGATCGAGTATTGCTTGTTTACCTCACATTTTTAGGATGACTTTTTAGGATGAATATTTATTGATAAGGTTGCCTCCTTCATGAATAATGAAAGTGTGCTGTAAGATGTATGTAAAGGTGGCAAGTTGAACAAACCAGATCACAAAGTCTGTTCCCAATATGTCCTGACTCAGCACTGATTATTTTTTTTTGTCCTAATGTACTACACTACTTTACCACTTATCATGTTAAGTTTACAGTAACATTTCTCAACAATATAACATGATACTGAGGGGTTTTTTTTCCCTGTCTTGACACATCTCATTATCATTTAGAAGTAGTGGATTTGTTCCTTGTTAACCCTTCATTTGAGTAACGATTTGAGTTTTCATGCTGCCTGAATTGCCCTAAAATTCTTTACCGCTTCTGACTATGTTCAAATGCACAGCGTAGTTTTTGTGCATTTTCAGTGTCATGACAACGCTAAGAATATGCCACATGATTAAAAAGTCACAGGAGCAAATGGTCATGAAGGTCACGGGTCAAAAAATGGCCACTTTCATTAACATGGGGGCATACTGGGTGCTCATGTTCATTCATCCATCTACTGAACTGCTATATGCTGATCAAAATGACAAATTTGTTTATATTTTTAAAAAGAGAGCCAACTGAGTTCATGAGAAATTATCACGAGCAGGGAAGAACAAAAATAGTCCCATGCACACCTCTAGATTAAGCCAAACCACAGTGCGGTTTAGTCAGAGCGGTTTGCTAATTGTATACGACACTGTTTGACAACGTTATGACATGTCCATGATATTTGTACGTTTTCATCCATATTATTATATTGTGTGAAATAAGTGAAGTATTTAGTCGGTGGCAAACACATAAACTCAGCTTAAATTTACTCGAAGTGCTTATATAAACCTATAGGTGTGTATCTGTACCTTAGAAAGCAATAAGACCTTCTCGAATCTTCACTGTGCTATAGCATATATACAAATATATACATGCTGTATACTACTACACACATGCTGACATCCCTATCCGGAGAGTTAGCCATGTGCATGTAGCGATGTCTGTGCTATTTGGTTTACGTCTACTGTTGCTCTCAGTAGAAACTGCGTACTGGAAATGTCCACTTCTCTCTGCACTATAGCGAGCTCCCAATTCAGGTCTAAGATGTAATCACACTTGGGCTCTTTTATTGACTCTCTTGTATCAATTCTTTTCATGTGGTGTGAATCAAATGGTTTATTTACCTTTATTTTGTGATTGCGACTACACAGTATATAATATGTGAATTGTTATTTATTAGGGTGTTTTTTTTTTAAATAAAGAGTGTTTTGAAATCTGGAATGTTGACTCATCTTTTTTATTGTAATGTGTGTGTACTGTATGTGCACAGCTTGCTTGTGAGTTTTAAACATGTTCTTAATGTTCGCAATGTTCTTATTCTTAAGTGCCGTCATCAGCCTTGCGCTGTCCTCATGGATCTCCTGGTCGTCCCAGAATAGAGGTGCAAAGGTCCTCTCTCCATTTGTTTCTCTTTAATAGAGTTTCCCCATGACCTCAAAGCAGACCATCTGCGAGGGAATCTCAGCCATCAATCAATGCACGCAGGTTATTTTTCTAATCTTACACAAATAAAGCTCAGCTCTTTCCTTCAGGCTGAGGCTCCCTACATTCCCATCTGTGTTACTCTGAGAACCGACATGAGCCTCTCGGCTTGCTTACCATCTCTCTGTTCTCTCTTACACTCATTCACTTATCCATCTGGTCATAAAGGATGTCCCTCTCTGTTGTGTTTTTCCCCAGTGCACCTGCAGCTAATTCACTATCAGCAGTCAATTAACTGCAGTTAATATGATTCACTCTGTTTTCCTGGAAAAAAAAAAAAAAGCAATGAGAAGCCAAATTTCTATGAATAAATAAACTGAGGTGTGTCTACATTCTCCACCTTGTATGTCACATGACTTGTCAGTGTTCAGCTGAGTGTTGGTATTATTAAAAAAATCAGCTTAATGACATTAGACATGGCTAGATATCCTGGTTCTAGCATTGTCTATATGGTGGGTAAGTACATCCATTTCTAGTTTGCTAGGAATGGTGAAAAAGGAAAAAAAATCTTCAGACTTGCTCTCATATGGGCTGAAAAATAGAAATAACTTTTTACCGTGGTCTAATTTCCAACAGCTGGGCAAAACAGTAAAGCAATACTGCATGGTACGACATTGTTTCCTGCATCCTGTCTGAGGTGTGTTCCTGCCTAGCGCCCAGTGTTCCTGGGACAGGCTCTGGATCCACTGAAACCCTGACCAGGATAAAGTGGTTACTGAAGATGAATGAAACGTTTCTGCACTGTCTGTCAAGCACCCTGTGAAAACCAAGCTCAGATGCATTCATGTTTTCAAGGCCAAAGGAGGAACAGCACACTTCTAGATTGGTGCACTGAATAAAATTGCAATTTATTGTACATTTTATAGAAAACAATATTTGTAAGAAGAGGCTTTCTTGTTAAGTCTCTATAGTTTAACTTTTAGTTTTCACTGCTGTTATTTGACTTATTGTGGAACCACATTGAGCTCACAAGCCATTTTTAAAATAATAACGGGGATTTTTTTGGACTCATTTCATTTGCATAAGCTCAACAAGAAGCTTGTAGTGGTACAGTGAGTGTTTTACTGTGCCATGATGGGCTTAAATTCAAACACATCTATGTGTTTGTATGATAAAATTCACACTTTGTGGCGCATGATTTTATGAAACATGTATCTAGCCATCAGACTGATACGTGTTTTCTGTATCTGTCTGTCTGTGTAATTCTGGCTTGATTCCAACCTAAGCATAAGTCACACATCTGCGATTTCCCAGTGTTTACATGAACTCAATATGCACAGCCATGTATTGTTTCCTGCACTCCAGAAATGTTAAAGCACTCCCAATTGGATTTCAAATTGTTTGATTTTTATAATTTATGCCAGATGTAACCTTTTATTTGGACGTGTGAGGATTTGGCGTGGAGTGTTTTGGGGGAGTGTTGTGTCTCTCGGTGGCTCTGGCCTGATGCCCCACGCCTGCTCTGTCTGGCTCTCTCAGGCTCATGCCCTGCTGTTTGCCACCGTCTCTCTGGTGATGGGCACCGTGCCACACATGGCTGATGTGACAGTTAAGTGCTGCTTTGAGTTGCCAGTTGGAGTCCCTGGCATCTCCAATGCCCTGATGCCTTATATCTGTTTAATCAGTGCTCGGAAAACACACAAGGCCTATTGGTATGTCCCCAGGACCGTAATCACTTAGGCCATGACTTAGGCTTTTGGCTTTTGGCACCTGTGCTTGTGAACTTGTGTAGAGTTTTGGTAGAAATATTATCCTCTCCCTTGAAGTCTCAGTGAAACTGACTTTGCTAACAATGTGTTCAGTATGTCATTAGCTCATATTATAGTCTTGATATGGCATTACGGAAGCATTTTGATATTAGAAACTCACATCTTTCATTGCTTTTGTCCTTTCCAGTATATCAGATTATACACATAACACAAACATAAAATCTAAATCTCCTCATGAACTGGCAGTGCCCTGTGTGTATTAGAATGGGAGTCCTATCTGAGGACCTTTCCTCTTGCCCTTTGTTTCTGAATCAAGCAACGTAGAACAGCTGTTGAACCAGCTGTGGACAATATCTATGAGGCGAGTAGGAATCTCTCTTCCTCCCGCTGAACAGTCGCTGTTCCGGTTTTCAGCTCCAGAATAAACTAATACACTTCAAATTATCCAGTACAAGTCAGTCCTATTTACGAATTTGCTAAAAGCCTGCCAAGTGCTAGTGAAGTTGTTTCAAACTGGAAATATACTGCATGGCTTTCCTTACTCAGCTCATTGTTATACAGGAAGTTCTGCTATCTGAGTCCTGCACTGGGTGACTCCTGGCCTAAACTGCTCTCCGAGGACCACCTGAGAGCGGGGGACTCAGAATCAAGTTGCCTAGCTTTAATCCTGCAAAGAATGTGCCTGTGATTCCCTCAGTAGTAGTGCTGAGTGAAACTAAAAAAAAAAACCACCTCTTTAATAGATTTTATAGTTCTCTAACGGACAAAAAGCATCTCTAATGGACAAAAAGAATTTGCTCTGTCTTATGAAAAATTTAAAACACTGTTTACGTAGTCTAAATATGATTTTGATATAAACGTGTACCAGTATCTTCATCAATCCTCTAAATTTTACTTAAGAGCAGTGAAGTATGACACATTTTTACATCGTTGGATCTAAATGGCTTCAAGTGATGGACATTTTGATAAGTGAAAGTGCTCTACGACTGAAGCCATCCCTTTGTCGGCCGAGCAGAAAGGGGAGACTTTGGGGAGGATAAACTTTGCTTAGATGAGAGGAAAGGCAAGCCTTTTATCTTGGGCAGGCACTGTATTCTACACAATGTCTCTCCAGTACAGCCTAACAAAGAGCTCCTTATGTACTTCCTCTGGGCTGGCAGGCCTAATACCGCAGTGCCGGGGACGGTTGCGAGGAGACGTCTTTTAGATACTGAGCTTTGGATGGTGTGGTGGATAAAGAACAATTCATTGGTTTGGTAAAGTGTGTGTGTGTGTGTGTGTGTGTGTGTGTGTGTGTGTGTGTGTGTGTGTGTGTGTGTGTGTATGCTTGTGTATGTTCGTTGTGCCCTCCTGAAAGGTGGTGGCTAAACCCAAAAAGAGCTAGTTCCACTGTGAAACCTATCTCTGCCCCACGTCTACCTTATTTGAACTTCCTTGCTAGGCTTGCTCACTGTTCACATCATTTATCCTAAAAAGGCTCATTTAGAATGTAATGTAGCTTTTTATTGAATGTGAGCGGCCAGCTAGCTGCCTACTTTGGTAATTTAATACATCAACTGTAATCACTGCACACATTTCCAGTTGTCCTTGAAGTATAGTGTAGAATTCGACTTTCTGCTACAGTCCATACATTGCCCAAACGCTGAGTGCATGAAAATCTATATCTCTACCTTGGAGAAGTCTGTCTTGTCATTAACTCTTGCTGAACCCTCAAAAGCCCCAAAAAGCCACCCGCCCTCCATCGTCATGGTTGGATGCCTCCCGTCCTGATGCTGTCTGTCCTCAGCAGGGTCTCTGTTGATTGGCTCGGTGTGTGTCCTCCTCAGTGCCGTGGTGTGAATGACGGCCCCTGTCAGCGCTGACGGGCTTCCCCGCTGCTCCATATTCTTCCTCTGACTGACAGTTGCTCGTACCTCCTCTGAGCCACCCCAAAGGATTGCCTGTGTCATGGCAGGGCCACCTCGCCCTCTAAAGGAGAAAAAAGACTCTTGGCAGAAAGTCTTTAATGTTGCTCCCAGGACACTGAGAGTGTGAGTGCTGACCTCGAAACAAACACAAGGCTCTCTCACTCGCCTCAGACAGACTTCATTGAAAAGGTTGGAACGCCATGGGTTACACCAGTGCAAGTGAACAGAGGTGGTTTCTTTTAATTATTTATTCCCACTTCATTGTCTTCATGAGACAATAATCAAATGAGCAAACTTTATTTAATTTTAACATGACCCAAAGGATGTTGTTCTTATCATATACATAATTGCAGTTAGAAATAATGCTGACACTAATTAAACTTTTAGGAATAATTGGAATTAATTATCAAGCTTAATAATGAAACATAATGAGCATTGGGTATTGTATGGCCATTGATCGTATTCTGCCATTCAGTGTCACTGGCTTCAGATACAATCTGTTAATATAAAGTTGGCTTCATTGTTTCGTGTTTTGTTCCATCTTGTGTATAACTTAGTCTGTGGAGATTCATGTCTGATTTGTGTGGTCTCAGATTGTGGTTCTCTGATTGACTTAACCATGTTCCTGGGACATACAAACACGTATGTTATGACTGGAGTCAATTAATTCCTATTGTCCCCCTCTTATTGTCCTAAAGCAGATGTCTTCTTTTTCTGTGGACTGACAGGTGGTCATTTGCATTGGCCTATAGGAACAGTATGTATAGTAGAAATACTTCTTTACTGCACTTATGTATGTTCTGGAATATTTCTACTGTACATTGAAAATGTTTGTGTCTCAATGTCTAATTTTTCTTTACTTTACATTTTAAAAGCAAAGTTTAAAAACTTTTACTCAGACCAACTTCCCCTGACACCCTTCTTATTTAATAAAGTGTTAAATTAGCTGAAATCGGTAAATACGTTTATTCATTTGCATAGGATTTTATGATTTCACTGGATGATGGTTTTCTCCTATGTTTACTCCCTATTCCCGAAATGACTTCCCGGGTCATCACCTATAGTCGCTGGGATTGAAACTCACAGTCTTCCCGTCACTAGCACAGAGCCTTTTCCACTGATCTACCACTGCCCCAAAATACACAGAACACATATCTTGCTTATTTCTGTGAATTATTCAGCTACATGTGGGTGATACATTAAAAGAAAAAAAAAAACAAACAAAAACACTAATGACTCGTTTATGCTATGGGAGAAATTTTTTAGTGGCTTGGGTTCCCTTTCCTCTTTAAAGGAAGAGTGCTGATAGGAGTGCTCTCTTTCAGGATGACAATTCCCCCATCTTCATGGCATGCTTGAGGATGTTGAAAACTATGTAAATCAGATAGATAGAGAGAGAATTACAGACATAACACATGACATTACAGACACCAATTACTAACAAGACATGCTTATCTGTAAATGCTTGGTCTTCACAGTCAGCAGATCTCAACCCAAATGAACACTTATGGGAGATTTTGGACTGATGTGTGAGACAGCACTCTCCCCAACCATCATCAAAACACCATTTGTGGGAATATCTTTTGGAAGAAAGGTGTTCATGCCTCCAGTAGAGTTCCAGAGACTTGTGCATTATGTGCCAAGGTCCATTGAAGATGTTCTGGTGGCTCCTGGTGGCCCAACACCATACTTAAACACTTTATGATGGTTTTTCCTTTAAATTGTTGTCTGTCCGAAGCTGATAGCTGTTTGTACCTACTCAACTTGGTTAGCTATCATTATGACAAGCTTGTGCTGCATGGATAGTATCAGTATGCCTCACACTTTCAGGTGACTGTAATAGGTCTAGTAGGTCATACATTTGAAAGTCAGAAAAAGAATCCCTGGTTTGATTCTAAGCTCGGGTATCTTTGTGTGGAGTTTTGCATGTTCTCCTCACGTCCACATGGGTTTACTCCAGCTTCTCCAGTTTCATCTCACCTCTACAAATCACCACATGCTATGCTAAAAGAGTGTGTAAATATGAGTTTACATGGTGCACCGCAATGGCCTGGCATCCCATCCAGAGTGTATTCTCACCTCACACCCAGAGTTCCCGGGATAGGCTCCGGATCCACCATCACCCTGAACAGGACAAAGCAGTTACTGAAGATGAATGAATTAATGAATATAGAGATGCATTGTTTGTATAAACATATGGCAGATTCACCTTGTCTCTTATTAGTTTATAAGGAAGCAAACTGAACATATATAAACCATATAAAACAACATCACTGAAAGATCACTGAGTACCATTTACCCAAGAATCTGCAGCTATAGGGACCATTATACTGTTAAAAAAAATAAAATTATATAAAATAAAATAAAATTATAGTTTTAGTTATAAGATATAGTTATAACATAACATTATAGTTTTAAGAACATAATCCTACTATTCAAACACTAAGCACACCAGCTAATCTGAGACCTTGGAATTCTAAGATTTTATGTGTCTTTTTTTTTGTCTTAATATTATAAATATGTTATTTACATAGTGAGAAGTTAAAAATTGTATCTCCTTTGACCATGTTGAGGGTCAAAACTTGATTCAGAACTGGTTTTGAAATTTGACCAATTATATTAAATTAGAGCCAAGAGCTTATTATTTCTGAACCTACACAGAACCCAAACCAGTTATACTGTGTTAAAATGTAGAGTTGAAATATTTTGCTCCATTCTCGTTTCCTAATTTTATTAAATTGATGAATTTATTTAAAGAGTTACTTTTACATTTAAAAAATACTTTTTAAATTAAGAGTAAAATAGTTTTAGATTAGAAAATGAACAACCTGCTATAAGAAACCAGTATAACTGCATCAGTTTAAAACCATATTAAATATAACACCTATTAAATATTAAATATAACACCTATAACCATGGTAGATCGTAGTTGATAGTGATCTCCACCATCATGTTATTTAAAAAAAAAAAAAAAAAAAAAAAAAGTTTACTGACTCCCTAGCTATAAAACCTTGGACTCGGTTAATTGGTTTCAACTTAGTAAGTCATTAAACTTATCTTATACATTTGCATGACAGTCTTAAAATTTACCTACATTAAATCTGACTGACGCTGGCATAATTATCAAATTACCACCTGTTGTTGACATCTGCTTATACAAAGTATTAGAATTATAGGAATAAAACACAAACCAGCACTCTCTTTTCTTGTAATTGCCAGACAGCCTGTCCCATGTGGGCCTAAATTTGGTTAGAGGAATTAAGCCCAGATTGCAAACCCAGATGTCTATCAAAAATCCATCTAAATGTATTCCGGTTATTCTTTAGAATCTTTAAACATTGCAGTCTGCTTAAAATGCACCAAGAAATCACTAAGTATGTGGTGCGCCATGTACTATCCATGATTTGAACTTCCACAGCCAACAGATCATAGTATGATCATAGTACTTCCTGTCTGTGGATTAACTACATTACGTTGTTATTAAATTTAGAATCTTTAGTCAGTGAACCTGAATTCTTTTGGAGGATAATATCCCTTGAAATAAACCCTATCAGTTATTAATTCAGCATGTTCCTCCTTCATTTAAGTAGCAAAGGGATATTATTGTTGTAACATATGACACTTAAACTATAGGTTTTGATGAATAGTCTCCCCATTTGGACCGCTGTGGGAAAGGTTATGGCAATATAAAGAACACCACTGCACTGAGGGGGTAAAGAGGGGGTATTCTTCAAGGCTGTGCTGCTTTGTGAAATGCCTCCTCGACCCTCAGATGCCAGTCGCACTGCGCCCCTGACTTAAAGGCATGGTCTCACACAAACCAACAATTCACTCAGAGGGAAGCAGCCACTGGCGGGAACATTCTGCGAGGAGGCGGAGGTTGGGAATTTGCAGCCGAGGGAAAAAGGTCTGGATAGGTTACAAAGAGAGTCCCAAACATGGCACAAAGCTGGCATTCACTCCCCAAAGCCCACCACGCATGCTTGGGAGGCAGGTTGACGCTCACTCTAAATGTCAAAAGTGAGAATGTTGTTCATTTGCTAGCATGTCCGAGAATCAAATGCAATGTAGCAAGAGTGGGATGAAAAGCACATGTTCAGATTCAGATCTACATGTCATGAGAGCGACTCTCAGAAGACAAGCTTTTGCGTGTTGGTATAACCTGTCTGCTGCCATTTGAAGGAAAGCCAGTGGTTAAATAAATATAGGAAAAAGTAGAAAAAATGCTACTTTGAATTACTGTAAGCAACTCCATGAAAGCTGCTATTAACAAAAGCCACCTGTAACAGGCTGAAAGCTTGGACACTCATGAGAAAGAGTAACATGACGTATATAAAATGATGTTATTAGATGTGTCCTGGGGTGGTTAGTTTGTGTGCGCTTGTGTGAAAAAAAAGACTCGAACAGTATCTTAAAACGTAATGGTGAACAGTTGCTTTCTAATTCGTTTGTCTTGCAGTGACATCGGAATAAACCACAACCGGCCATGCTGTTATAGGAAAATAATCAATACTGGCTAATGCTGTTACCAACCCAAAGTGGATTATTTTCAGTAGCACATCTTGCAGTGTTTTATTCCCCTTATACCACTGCAATTTGCCAAATTTTAATTAATTAACGAACAACACGTCATGATTACCGTTCGCAAGCTATTTCACTTACGTTATTGCAGCTATAAACTGTCATTCCCTTAGCAGCCTCTCTATTCTTCTGTCTCTTTGAATTAATAAGATAAAAACCACAGCTTTTCATGTAACAGATGAACCAGAAAGTGCAAAGTTCTGAAGACTTTCCCATGGAGGAGAATTTACTGACGCTGGAACTGATGCTCCTTCTGTAAATATTTGATAATATATCTCCTCAGACATCTTCACCATATCATCAATAATATCATCAATGACTATTTTTTCCTCTGTTAAATAACAGCACATTTTAATCTCTTTACAGTTAGTCTTAGAATATGTCGAGTGCCATGCAAGTCCTTGCGAATGTGCAGTTACTATAGAAACGATAACGTAAAATTGACATTAAATTGCTAAAAGCTTGCTTGGGTGCAACTAAAATGACATAAAATTTCTTGTTTGACTAAAATTACTCAACTTTGTTATGCAAAACTGTCAATAAACAACCATCAGGTGGCTTTGGTAGATGTTAATGTGACATTTTGAACATCATCAAAGTTCAAACTAGATATAAATAAGTTAAAAAAAAAAAAAAGCAACCTCCTGAGTCTGGTGTCTCTGCAGTGATGTTAATATCTTACAAACATTCTCTCTTACTTCAGGAATCTCCCTTCATTTGGTGTGTAACCCGGTCGATGTCACTATCTACATGTCAACTACATGATATATATAAAATTATATATCAAATATATCAAATATCAAAAGTGATATATTTTAACACACCTGAATTCACATGGTATTAAGTCTAATAGTGCAGTATGTGTAAACAATATAAGCATAGCCATTAGTAGACTCATCTAAAAATACACTTTTTAATATTGATGCAAATAAATAAGATTTCTAATCACTTTATGAGTATTTAATAACACACATTATATGACTTTATCTTTCATAGTTTTCTTCTTTTTATTTAATAATAAAAAATTAATAACAGATATTCACTATATAAGAATTCCCTTTACCTGCTTAGTAAACACCGTAATGAGAATAAATGAAAAAAAAATTACAAATTTAAATAAGATGTTACCACATACAAGCTTTGAAAAATTCAGAAGTGTGCAGTGCACCTTTTCTCCATGTGTGCTACTGATGCTGCCTCACAGGCCCATTTGTGGTTTCATATATAGCATTCAAGCCTTACAAATGTGAAATGTGAATTCCTTGTGACTAAAAAGTAGAAAAATAGTTAAATAAATAGAAAAAAAATCCTGATTGTAGAAGCAAAAGGCTGAGAATACTGCATCGCAGTCTGTATCGGTCTTCTCAGTGTCTTGCTTGTGCCCCATGTAAGCGGTGTGTGATATCTGAACCGTGCCTCGCTCTCATGTCTATGAAACTCCCCGCTTTTGTATGGGGAAATTAATTCCTATTTGGGCCTCCCCTCATTGACTAGAGGGGTGTCTGAGGGGGCTGAAGTGTGCGTGTGTGTGTGTGTGTGTGTGTGTGTGTGTGTGTGGAGAAGATATGGGGAGGGCTGTCCAAACTACAAGTCAAACAATATACAATAGACAAGAATGCAAATAAAGTTTATACTGCATTTTCTCACAAAAGCCCCTCACTGGCGTCCCACTTGCTGCACTCCTCAGGATGCCACAAAAGAGTCGTGCTCCTAATGTACACTGCTTAAAAAATTAAAGCCCTGCCTGAAGAGCATGTGTGTGTGTGTGTGTGTGCCTGTGTGTGTGTGTGAGAGAGAGAGAGGATTCCAGATCCTGATCCTGTCATTATAGGCAGCTGCGGAGGCTGGAGTCATTGCTTATGCACAGGGCCGTGTCTGTGTGTGTGTGTGTGTGTGTGTGTGTGTGTGTGTGTGTGCCTGCATTTTCCCATAATGCAGTGTGATAAGGATTGGCCTACATGAAGCTGAGTGTGTGGCATCTGATGAAGGCTTGATTAGGTGTGTTATCTGCTGCTGAGCTGCTCCTGATGAAAGCTCCTGAAAGGGCGATGGCTGGGAAAACAGCAGACGGCTCCATCAAATGGCAGTTATGCTATGACATGACAGCCAGGACCTGGTGGATGGTAAGTTTGTCTTTTTTTTTTTCCCTACATATTTTTTTCCATACCTAATGACTAAGACGTATGACCAGGTAACTCCTCCTTCAGAGCTCGTCGCTGCATTGTTGATGAGGTTTGCATTGCAAATTTTCCCAAAGCTCAGAATTTTTTTGTCAGGCAACACTCAATAACCATATTGTCGTTCGAGTAGAGCAAGAGCATCGAGTATATATGTCAGCCTACATGTAAAATAGCACAGGCATTCGCGAATATTTGGCTTGACATGAATTTACTCTCACCTCTCATCGCGACCCCTCTTCAGATGTTGGCGGCTGTGTTGTTGTTCAGTGAAGTGTGTGCAGGGGCCACGCGTGTCGTCAGGGTCAAGCAGGTTGAGCGGGTTGCGTAACCCTGCGCTTGGCTTGATGTCAGAGGGTTAAAGCTGTGTCAGGGAGTCCACTCTGTCCTCATCAGGGGGAAAAGCAGTCTGTCAGGCTGTGATAGGTTACAGATCATATCGTAATCAGCCGTGTGTTATTGTAGTCCATGTTGGATCCAGTTTTGTGATGTGGTGAAAGCAGCAAGTGGTAACACTGAATAGTAGTAACTGACTCATGAGCTCTCCATTAAGGAATTGGAAAAGAAGTGAAATCCGAGTCTTCACCTTATTTCTGTGTCAGCCTTCGTCCGATTCCGATTTGCAGCAGAAATGATTTTGCTGGATTTTTCTACTGCTGCCACTGAGTCTGCTTCAAAGTTTTGCCTTGTTTCAGCCTTTTATGAATACGGTGGTATTTAAGATATGGTCGTGCCCTGCACTTGCTGACATTTTTCTCTCTGTTTGTCCATTTTCGCTGCTGGTGAACAATGGGCTTTTGTCTGGCCTCTGCACTAAATGAAACTACTGCTGGATCTTATAGTCTACTAGGAATATTAATTCCTTCTCAGTGTTCGAGGCTAACTTTTCCACTATCAGTCGTCTTTATTGCCTCCATCTGTGTGCCGTTACACCATTACATGTGCTGGGCTGGAACTGTAACTCAATTTTAACTACTTTTATTTTTGGTCTCTGACTATATCTGATAATTATGCACAGTTAACTTTGTTAATTTAAAAAAGTATGGAAATAATTCTTCCATGTCTGGAAAAATATTTTCTTTTTTCCAACGAAGAGGCGGTTTCTCTTTAACTTATTTTTTTTTCTTTGCATAACCTTGATGATGTAACATTCTTTACAGGTAATACAATTTTAGTAAAATCACGTTACACGTCCTGTACGTTCGACTTATGAGTTTAAGAAAACACATTTTCTGAGACTTTCTAAAGAGCAGAATTTGATTTAAACATAAACAATAACATGCCTTCAGTTAAAGCATTAATATTATTATTTTTTAAATCTAAAATCCATTTCATTCCTATATATTTTTTTTTTTTTAGATATAATGCAAAATAAAAAAATGTGGCATTTTCATTTGATAGAATTTACTACACAAATATTTTCCTTTACCTACTTAATGTGGAACTTTGGAGACATTCGGGATTTAACAGTTCACCATATAACATATAACATTTATACTCCAAAACGTTCTTAAACCAACTTTTAAGTAAAATCAGTCTTATAAATAGTTACCTTAAACACAGTGGACAAAAGAAACAGTAGATGTCTTTATTTTGTAGTTTTAAGATTGTAGATAGTAAGTTTATTTAATGGCATTAGTTTTAAATAAGGCTTTATCAGTTTCATGTTGGACATCCAAATTACTTTATTATATCAGTTTACTATACCTCAAGTACTGGAACAAAAGGTGATGTAATTACTGCATGTTCTGTATAAGGCTTGGTGAAACTCTGGGTTCGTGGGTTGGATGTGCACTGAAGGTACAAGAGAAAGATATCAGGTCACATGAGGGCTGACCTGCTGAACGCTGCACTGCATTTAAACTAACGAGTTCATTTACAGGTGATGGAGCTTATTTTACTTAAGGCCGTGGTTCATAAAGGGGGTCTATAAGCATAACCACTGGTTTAATTCTAACCTTTGTAATGCAAAAACAATAATGGCAACTTAACGTCTTTTGCGGCTGTAAAGTTCATCAACAGAAAGCTCTATGAATCTAATAAAGTGACATTTACATTATATTTGTGAAACACGTCTGCACTGATGGGGTCTGTGGAATTTATTTTAAGGTTAAAGGGGCCCCTGTATATAAGAAGTTTGAGAAGTGCTGACTTAAGGGATAGAAAGAATAACTAAGACATACAGGAAGCTGAATTGGGCAGATGCTGGGGTGCCCTGTGCAGTGTGGAAAACTGCATTTATCACTAATCCTTGTTGCCAACAGTCGTTCATTAAGGTAAACGATTATGACCCCCCCCCCCCCCCCTTCCGTTTTCTTTGACGTTTTCTCACCGTTATTTCTCAGGAAGCTCCTGGCTGGCTCACTCTGTACAGCTGGGAGACTGATGTCAGTTTGTGTGCAGCCTCCGAGCAATCTGGCCTTCAGACGATGCTCCTGCTTTCTCGGCCGAATGTGGGTCAGAGATTAGCATAATACCAACTAATCATGAATAACATTAGCATTTACTAAGGCAGTAATTAAAAGGATTAGTGGAAGGGTAGAAATAAATGAGGAATCCCTCCAGTGGCTGTGTTTATGATGTGCTCTGAAGGCTACTGGGCTATAATGTTCAGGAACATGGTGTCTCATGAACACAAGTGTCTTTATATATTTTTATCATTTCTTTTGTTATGTTGGAGCAGATGACCACAAGTATTGGACCACTTGGATTTAGGATTTTAAATGCAAAAATAAAAAACTGGCAAGTTTGAATAAAATGGTGAGCCAAAGGGGATTTTAGTCTGAACCCCGAGTCAATTAAAATTTGGGAAGGCATGCCAGGTGATTTCCTGCTCAGACTTGTTAACTGAACGTCTCTTGCTTTAAGCAGTTATTAACATGAAGGCTGACTATTTTGAGGAAGTCAGTATTTAAAGGCGATTTTCAAATTTCATGAACACTTCTTGAAAAGTTATACTATGTTTCCATTCATAATAATGCGCTTTCATTTCATTTTGTTCTTAAACTTCAACCTGCTTAGGGGCAGCAGGTTGAAAATGAACCACTTGGTTAAATCTGACACATTTACATCATAAACACTAACACTGATTAATGTGTATTGTCCCTGATAAACAAACAAACAAACAAACAGATAAACAAATACAAATTAGCATGATTACTACAAAAAAAACTACAAAAACATGTTAGGATTTACTGTATAATAGGCTTTATGATTAAATAAGTGTGTAATGGGCTGGTGTTTAAAAGGTTAAATGCTAGAGCATATTGAGGATATTGTATTTAGTAATACTATAAACGAATAAATTATTCTTTATTTATCTCAGACTCACATTTATTCCCACTTTCTATTTACGATCACTGTAAACAGGCATCATATCAGACTGATATGTGTCTGATTTCACACTCAGTCTCTCTTCACATTCCACACATAACACCATCACAGGAAAGGAGAACAGATGGCAAAAAGAAGAGCAATAAATAGCTTGCGTTTGGCCACGGTGATAGTTACGAGGTTGACGGAATCTCTCAGCGTCCTGCAGCACATTTTTGAACGCTGAAGGTGCCACACGCCATATGTAAAGCTGAAACCTATTTGTGTAATTAGTGTTAAAATGAGGACCTTTTCAAGTAGCATGTTAGGTCTGCATCCCCTTGGTGCTCTAGCCCTGTGCAGCAGCGCCTGACCAGGATCTGCCCTGCGCAATTACTGAAAAATGGGTCTCTTTGTTGTCAAAAAAGGGTCAGTGGGAGAGGGAAGGAGATGCAAGATGAGGACAGATACAAGGGGACGAGAAAGGAGAAAAGAGGCCGACCTTGTGTCGTGGGCCAAATATATTCCTACCTTACCGTGCAAACTTTACGGACGTCATGGTCATGTGAGCGTGTGCAGACAGATATTCTGGAAAGGTTAAAAAAGGTTATAAACAAAAATAAAATGCAGTGCCAGTGTAGTTACTGTGTAGTGTAGTAATATTGCCCAAGCTTTCTTCTCAGAAAGTCATAACCTGCAGTTATGAATAACATATCTGTAAAATCAGGGTTAAGGTTAGGGTTAGGATCAGACCTGGGGCATTAGTTTTGCACATTTGTTTTGAGTGTTTTTTTTTTATATTCTGTTTATTAAGGTCTCTCTCGAGTACTCAAGTTCTGTGTTTATAGTAGACATCTTTTACGTATTGAAAATCGACCTTGACGGTTGTCCTGTGCTTGTTTCATTAGTGATTAAAATTACAAAGAAAATGAAATAAAATTGCAGCTGTCATGTCTGCATTCGTGCATACATCCCAACAGGAGAAGTTCATGAAGTGTCGTGTTTAATGAAGACATAATACGAGAGGCCAGCAGAAACGCACATTTCATGCGACAGAGGTGCGTGCTTGTCATGTCAATCAAGACCTATTGAAGTAGGGAAAATGACAGACACACACAGAAAAAGAAAGCAAGTACATAGTTTGTTTTGCGACACTCTGGAGCCCTGCTGCTCTTTTCTTTCTGCTGGGTGTGTGTGTGTGTGCGTGTGTGTGTGTGTGTGTGTGTGTGTGTGTGTGTGTGTGTGTGTGTGTGTGTGTGTAAGTAAGTAAGTAAATTAAGTGGAGAGGTTCTAGCAGAATTCCTCGTTTACGCCTTCTCTCTGTATTTTTGTATACAGCTGTCATTGCTTCAATGTTGCTCTTCCACTTAACTGCGTACTTACTGATTTCAAAGCACTACACACACACACACACACACACACACACACACACACACTTACTATCCTTGTACCTGCAGCTAAATTCAAACCCAACCACAGTAACCAAAAGGAAATATTTTGGCTCTTTTAGGTTATGTTTTTGTTTAAAAAAAATATTAATGCCAGAGCCGCAGATGCCGAGTGTCACTAGCTGAAACAGGAGCTGCGAGAATGAATATCTGTAATACCAGTGCATCATAGTACACCAAAACTGTACACTAGCATTGCTTATGTGTTACTATAAAGGGATTCATATTTTACTAGTTTTTGGGACACAGCCTTTTAATCACCAGCTGTTGGTGAAAATGAATTATTTCGGTATGGGTGATTCCACAATCGGGGTGCCATTTATTTTCCACTGATGTTGATTTATAAACATGTGTAAAGTAAAGATAAAAGACATTTTGAACATAGGTATAGTGTCATTCATAACATCTTATGAGCATTTCTGATAAATAACAAAACTTTAATAATGCCATAAAATTACTTTATAATAGTAATAAAAACGTTATTACACACTGAGGTAAATTGTAGGATTGTAGGGTGCGAACTTTGCTGCCTTTCCCACGAGTCACTCAAATAAAGCCTACATTAATTCAACACTGCTGAACACATTCACCCCTACGCAATATTTAAGATATTCCTTAAGTCACATGTTCAACAGGAAATTGCATCATCTGAACTTCCTAAAGAGCATGGGAAGAAGAAAAGCAGTTTAACTTAAGCGTTTTTTTTTAAAATGTTCATCGATATTGTGATATTACCTGGTGAGGTTACTTTGAACGTACGACCCTAATACCCAAATTCTACAACAAATAAATTTTTAATTTAAAAAAAGAGTAATTTATTCGAAGGTTCTCAATGTCCTCCTGCCGTTATCATGAATGCTGACCACATTTTTTTTTAAATATTTGTTAATTCTATGCTGGAAAAAAATCTTATATCATTTTTAACCCTTTTATTAAGAGCAAAATGCAGCTATTGTTTTTTTTTAAAAAAAAGCTAAATAAAAAAAGTAATTTGATTAAGAATGAAATTGTTGTCTCTGATGGGTCAGTTTGAATTGTTAAAGCATGTTTTCTTAGTTTTATTCGTTTTTTTAGGAGTCACAAAGGCCAAGATGTCCCTTTATTGTTTAACAGGACTCGTTAATTCAGCTTGCTCATGCAAACTTCTCTCATCAAACAAACACGCCCAATTATCTGTATTGATCACTTAGCCTGAGTTGTTTTTTCCCCCAGTAATTACAGCCGGTGTTGTCTGTGAGGTGTTCTGACGCCCTCTGGTGCTGCACTTCTGAATTCCTCCAGAGTGATTTAGTCATGGGCCATAAGGATACTTCATTATACAGTATGAGTGATATTTGGGAATGTGAGATAGTACAGAAAGACTCTTTCGGTAGTCATACATCAAAAGGGGTGGAAAATCACTATATGTGATGTATAAGGCTCATTATACATCACAAAGCACAATCAGCACTGGACAGCATTAGGCTACTGCACTGCGATTTTCCTGCAGCATACTGAGGAGGCGATGTGCCTTGCCAATCTTTAATGCCAACCTATTAAAAACACATTGGCGAAGCTTTAATGTGCCATGCATTATTCTGACACGCGTAAATTACGTTTTGGTGGTTCGTGTGAATGACGTGATTCATCAAAACAGCAATAATGTTTTAAACTGTGATTTGTTTGCACTTTGCAGGACCTTATTGCCAAATTGATCTCTGATATATTGCTTGCTACGTGTGCTGGTATCAGTTAACAAGCAGTATATCTTTGCAACCCTATGTGCTATTCTGAATGTTGTATGTTGTATGTTGTGTTTCTTTTTTCCTTAAACGACTTTATGGTTTAATTAAGCTCTAAATCAGTAACACAAAAGGATTGCATGCTCATGTGGTGTTTGCCGTGACCCGGATTCGAACCGGGGTTGCTGCGGCCACAACGCAGAGTACTAACCACTATACGATCACGGC
>CM074948.1:16053815-16091877 GCA_037577455.1 Pangasius macronema | reverse complement strand
CCGTGACCCGGATTCGAACCGGGGTTGCTGCGGCCACAACGCAGAGTACTAACCACTATACGATCACGGCGAGCTACGGAGAGCCGCGTGCAGCGCGCGCTGTACATCATGTGCATCCGTGTGAACGCCTTCAACACGCGCCCATTGCTCACGTTACAGTGAAGCTCGAGTGAAATCAAATAACAAAGCATATGTTTGTGTTTATGGGTTTTTTTAATATATATATATATATATATGTGCATGATGCTGTAGAACATCATCCAAATGCATATTAATACACAGAGTTCCTCCTTTTATCAGACATTCTTCTAGTATAAAATAACACATCAGGATTAAAGGCAAAACACGTGTCTTTTTTTGTGTGTGCAGGATTTATAATTAGAAGCATTACAGCATAACTTCCGGATTCTCAATCATCACGTGGTATATGCGCGATATTCTTTTGTAATATGTAATATAATTGCTTTAAAATAATAAAAAACTTTGGCCATCTTCTTGCCGTGACCCGGATTCGAACCGGGGTTGCTGCGGCCACAACGCAGAGTACTAACCACTATACGATCACGGCGAGCTAGTTGGCAGCTTAACACACACTCAGTTTTCAGTGCTTTTGGGTATGCAGCATGTATTGTGGCTCTGTATTCCCTTACGCTGTTTTAAGGAGGACATTTTAAACCGCTGGAAATTGTGTAGTGATATCAGCCGGGTGCCATTAAACCGGTAGATGCTGATTTAAACCAACATTTTAAACTGCTGCGTTTGAAATGTGTATCAGTCCCTTCCTCCTTCACCTCAAATGCAGTGTAACAAACAAGACATGGCGTTTGCTTCTCTACCTTTCCCCTGGAGCTCGGAGACACATGTAGCTAACAGGTAATGGGAGCTCAGCAGTGTAGTAACCAAAACCACGTCGAGTTTTTTTTAGCCCTTTTAAACACACTTGCTTGTGTGGTTTCTGACACTTCGGGACACTTCGTTATTTATGAAAATGGGAAGAAAAACTTTATTAAAAAAAAAAAGAAAAAAGCAGCACATAGTTTTGTGTCACACTACACAGGAGTGTTGCGTCTGTAACATTTCCAAAGTCCTAAGTTTAGAAATGTTTTGAACGGTAATATAGTCAAACGTTTATTTAGGGTGTAGCCCATTTATTTTTTAATGATTTTTTAAAAAAAATTTCACATATGGCCATGGATTCATAGTCACAATTTCCTGCCAATTAGGCAAACATTTAGGACAGTGTCAGTCCACAGCCATGTACAGTAAAGCTATGGACTCATTCTGTTATGTTATGAAGCTGTTTATGATATTATTGATCCAAACCATTCTGATCATGTGTGGTGTAGATAGGAGCAAGCTTGACTTGTTCACTTCTAGCTTCAGTGTAAAACTACAGTAACCTTCATACATCAGCAGTGACTGCCTGTATAAATGGTCTGGGGGTAAACTGTACACAATTCATTCTGACCAAACCATTGCTTTAAGAGTGTGCTGTTGACAACACACATCCTTATTTCACTGTTAAACCTATAGGCATTTTTTGGGCCATTATAGACTACTTAATGTCATTTCAAAATATGCCGGTTAGCCCGTAAAGCTTTGTAAAGCATATACAAAACAACATATAACATTAAATAAAGCTATAATATATTTATAACACCTCTTTGAAAGCCTAGACTTGAGCCATGATAGCACTAATGCTTTGTCTATTTATAGTTAATGTCTAGGACATAAAATAACAAAGTGACCTCTAATGACTAACTCGTGTAGTGCCAAATCGACTGGCTATAGCATAAGCCTACTACTGTACTAACAAGTAAACTATATTTAAACAGCGTACCTTTGCAAGTAATATGGCCTGCTGTTTGACATTTAGCATGACAGCATGACTTTTTGTACATGGCCTGATTCTTAAAGAGGAAATCGTAACATGGTATGCGTTGGCCTACAGTCTTCTCATACGGTCAGCTGCGACCTACCTTTATGCAAAATGATCCTGTAGCCATCTCAGGTCAGCTCGTAACATCTGTGTTTAAGAGCCAAGCATTGTGCACCGTGTTACTGAAACTCGTAAATCCTGCATCAGTATGTCAACATATAAGCCTCAGTGACTGCTGATCTGATTTCTAACATTATGAAACATTATGAAACATTCAACGAATTGATTTCTGGCAGGAAAGATAATCTCTTAGTCAATTAAAATTTGCTTTGGGTATACACTTAATTGAAAGCCTAACAGAAAGGAATCTGCATCCTAAATGCATTTTCCGTTTTTTTACCTTTTACCTTAATTTTTTATTTTTATATTTTCATTTTCTTTTCTATTTTAATGATATAACTGATATCCAAATTTGGAGACATTTAAGATATTTCAGTTGATATTTTGGAAAACGCACACATGCACACGAACACACACACACACACACACACACACACACACACACACACACACACACACACACACACACACACACACACTAATCTTTCCTTAACTAAATCTCATTGATCCTAACTCATATTAGACCCTACAACATATTGTATAATTTTAGACTTCACCCATCCACCTATTTAAAAAAACATACAAATAATAGAAATGTATCAGTGCCAGACATTTATGTCAGACATCATATGTCAGACAGTTGCTTTAAATTTTTTATTTTTAAATGAGGAATAGCCAAAATGTCCAAAAATTTTTAGTTTTGCTCTTGTGCTCTTGACATCTTGTGACACTTGTGTACCATCAAAATGAATTAGATTTTTAACATCTGTACTAATATCACTAAAAACACTGAACCGAAACATTGACCCAAATTTAGTCTGTGATATTAAGATTTAAAAATTTATATTTTACAATTAAAAAAATGTAAATGAAAACTTTGATACAATTGTAGAGCTACATAAATGCATTGCTTTAATATAATGGTTAGTCTATAAAGAAGTCAGATAAATGCAAACCTGAGAGCAAGAGAATATACAATATATGCATGAAATAATATATTTGCTTTTAGATCAGTAGAAAAAGCAAAGTAATTTACATCTAATTTCTTCAATAAAACAACATTATGAATCTGAACTTGCCAAAATGCCGGAGTGGTGAACAGGTGAAAATGTTAATGTGCTGGTTAGTCTGTCATCAAAATACACTATATATATAAAATTACAAATATATTTCATACATTTCTGCCATGTTTCGCAGTATTTATACATCTTAAATCATGCCATGTTTTGCAGTAAATAGTCCTTAAATAAATAGACTATTTACTGCTATAAATTCTTTTTCTTTATTAGGCTAAGAAAATAGGTTTCTGCAGGATATATTGCACTTTAAAATGATTTCACACACCTAATATTATTATTATTATTATTATTATTATTATTATTATTATTATTATTATTATTCACCCAGTCATTAAACATAAGTACAGGTTAAAACCAGCTGGAGCAAAAAAAAAAGAAGAAGAAGCAAAGAACACAAGCAGCACAGAAGTTTAATAGAGCAACGTGTTTTCACAAAAACTGCACACAGAACAGCTTCTACTGTAGAATAAAACGCATATACAGCAATTCATTTCTCTTACATAACGGAGCTGAAGGGGTTCCTGAGCTGCCACGTATAGAGGATTTCCCCCGAGTTTGGGACAAAACCTGCATTAAACACTCCCTTGTGGTTTCCGAGTGCATTAATCAGTGGTGGAGTGAACGTGTGAACCGAGGCTCCATACTTAGTCTCGTCTATCTGTAGAGTAAAATAGCACAGCTCTCTGGCTCTCAGAATTGGAAATCCTCAGTGTGACACACTGTCATAGCGCAGTGTGAAGAAGCAGGACTCGCAGCGCGCGCGCTCTCTCCCTCTCTCCGGCTATCTGTCTGTCTTCCTGCGCTCGCGACACACACCCCGTGGAAAAGTCTCAGAAGGCCATCCATCACGCGTGGGATAAAAATAAACGCAAAGAAAAAAAAAGCCTGATCATTTTTATTAAATGAGGAAAAACTAACCAGCTGCCTGGCTTATTTCCTCAGGTTATAGATGAGTGGGGAAAGTTGTCGGCAGTTTTTCAGTTTTTTTTTTCTTTCTTTTTTTTTTTTTTTTTGGAGGAGCACTTCACCATTCCTCCTCCTCCTCCTCCCACCGCACCTACTGCAGCCAAGTCAACTCTCACACTGCTCCCCTGTTTGCTTTGTCACGTGCGATCATTTGCACTAACTCACAGAAATTCAATGTATCGGAAAGCGACGTTTTTTTTTAGGTCCACTTTACTTACTTGTGTTTTTTTTTAATGTGAACAAAAACACGGCACACACTGTAGTTGCACCAAAATCCTGCTTTTTTTTTCAGCTGCCGGTGTCCGCAATGTCTTGCTGTAAGTGTGTGTGTGTGTGTGTGTGTGTGTGTGTGTGTGTGTGTGTGTGTGTGTGTGTGTGTGTGTGTGAGAGATAAACTCGCCTCTTTTCTGTGCATGTTGCTTAATCTGTGTGCTAAGTAAGAGCCAGATTTCTCTCCATGCACTACAGACTGTGCGGTTTGTTATCATAACTGATTATGAGGGCAGATTACATAACTGGTATAAATAGAAATTATGAAAGATACAGACGTTGATTTCTCAAGCGATTTGGGGTCCGAAGCTTTTTTATTTTTTTATTTTTTTATTTTATTCCCACAGACTCCCGAGGATTTTCCATACACAGCACCCCTCAGGTGTGATTCTGATGTAAAACTGATTCTGATATAATCTATATAAAACATACAAAGCTTCCAAATGTTTATTTATTAAACAGCATTAAATGGTGATGCTTTAATAATAGTCACTGTTTAGATTTCATGTATTTGTTCAGTCAAGCCATATAATTATGCATTTTAGGACATTTTGTTTTTGTATAGCTGTCCACAAGGTACCCCCTACCCCCAACACACACACACACACACACACACACACACACACGCTAGTGTGTATGAGGTCAGACATGCATCTGTAGCACTAAAATAACCAGGGTTATATTTTTAAAACACTGTGTATACATTCAGCTGTTTTCATATGGTATTTGGCGTGGATTATTTTCTCATGAACAATTACAAATGTATTAAATACTCATTCAGAATGAGCTAGAATTGAATGGGCAGAAGAGTTTACTGAGCTCGACCGCCATCATAAGCAGCTTTTAAACTTGAACATCAGCCTGCATGGATTTGCAGTGTAAGGACTGATGTGTTTGGGCTGAATGACTCTGATGGATGCACAGTGTATATGATATGTGCTGCTGTTAGAATGGAGAGGCGAGCGCGACTCCTCTGCCGGAACAGAAAGTGTGCTTGTGGAATGGTGGTTGCTGAGGTCTGGACCAATGCCATCATTGTGCTCGTGCAATCTTTCTGCCAACACTGTGTACATAGCACTTATTCTGTATTATTACAATAACCCATATAATATTTTCACAATGGTATTAAACCTGCACAAAATGATAACAATAACAGTAAATAATGTTTTACAATGGAAGTAGTAGTGAGTAGTGCTATTTCAAACATCAATATCTAATTATTATTATTATTATTATTATTATTATTATTATTATTGTTGTTGTTGTTGTTGTTGTTGTTGTTATTCTCTTTCTTCTTGTTTTGTTTTGTTTCATCCAGGTAGGCTCTGTTTTCTCATAGCAAAATTGAGCAGATTCCTAAAGCTAACTAGTCTGTCAGAACCGAATCGAAGCTTTATAGTGTTATTACAGTAAACGGGGTTTATAATGTCGGAATCCGCTCATTTCGGTTTCTCGACTCGCTGCGCGTTCGTACGCAAACGGCGCGAGCGCGGCGGTGAGGCGGAAGTGAGCGGCGCAGGGCGCGGAGCGGCGCGCGGAGGGCCAGCAGCGCCTCAGCCAATCAGAGGCGAGAACGCCGATTCCAAGAGCTGCGAGCAGCAGCGACGGCAGGCAGACAGAGAAAGTAAAGGCGCAGACGTGCCCAGTTCCAAAAACTCTGCCTCTTCTGGATCGCGTTCAACTCAACCACTAAAAACCTATCCAAAAGTCTGACTCGCAGAGGAAGGAAGATTAGAAAAAAAAAAAAAAAATCTGAGGTGTTCGCTGACTTGATTTTGCCGCCTGTCTGCCAAGAATTCTCTTCCGGTGTGCATTTTTTGAGAGCACTGCAGCGTGAAAAGAAAGAAAGAAAGAAAGAAAGAAAAAAAAAACAATCTAAAAAGTAGGCTACGTTTTTTTGAATCTGAGACATGTGAAGGTACCGGCTTGAGTTTCACACCGCTTCCTGGACACCCGTTTAAATCCATGCAATACAGTGCAATGGTACGTTACCATGGAATATAATATCTTGCAATCATTTTGTGAATACTTTTGAAGTTAATGTGCAAATGTAATCCTGTGCCTTGTGGAGACGGTAGTCCATAGCCTAATGTAGTCCCATGTTTCGAGTGAATTGGATGTGAAAGCTGCCGGAGAATGGCGGTGGTATACTGTATGTTGGATTGTTTATGTTGTGCATTGGCAGCCTTCCTATGTGGGTCATAACGTCGTGTGTCAGAAGTCGGTGGCAGGGTTTGCGCCTAAAGAGATCAGTCAACTCTTGGCATGTCTCCTGCTTTTCGCTAACTCGCCCCCTTGTAGCACTGCACTTTTGGCACGTCGCACAGCCACAGAGTGAATACTCGGGCAAGTTGTGTTTTAGCCAAGTGGCTGAATTTGACAACACCGCTGCTTTCGACTTGCCAAGTTTGCGTTTGCCTTGCGTGGTTTAAATCCGTTTATTTACACTGCTGCGTTCTGCACTTTGTTGCTTTGTGACAAACTTGATTTTGAACTTTTAGACGCTTAAAAAAAAAAAATCTCTCATGGTGTGAAATTCTTTCGCGAATGAATGTGTACGCATAAAGTCTGGCGGTTGTTTGACCTTGAGTGAAACCGTGCGCCGTGGCTGAAGCGCGATCCCGCTAAGCAGACATTGTGTCCGCGTGCGCTTTTGCGGCGTGACCGCGGACGCTGTGCGTTAGTTGGCCGGACAGGGGGTGGAGTGGAGTGCGGAAGGCTTGCTAGACTTTGACATGAGATTACGACGTGACGTGATGTGAATAAAGATCAGTGTCGCAAAGCCGAGAGCTCCTGTGATCGGTCAGTCTTCTTCTCCACGGGTCCAGGCCACAGCACACACACACACACACACACACACACACACACACACACACACACACACACACAGTTCCTGCACCTTTTTAATTTCCCTCGTGTTAAAGAAGCGCGCCAGAGGCTGTAGAGACAAGCAGTGTAAAGTAATTCACTTAGCAATAACTTCCCAATGTGATCTGCAATCCGTGCTGGGATTCCTTCACTCCGTTTTGTGTCACTTTGTACATCGTAATTGTAGCTTCACGCGCAGAAAATAGTTTTGGTTCAAAGTCCTGTAAACTAGATAAACAAACTCTGCGCTGTAGAACCACCAATACTAAAAAAAAAACACACACACACACTGGAAAAACCTCTCATCTAACATAACCACACAAAGAACCGGTTCTGTAGGAAGCACACACACACACACACACACACACACAGGCCTCACTGCTTTAAGTCGACGTGGTAGAACAGTTTTGAAGGGCCTGGCGGTTTGTCCCACCGTGACTTGAACACTGCATGGAAAACACACATGCATATATGTTCTTGTAACATTGCAAAGCTGAAAAAAAAAAATCAAGGTTACACTTGATTTGAAACGTTGAACAGTTCTGTCATCAGCCATGATGTATATATTAAATAGATTATTCTTAAATTTGCTAGCTGACAATATCTGCACCCTGAGCTATGGTTTATGCAGTGCTAAAAATGTAAAAGCCATGATTACTTGAACCTCATACTGCATTGCATTAATGTTATTTAAAATATCTTAAACTGTATATATAGTATTGAACTGAATGCATAAAAATATTTCTGGGGATAGAGATTATGCCATGAGTCTGTAACATGCAGTGGGGAAATGCGTGTGAAGTGTCGGTGCTGTGAGTTGAAGGTGGGCTGTGTGGTAGGTATAGGGAACGCGTTTGCTGGAAGAGGAGGAGTACTGACTTGGTAATGAAATGAAAAAAAAAAATCGTGAGACTGATTTGTTAGGATCCAGCAGACTAGAGGGTGTTACCGTCCGATATAATATCACGTTTGAAAGCACGATCAGAAATTTGGCGCCTTCTAGTTTTCGACCTGCACTTGTGACATTCTTCAAGATTTCCCCTTTAAAGCAGCATCAGAGAGAGAGAGAGAGTGAGAGAGAGAGAGAGAGAGAGAGAGAGAGAGACAGACACACAGACAGTGGGGTTTTTTTCTCTCCACTTCACTCCGGCTGGAGCGCGGTCTCTGCGGATGCGTGCAGTGTTCCTCAAGGCTCTCGGCTTCAGTCTTTTGTGCTTCTGAGCTCTCGTGGGAATCTTTAAATGCTCGAGCTGGGATCTGCGAAGTTCGCCGCCGGTCTCTGATGAAGCTTTTCTCTGGCTTTTGAATGAGGACAAGTTCCACTCGGCCGTGCACGGTGCAGCACGGACTCGGGAGGATGAAGCGATAATAACCGGACTTTGGTGACCGATCGATCTTATCTGCACTGGCGGCCCAGGTCATGATGTATTCGCCGATTTGTCTAACGCAGGTAGAGCTTTACGGATTGCTTATTGACCAGGCTTTGAATATTGCTGAGTACGCAGAGTAGCTGAGTTTCATGTAGTGAAATGCAAACTACTGTATTCAGTGCGACGGTTCTACATTTGAATAAAAATAGTTTTTATTGAAAGTGTTGTAGGAGAAAGCGCGGAGATGGACCACAGCCTGCAGTGCGCCTTAATGAAACCATCCGTTTCAGTTCACTGAGAAATGTGGACTTTGTTCTGAATCAGGACCATGTTTTACATTCCACTTAAAAAGTTCCTCGCGTGTGCCCGGTAAGAGTGNTGAAGATGTCAGGTTGCATTACATTATTTTAAAAGAGCGCATTAACACTGGACATTTACATCGCGCGTAAACCACCTAGTTTACTTCAGCCATAAATCACACGCCCGCTGGCGCACGCAGGCTATAGGTTTACTGAAGATTTGTGGTGTAAAACACGTGAAGAGTCAGAAACCGAGCTCAAAGCGATCGTTCCGCGAAGTGAAAAGGCGCTTTCGCTGTGACTCGGTGGATTTGGACGCCTCTCTGTTTGCTCTTGCTCGGTGTACTTGGCCAGAAGCGCGCAGACTTTAAACGGAGAACCACTAGCCGAGTGAATTAAGATGAAAACAGCGATAAGGCCGATTGAGCGGTTGGACCGAGTCCTCCGGCTTTGGCTGACACAATTTTACTGTTTATATTTTGCTTGGCACCACCAAGTGATTGACTGAGATATGGTTTAGTACAAAGGAGGGCTGAACCTGGCGCAAAGACGAACTTCACACACAGCCGACACATGGATTAAGCCTAATGTAGTCTGCTGTAGCCTTGAACTTTACATTACACTGGACATCCCATAATACTATGGCGAAAACGTGAACTATAGAATTTCTACACGCATGCTTAATGTATAACTACACCAAGTTATTACTACCATGAAAGAGTTACAAGGAGAAAGTCCTGTAAGCCATGAGCCAATTAAAGTCATTATCCTTATAATAATGATATAATGATATGATCTAGTGGATCTTTATATCATATCATTAAATCTGGAATTATGCGATTTCCAGAGTTATCATTAAGTAAAGTGCCTTTATGTAAAAAACTAAAAAAAATAAATAAAAAAATAGGACCACATGGAGTACATTTTTACACTGTGCATTTGAGGTCTTAGTCAAATCTCCTTTCAGGAATATGTCTTAAAGTCATATTACTCTGGACAGATTATTTACATTAAAATGTATTAAAAATAAATATTATTAATAATAATTCGTTATTACATTTATAAACTGTACACTGCAGAACTATTCTTCAGGACCTGTGTAAAATTCATAAGACAATTATTTTTCTTTTGCGTGCATCAAATGATCTCGCACGTCATAACAAAGACATTTTGCATCATTTAAAAGCATTTCTACGCAGAGATATAATTTTGGGATAAAGACATTTTAAGGCCAAAGTTATTTGTGTACTACAATAGGCCACATCTAGCTCAAGGATTGATATAAACTGTAATATTAAAACAGATCGTAATAAGATTGTACTGAAACTAATTGCAATGCGGTCTACAAAATAATTCAAACTTTGTAACTGTTGTCTTGGAGCTTTAAAAAAAAAAAAAAAAAGATAAATGAACATCCCACGTCTGCGTTATTAACTATGCCAAAATTCCCCATGTTTAATAGTAGCAGACTACAAAAGTCTACAATGTTTATAATACTTAGTTGTGCAGTTTTGTTGCTGAGTTGTGTAGTTCCTGAGCGGTGGTTAAGTGTTGGTGTGGTGTGTGTAAGGGGGAGAGATAGGGGAGTGCAGTGCTGGTTGCGGTTTCCCAAAGAGCAGTAAGCTGCCTGCATAAATAAAGAATAATCTGTGGTTTAACTCTTCCAGCACCCCTTCAGCTTTTAGTGGAGTTTAGGAGCAAGAAAAGAAATGCGCACTCATTTTTTCCAGAAAAAAATAAAGGTCTGTTTCCATTTGCTGAGATTCTTGAGATTCCCACACGTTGTCTTTCAACTAATTCCACTTCTTAAAGAAACAACTGAATATCTTATCTAACATCTAATATTATTTAATTCAGTAAACGTGAAGACTAGTAACAGTAGTAACAGTATCATTCGCTTTCGAAAATGTCCTGTAAATTTACCTGAGGTAAGACAGATAGTCATGTGTTTTATCTTATTGACGCATTTATTGTACTTTGGTTAAAAATGTGAAATACTGCCCATATGTTAATAAATTGCCTTTAGAGCTGGCGGCTGATTTGGCGTAGCGCTTTGCGCAGTCCAGCTAGCATGTTGCGGTGGAGGAAGCCGAATAGGCCTGTAGTGTGTAAGACGCTTGTGAATTGAGCCTGTAGGTGTTACTGCTTGGCAGCAGACTTTTTTTTTAATGGCACTCTTACAGAGCTTTGGAGCAGAAGGAATGTCAGGATTGAGCCAAGATGCCATTTTCATTGTCCATCTTGGTTTGATTTTAAGAGGGGCTGGGAATAATTGCTGCTCATTTCGGCTAACAACTTAAGTGACCCCCCTGGACCACGAAACGTCCCAACGGCAAAGCAGTCCTATTGCTGGAAATGTCAAACTTTCCCTTTGTTTTTTAAAATTCATTTCCTTTTTCAGAGTCCTACTGTTTTTGCATAAAAGTTTTTTTTTTCCATTTAGCATAGCAAATGTTTTTTTTCATTAACATCGATGATTAATAGATTCTGTCTGCACCACTGTTTTTGCCGGCTTTGTTAGAGAGGGTCGTGTGGGCCACTGCAGGGCCGTGAGGCAGCACTGCTGCAGGAATGCAGGACTGTTTGATAAGAGAGCTGTACGTGTGAGGGACACATGCCTCGGTGCGCTAGCACATACAGCTCCGATAGTGGGCAGAGAGAGAGCCACAGAGAGAGAGAGAGAGAGAGAGGGAGAGGGCGAGAGAGAGGCAGGGGAGAGCGTTAGTGCTGCTCATCTAACTGTCTGCTGTATGTTGGCACGGCGTGAGCCAACGTGGTAAACAGTGGTATCCTCGTCCTGTGTGCCTGCAACACCTGCAGCCCCACACAGGCCAGCGTCGCTGTAAACTCAGCAGATATGGTAGACGAACCCTTCTTTCATTGCGGTGTCAGGTTTTTGTATATTTAATTTTTAAAAAATGCTCAGTTGAAAAAAGGAATGGCTTCTATAAATAGTAAACCACAATACAGAAGACCTTGTTGAGCGTGTATATAATGCATGTGCGCTGTATTTGTAGTTGCTCAGCGTGTGTAATTGTTTTAAGGGCTTTTGTGGTTTTGAATCTTTTAACGGCTGTCAAGTGACTTTCATCTCCTTTTTGTGTGCTTTCTAAATAGTCAGTTTTGTTTGTTTTGTTTTCTGAGAGGTAAGTTGTTTTTTTTTTCTCTTTTGTTTTTGGCCAAAATACACTCTTGGCTGCTTGATCAGGAATCCTATGCCAAAAAGGTCACTTCTACTCCTGTTCACTGACTTCCTTGTATTTTTTTTGTCTTTCTTTTTTTTCTCTTTTGCTCTTCTCCCAGGACGAGTTCCATCCGTTTATCGAGGCACTCCTTCCTCATGTGCGCTCCATCGCCTACACTTGGTTCAACCTGCAGGCCCGCAAGCGCAAGTACTTCAAGAAGCACGAGAAGCGCATGTCCAAGGACGAGGAGCGCGCCGTAAAGGACGAGCTGCTGAGCGAGAAACCCGAGATCAAGCAGAAGTGGGCATCACGCCTGCTGGCCAAGCTGCGCAAGGACATCCGGCAGGAGTACCGTGAGGACTTTGTGCTCAGCGTGACAGGCAAGAAGCACCCGTGCTGCGTGCTTTCCAACCCTGACCAGAAGGGCAAAATCCGACGCATCGACTGTCTCCGCCAGGCGGATAAAGTTTGGCGCCTGGACCTGGTGATGGTGATCCTGTTCAAAGGCATCCCGCTGGAGAGCACGGACGGAGAGCGCTTAGTCAAATCGCCCCACTGCACCAATCAGGCGCTCTGCGTCCAGCCGCACCACATCACCGTGTCAGTGAAGGAGCTCGATCTCTTCCTGGCCTACTATGTCCAGGATCAAGGTAAGTGCACTGAAAGAGTGGAAAGAGTGGAAAGGGAGATGTTACTGCCAGTGTTTCAGGCGGTGAGCTTTGTCTATGAGTTACACAGGCCTGAGTAACTCATGTCTGTTAAACCTAACTTCATTAACAATTTACTGTGATTCTACTCAACATGAAATCCTCCAAAGAAGCAATAATATTGAGATTATTTATATTCTGTTGTTTCTGTCCATTACATTTTCCAGTATTCTATCCATTAAATCTGCCATTTTTATTTCTCTGATTATAATGTAATATCAAAACGTCAGATGGAAGAAGCTAATGATCTTTGTTTGAAATTTGTTTTAGTGTACTTTTAAGGCAGTCACTACACTCTTATTCAAGTTTAATGGCCCAGAATAAGCAGTAAATCAGCAGAATAAATGTACTGTAAGACATGAATTTTTTTCAGATTATTTTCCCTTTTTTTTACTAAAATATTTTTTTCATCTTTTGTCTAAATTTTAGAGATGAAAATTAATTAAGTTTATTAATAGCAGAATAATGTGGAGCTCTATATATAATTAAATACCATGGAGTATATATATATATAACTTTAAATATTTTAAAATAAGAAGAGTTTAGATAGTAGATACAATACTACTATATAAATTTCAAACAGTAGATTGAAAGGAGCTGTCAAAAAAAAAAAAAATCCAACCTACCTGCTACATTGTTTTTTTTATGGTGTCCTTTATTGTTTAATAATTTTTTTACATAGTACATATTAAAAATTTCAGATTCCTACTCCAGACCTATAAACCCAGTTTAACTTGTCTGAAAAGTCTTCATCTCTCCCCGTCAAAAATCCGCAATTCTAATAAAAGTTGGCGTAATCCAATCATTTAAACGTCTTTCCTTATTACATTAGATGCCAAAATAATGTTTGTGTTTTATTGTAGAATACATGCGAGCCTGCATGTGTTTGAATGGTTGTGCGAGGAGGAGGTGGGTTATCGCCAGGCTTAGCGCCTCCATTTTGTATGAGTGAAGTGCCAGGCTAAGCAGAAGGCATAGCGGAGGGACAATAATGGTTGCCACTGGCACCAGAGTTGGCATCACCCTCTCTTTTGTGTCTTTGTAGGACGACGTGCATTCGACCGTTGACACTCAACCGTGGCCTAAATCTCTTATATTGGTTTGAACCGAGAGATACAAGCTAGCAGCTTTTGTGCCATTAAGAAAAAATGACAGTTTAACACTATTTTGTTAAAATGAGTATTTTTTTGTGCAGTTTTAACAGCATCCAGCATGATACAGGGAATTCTGCAAATAATCAGAAAGCGTGGTCTGAATTTATTGGTAAATATTATAAAGTTAAGCCAAAATGTGACCTTTATTTAAGTAAAAAATCCCTTTTAATTAATATTTTGTCCAGATATACTGTTTGCTGCTCTTTGCTGTGTTTTTGTACTGTGATGGTAAGAGACAATAAACTATAAACTAAGAGTAGTGAGTGAATAATGATCTCTGTTTAGGGCTTTAGTACATTACAGGTGCAGGTTTTGCCCCATGGACCCTGTGCCCATCTCCAAATAATGCCCCCACATTGTAGCAGCATATCCAGGGCGGCCATTTTGTTTGTGTTGTGCTAGGAGAGTGGCATGGAGAGTGCCAGTGATGGAGGAATGGCGGTTGGCATCAAATCCTCTTTGTCTGCTTGCATGCCTTTGATTCGTTAGCTGGCATCTGCAATGCAGTGGGCATGGAGGAAAGTTTTTGACATTGGCAGAATGGCAACCGTCGTGATTTCTTTTGTAGAATCCACACGACGCTTTTTAAATTCACAATATGACAAAAATGTTAACTGGATCTCTAACAGAATTAGATGTTTGTGAATCACTTCGCTTAAGTGAATAGCAGCTGTGGATTATTGGTTGAAACCAATAGTCACTAAATGGCAAGCGGTCTACCGCATAACACAAACTTGTTACCACAACTAGTTCAGCCTGGCATCTTGTGCCACTATTATGACCGGTGCTGCTACACAGCGGTAGTTTTAACATTAGCCTGAGCCACATGGCACAGGAGGAAACACCGGGCACTCTGCCCTCGGTTTTTGTGAATCACACTAAGCTAGCTGGACTGTGTTGCAGTACCCTGGTGAATGGGCAGTTCAGTGCAGGGGTAGGGAGAATAGCAGGAAGGACTGGTACGCTAGGCGGCAGGCATCATGCCATGTCCAGCCTCTGTGCCTCACTGAGCCCAGTGTAGCCATTGTGGCAGTCTCAGTACCCAGCATGTATGCTGTTCAGTCTCCTTCCTTCACAAAATTACCGCCCTATTACGATCAGCCTTATCTGATCAGCCTTGAAACATTTGAAAAAAAAAAAAAATCTACACCTTGCTTCATTTTTCACTGTGGACCTGAAAAAAAAAATTTAAACAAAAACAACAAGGATCAAAGAAGGTGAAACGAGTCTGCTTGTAAGTTTTGGCTCAGGTCCATCCTTACAGACGTACAGTTTATTCATTTGAATACATTTTGCTGCTTACCAAAGACCTGCGTATTTGCCATTATAGAATGTGATCATATTTCCAAAATTTCAATGAGCTTGTCCTACAAGTCAAGTCAGGACGTGTGAAGTAAGGAACATTTCACATCGCTTTCATTTCATAACTCATAACAACACTTCATGTAAAAGGGAAGTGCCCTAATATTTAGCTTTCAGTTACTGATCACTTTACAAGAAATGCTCTAATATGGCTATTTTCATTTTATTGCTCATAATTTATGGTATGGAAAAGGAGGAAAAAAATGCACAGAAAATGCACAAGAGGATCAGGGAGATTATATTAAATCAAACATTTAGAAAATTATATAAAATAAACAGTTTGATGTTATTTAAGCCGTTTAATTTTTTGTCTCCAGCAGTTTGGACTCAGACCGATTACTTTTTTTCTTTATTAGATAAACACAGAATTCCAAGCTTTGCAGTTACTTTATATGAATTAACTACTGGTTTTTACTTTTCATAAATATTTACAATTTCCTAGTACTAGTAGTAGTGTTTGTTACAGATATCTGGCCAGGTTCGTCTGGAGCTTGAATACATGATGGTATAAAATTCATAAAATGCGCCATCATACAAATGTGTTTCATAAACTGGGATCGATGTATGACTGTGCCTATATTTTGATGGCCTTCATCCATTTTTTTTAATACACAGTCATTTGGAATGTTTTTCTTTTCGAGCTATTAGTTTTGGTAACATAAGTTCCTACGCTTTTTTTCTGTGCTGTCAAGGCCATGTAAAATCTATTTCCTGTGCTTTTCTGGAATTGATAGATAATCAGCATCAAAGCATTGCCCCATTTACTCTAATTTTAATATAACAATTTTCATAATTTTTTTTCTTTGAAAATACAAGCATTTTATCTGTGCGCTTTCCAGATGGCAGATTATTTATTATTTGTTTGACCATGTTGTAGATGCATGCTATATGAGTGTGCAACTTAGCTTTTGGCCTCTGTGTCAGGACCTTGGCTAAAAGATGCGGTGGGTGTCCTGTGAAGTTAAATTGAGCACATCGGATCTGTAAAAACACAGAGGTGGCCGGGGCATGCAGGGGCAGACTGGGGGTTTGAAGAGGATTGTGTGGAGGGATTGAGGGTGCACACAGAGCCCCCACGCCTCCCATGACCTCTACATGTGTGGGTCAGCGGAGCAACCCACACTGGCTTGACTAAAGCCAGCCGTTTGTAACACTCCCTCTGTACACCTTGCGTGTGTGATGGTGGTGTTGAGCATGTATTTACCACTTTGAGGGAAATGTTACAGCTGGCCTAGTTTTCCAGTTGGCTTAGTCTGTGGTAGAGTCAGGTCTAGCCACACTGACCTCCAGGTTACCACCCCTGCCAGTGACTAAGTACTTCATCTCCTTTTCTCCTTACAACTCTCACATTCTCTCTCTCTCTCTCATTTCCACTTGTAGCAGTAGTTTACCCGGGGCTGTTCCAGACCTACAATGCCAATTGTACACCACACTCAGAATCTGGTCCAAAGGGACAGCTGCCCAGATCCACAAACACACGCACTCTCTCTCTGTCTTTCTCTCTCTCTCTCTCTCACACACACACACACACACACACCGATCCACAGACGCAGAGATGGTTTGGACTTTGGAGCACTGACAACAGCTTGTGTCAAAAACCGCTACGAGCGAACAAGCAAAAGGGACGCCTTCGCTCTGCGGCATTTGTTTTTGTTTAGCTATTTATTTGTTTGTTAGCTAATTGTTTCCAGTGAGCCGTAGTGGCTGTGGTGGTTGTAAGGCTATCCGTTTGGAGAGAGAAAGAGAGAAAGAGAGGAAGCGTGTGGTCGATCCATTTGTAGGCCTGCAGCTACTGACTTGGTCCTAAAACCAATGCAGATGGTTCTCCGCTTCTCTCCCACTCTGTGTGTTCCACCACTGAGTTTGGAGCAACAACGCACGACTTGGTTTCAGTTGTGGAAATGAAAGGCAATAGCTTCTGTTTGATGTTTTAGTACACTGGTGTACCGCCACATTAAACATAAAGGGAGAACGGGAGGGGGGATTTGCTGCTACAACTTCAGTCCAAATGGTAATCTCAGCAGCCCACAGGTCTTGTACGTGTGTTTTGTTTTTTTTTTGTTGAAGTTCCACTTTAAAAAAGAAAAAAAAAAAAAAACTTGTTTCAGCAAAAACATACATTTCTTTCTTTGCTCTAGATTTGCCTAAGTCTCACTCTCCAAAAAGGGATTGCTATCAAAAGAGGGCTTTGCTGTAGACCTGAGCTTTGTTCATTTTTTGTTAGTGCTTGTCTGAGCACGAGAAAAAAAAAATGCTATAGCAACACAATACGCCTTAACTTTATCTCAAGGGCAAAAAAGGAAACAAGCCAATGCCTGAGTTTCTTGAGAGTTCACTCATTTAGGTCAGCAATTTAGTAATTTCTTGCCCGTTTGCTAATTTTAGCGGTAAAACAAAACAAGAGCTGAATGTCTAAGACACAAGCCAGTTAGGATATGTTAATACAGCAAGCGTAGTATTGAAAACTTGGCAAACATGCATTTTTTGGAGGGTTCAGTTTGAGATGTGAATATCTGTTGCATACAAAATTTCAGTTCGATCGCTCTCCTGATCCTACTTCTGATCCTGCACCATCCCACTCTGGAATGAGTGCTGCTGAGAAGCTGAAGGTCATTTGGGGAAGATTTGTGTTTGTGCTGAGCAGGCAGTAAGGCCTTTGCCTCAAACAAGGCTGGAGAGCTGATTAGTATTCTGCACGGCCTGCGGTGACTACCTCACGTAAAGCCATAACCTATCGAACACATTCCCTTAGTCTAATCCATTTAGAGCTCCCTCCAGCTCTTTGGCCTTCTTTATTGATTTCCCTCCCCTCCATGTAAGACCCCTTTTTCTCTTCCCCCTCCCTCGCTCGCTGGCTCTCTGCTTCGCTGTTGCCTCAATTCCGTGGTCTACTGGTACTCCATATACTGCTGTAGAGAACTGTTCATTCCTTCACTTCTCTTTCCTGTCTGGTGTATCTTGTTTTTTAGGTCTGTCCTTGCTAACTGTAGCTTATTTTTTTCTTCAAGTGTGCCTGCTTGCGTTGTATGTCTTGTATGAATTTCCTGCATGCCTTTTGCCTATAGTACACTTGAACCTTAACCCTAGTTCTTGGTACTTGTCTTTTGCTTTCTGCTCTTTGTCTCTGTTTTCACTCAGCACCCCTCCCCATGGTCAGTACACTGAGCTGGATGTTGTAAGTAGGCTTCACGATGGTGTGTGTTTCTCTGTGTGTGTGTGTTGTATCATTTTGCAGATCACTCTGTTGTACTTCAACTGTAAGCTCTCTATAGCCCCCCCAGTCCTCTTTCACTCTAACACTCTCCATGGCGACAACACCATTTACTTATACATGCCATTTTAATATTTGGGCATATGTACAAGTGCTGCTGAGAGACAGAAATTTATTTTGGAATGATTCATCAAACGAGCTTCAAGCTCTTAATCACTGTTGACCCTCAGTCTGTGCCAGAATTAGCGAGAATGGGAAAATATGTCTGAAAATGTACTTGCATTTCAGGGGTCATGTAGAAGCATCTCCACTTTGCCTCTTTAGTTTTTTTTCCAAGAGCTTATCTTGTATTTTCAGCATTCACTTTCCTGGCGTCCCACGTCATCAGTGCAGAACCCGCAATGCTCAACTGCTCTCCAGGGCCCTGTTGAGCAAAGAGCATCACCAGAGCCCCTCTCTCCTTCGCTTGCCTCCCACGCCTCCCTCAGAAGAAGACTGATGGGTTCATCGTCCTTTTCTATAGCTCACTGTACGGGGTGTCTGGGTCTTGTCCACCACTGCCACATTTACTGTCTCCAGCTGCCTTGACATGGCTTTCCTCTCTATCCTCTATCAACCAGACATCCTTATCATGCAGTTATGATCATGTCCACAAAGACGAAAGAGTGCAGGGAGTGAGAGGAGACGAGATACCAGAGGGGGGTTCCCAGAAACTATAAAGTCTTCAGAGTTTGAGAAAGCAAAAAGCTGACCGAGAGTGAAAGAGAGATATATTGAATGCAGGTAAACTCAGACAGAGAGACAGAGAGACAGAGAGAAAAGGTCTGAATTCCTTCATTGTGGGATGACTGGTGTCTTGCACGTCTCCACGCCAACAGGCATTCTTCATGAGGGGGACAGCGAATGAATGGCTGCCAGCGAGGGCCAGAGACAATCGAGGAGGTTGCTAAGGGAGACAGTGACTTCTCCCCCCTCCGCCCACAGCAAAAGTCTTTTCATGGCAGACAGGCCTCAGAGTGATGGCCGCCTCCTCTTTTGTCTGGTCTGGTACAGTACCTCCCACTGCTGAGACAGACGGCTCAGAGTTAAACGCACAGATGAAGGGAGGGCAGCCGTGACTGGGATGGCCCAAAGTCTGTCTGAAGGGGGGCAAGTCATGCAAAGCTATAAAATGCAGAGTTATAGGAGACTAAAAGACAGGCACTTTATGTGGTGTGCATGTGGTGGACTGGGTATCTTCCCAATGATAGGAAAGTATCATCTTGTATCATTTAGTACAGTAATGAAGGTATAGTAGGTCTATGCCTAGTAGACAATACCTCATTTGTGTAGTCCTTGGAGTACTTGGTAGTGACTGTAAAGTGTAATGGCTTTTCTTCCAGAACAACTTCCAAGAGGATATAGGAAATAATCATATTTCACTCAAGAACTTTGTTGCATTGGTCATTATAAAAATACGTTAGATCTTCAGAAGTGGTTCCTCAGTTGGATTGCAGCCCACTAGCTGACCCATGTCTCCTGTTGATGTCCTGTGAGAAGGAACAACACAAACCCAGCCTTCTGTAATCTCACGGATGACAGATTTAAAACACTTTCCCCTGTGATAATCACATCCTGTTTTCATTGCGTAAAGGCAGATTTTCCCTAAATCTGGGAAAACAGCGAAAAGAAATAGGGGAACAGAAACTGCAATACCTTGGACTATGGAGTTGGTTAGCAGTCGATTATGCTTCCTTGTCTCCAGAGTATCCCATGAACATCTCTTTTCAGTTTAGTCCATGTGTTTGATTAGATATTAATTGTGGGCCTATGGCTGAAACAGAACAAAACCCCCTGACCTTACTGCTCTATGTTTTATGCTTCGTGAGAAGTCCATAACTATAATTCTGGTGATAGTGCACTGCTGAAGGTTCTGAGCAGTTGGTGTGTTAAACACAGAGTGGTGAGGAATTAGCGCTCTATTGGCAGTGATTAAAGCCAGCTCTCTGGTAACAGTGCTCTGTAACGGAGCTGCTAATGAAAGCTGGCCTTGGCGGCTGCACAGGGCCCTTTTTTAAGAGTGCCCATGTTGAAAGGATATACATGTTGTTTCCAGATTACTGGAATTCTTCTCAAATTGGCCTGCCTTNTAGGAATCTAACTTCTATTTCCCCCTCCTGTCTTCCTTCCATGTGCCTCTCTGTCTTTTACAGAGCATAAACCCGCCTATATGCACAACCACACCCACACAAATACACACTCACTTGCCTTGCACTCAGGCCCCTGAAACCTGCATTTAGACAAATTCATGCATGCACTCTGGGTAACCGCAGCATCTGTCTGTAGTGTGAGTGTATTTTTGAGTGTATACATTTAAATTCAAGTCCCTTAATCCATGGAAGATTGTAATTAGGATGGTTACATGTGCACAGGCCTTAAACCTGCAATTACATTATCCGTCTCTCCCAAAATAATAACCTAACAACATGGAATAATTAAAGCAGCATTTCTAGGGAAAGTGGTGTTACCGCTACGTGAATGCTGGTCAAGTGATTAAAGCCTGTCCTTCTTTTTGTGCCCACATTGGCGAGGCAGAATAATCAGTATTTTAAAGCTAAAACCCTGATTAGCAAGTTTGGTTAAGTCTAGGTGTCAGGATGGAAAGCTGGGATCATCTGCAGAGCAAGGTGGATAGGAAAAGGATGACTTGGGCTTTGAATGGGGTTGGAAACAGATGCTGGCCCCTGGATGTCCACTTTCTCTCACTTACGCCATGTAACCCCATTCATCCTCAATCACACTCCAAACTGACTACTTCCTAGAATTCATCCTAGAATTCATCAATATATCATGTATAGCCTGCATCATTGTGTATATTGTATATTGTAGTGTCAGTCCAGTGCGCAGAACAATACCACCTTAATGTCGAAATAGTCTGTGAACCTTTGATCCTGGGTGAAGAGGGATTAGAGGAAAGTTCACCATTGTTTTACCAAACAGAGACTGTGGAGAGTTACCCTTTCCCTTATATTCACATATCATGTACACTGTTGCTAAATCTTAAACCCAAAACATGCATGTGTGTTTGTGTGTGTGTGTGTGTGTGTGTGTGTGTGTGTGTGTGTGTGTGTGCACGCTCCTGGGAGAGCTGTTGAAAGGGTAGCTGAACAAGATTGCCTTTTTCAGAATAGAGGTGTGAAATCTGGAAATGCACAACTATTGTATTTGGTGAGAAAGGAGACATGCACAGATAGCTTTATCGAAGGAAAACTGAGAAAAATAGAAGTCTAGACTAAAGTCTAGACTAGTCTAGAGGGAGTCGTCCTGTATTCTTCCTGTATAGCAGATAGCTGAAAAGCTGTAGATTGGGATCAGGCCCCTTGACTAAAAGCTGCCTGGCAGATTAGCCTTTATCACTAACCCTAGAGTGCTGTCACATTTTAATGCACTTAGGCCTAATTGGAAGAGATGTGGCCTGAAAATGCTGATTGTGGCTCAAGTTGAGGTCAAGGCAGCGTTATCAGTCTGGCTAGACTCAGATATTCACTTAGACAGGGAGGGAAATTCATTGCAGATTACTGGCTAGGCTGTTACGTTGTGTGTGCTAGCATAGAGCCCTGACTTAGCGTGTTAAAATGTATTTAAAAAAAAAATATATATATTTTAATATCACAATTTTAAAAAAAAAATATATATATATATTTTCTTAACTTTTGTAAATACTTTATACTACCCTCTTTTTTCAAAACAAGTACATTATATTTATATATTTTTTTCTTTAGCAAGCAAGTGGCTAAGAGGGATCAAAAACCTGAATTATGAAAATGCATGTAATATGATGTACAGGGTTGTCCAGTCATTTGAAAAAAAAAAAAAATCACACATTTGAAATATTTCAGATGTGTGTCTAATGTTGAACTGTAACCCACACATTTTCATGGTAAAAGAGCATACAACTACATGTTAATTCTTTAAAATTGCCAGTGGTAGATCCAAAGATGGATTTACAGTTGCATTAATGGTCAGAATGAAAGGTCAGAGGAAGAGAAAACACACGATACTGACAGCCGGATTATAAATAGAAACAATAACAACAACTGTTAGCTAATTGCTATAAGTTGTTCTTTGCATCGTTATTTTTTGTAGTCTTTATGTTATATATTATAAAGATCCTGATAAAATCATTTTTATTATTTATAACCTATCCAAGAAAAAACAAACAAACAACCAAACAAACCTTGTTGCAGAAAAAGTTGCCACAGAGTAGCACATGTTTGTTTAGAAAATTTGCCATGTGAACTTGTCTGCCCTTGATTACACAGCATGTGCACAGTGGCCTTTAGCCTTACAGTCTTAAAACACTGAACAAATGAAACACAGAGAGTGCTTGGTGTTTGGGGACGAGGGGATTGAGGGTAGGAAGAGGAATCGGAGCAGTTTGTTTTTATTAAAACATCTTCATCTGCTTATGCTAAAGTATCTGGCAGTGTGAAAGCAGGAGCCTGACGCTGGAGAGGCTCAAACCAGGCTCGCCATGTGTGTCTTGTTAAGGGCAGTTATGACAAATGGCAGCAGCTGTACAAACTAATCTCTCTGTTCTTTCACACATGGCGCCCAATTAACAATGGGCCACTGTCGGACTGTAATCCACAACCAGTCAACCTGCTCCTACTCCTGCTGGCCGAGCAAGAGAGAGGCAGTGCTTTACAGCAAATACAGTATAAATATGTTCATGCGTGCACACACACACACACACACACACAGAAACACATTGCCGTGGCTGACTGGGATGTATGTGTAGAGGGAAGTGGCCTGTCAGGGACTACATTCCCACTGGGTTTGTAATGATGAAGTGCATGTTACAGTGGTCACTGTCAGCTGGACTCCACTCAAATGAATACACACTCTTCATGAGACTAATGGCCTCCCATTTCTTGGGCCGTATGCTTCACTTATCTATGCCTCAACTCCATTAGTACTGCAGATTTGCATAATGGGACTTTGAAAAAAAAGTATAAATATATGGCTTTAATTTGCCCAGATAAGCCAGAGAAAAAAAAAATGGATTTAAAGTACAACCAGAACAAAAAAATAACACTGGGAGTAGTCCATTGTAAGGTTTGCAATATGGACAAGTCTCCTTAAGCCTAGTACAATCATCACTGCGTATGAGAGAGTGAAGATGTAATAAAGCATATTTGGTAAAGAAAAGTGGTGTTATGTGCCAGGCATGAGGTGGCAGGGGAGTGCCAGCGAGCATGAATGAATGGAAGCTTCTGAATGAGAAAAAATCTTGGATTTGTTTCCATTGCATCCAAGAATGATTAAGCTTAGACCTTCTGGCTGTGAATCTCAGCTCGTGGACAAAGCCACAGAGTTCCTGCCCAGAACATCAGAGTGAGAGAGNGAGAGAGAGAACAGAACAAGACTTGGAAAGAGTTTGGGGTAGTTCTAACCAACACTGGCAAGTGTAATGATTACCCGGTCAATTTACAGCACAGTCACACACACTAGGCCATGAGTGTTTTATAAAGTCTAGAAACACTTTCTCAGTAAAGAAGTGTGAGCCATTTTTAAATAGCAAAAGCAATATAAAATGTAATACATTATTTAATTCCACGCTTTCTTATTTGGGTTCTTAATGTTTTTTTTTGTGATATTTTGGCTTAAAAATGTACATTTTGGAAGAAACCCCCACTTGGATCAGGTGATACACTATCAGTCAGATCCTGTGACAAGGAAGAGAATAGAGGACCTGTATTATAACCACTGTATTTTTTCCCCCCTTTTAATAAGGATTAATCAAATGATGAAATAGAATCCAGCTAGAAGGAGGGAAGTAGGGGTAAGAGGATCTGCCGTGCCCTTAAGAAAGTTTAGGTAATGTGAGGACCACTTGGCATGCCTCTTCGCCTCTTTTCTCTCATTTTTTCCTTACCTTTCTTTTGGTATACTTAGAAAAGATACACTATTTTCAATACACATCCATTTGTTTATGTGGGTTTCAATTTTGCAGGGAAGGGAAAAGTTTTTTTTTTCTTTGAGCTGGAGTTGTGCGGTTTCAGATAGAGAGCTAGTTTAGAGAGAGCTGGTGGTGGTTAAAGGAAGTCACAGGTCCTAGATCAGCTATTGCGGTAGCTCAATAAGGTGCTCACTGTGAACACACACACACTCTCTCTCTCTCTTCTCTCTCTCTCTCTGTCTCTCTCTCTCACACACACATATACACACACACACAGTAAGAGATCCTCTCCACCTGCATAATCACACGGGCCAGCGGCAATCATGCTGCAACTTTGCTCGTCCGGCATCTCCCAAGGAGATCAGATCACTACGAGTGTATGCGCCTGTGGGCGAGTGTGTGTTTAGTAAAAGAAGGGGTCATGCCGACACACAAACCACCGGAGAGAATTTTACTGGTATTTTACTGGTATTCTTTTCTATGTTGCATTATGGAAAAAAAGTCTTAAATGTGCAGTGTTCGTTTTTATATATAAATACTTTATATAGAGAAGCTAAAGAGAGAGAGACTTTGAGTTCATGGCAACTGTGACATTCCAAACACGTTTTCAAGTAGCCGTGCACGCTCAATCCCATCGTCAACCTTTACAGAGCTGCACACTAGAGACACACACTATATATCGTTTGTTGATTGCTATTACAATATTTACATTTGAAAGTGCCAAAATACGAATAATACCTTCCTAAAAATATATGATTGAAAATAAATTATATTCTGTATATCTATATATTCTTTTCCCAGCACTTTTTGTGGTGATAAATAATGTTATTGCATTATGAATAATGAATGCAGGCTAATGTTTACCACAGACTGACCAATTTCTTTTATATTAATTATAGCAAACTGTTTATAAAGCTAGTGCACTCTATCAATCGGTTAACTCATAAATTCACTTTTGAACTCTTTCGGCTGTTCTGTCATCCTAAATAGAGCCAAAAGTAATCCATAATTTTGTAACAGAATCTCTTAGACGTTACTGTGGGAGTTTCCCGGTGTAAAGTGCACATGCCCTCTTATTTCCTCAAAGAATCAGGAACATGTTCTCACCCTTTAGCTGTCATGCAACTCAGTGCTTCAGACAGCGTCTTATACCCCCACAAAAAAGGCTTTAAAACCTTAAGAATGGTCCAGTGTTTGTGAACGCACTCCCGAGGGACCCCCGCCTCCAGTGTCTGTGTCTTCATTGCTGCTCTTGGTCGGACCGCAGCGCTCCTATGCACTGAAAGGACTCCGCCGTCACCTGCCAGACTGCAGGAATGTTAATGCCGTGGCTTTGATAATTGGATTTTACACACACCGCCTGTGTGGAACACATACTCGCACACACACATACACACATGTCTGCAGATGGACACTTAGGCTTGCTATTGTTTGGTGCCTGGCTCAAAGACCTCAATAGAACCTGACTGTGTTTGCATAAGGCCTTACGTCTTCATAAAGAGTGTTTATAGTGGATGTGGGTGTACGTGTGTGTGTGCGTGTGTGTGTGTGTGTGTGTGTGTGTGTGTGTGAGAGAGAGAGACAGCTGAAGAACAGGGCACTTGTCTGTTTGGTGGTTGTTATGGGTACCCCTGTAAAGCCAGAAAACTGGTTGTGAAGGTGGGGAATGAGGTCTGAGAGATAAAGGACAGAACGAGCTACTGCGAAGAAAACAATCCAGACAGCAGTGAGACAGAGGCATAGACACATCAATTTCTGAGTTCATATGTACCAAAAAGCCTTTCAATTAAAACTTAAAACCAAGTATCAATCATTAATCATGCTTGTAGAGATGTTTTTTTTATACAGAACTTTACTCAAGGCTGTCCTTCACCTGTGAAAGTGTCATTCATTTCTTTAGAAACATAAATACTGTAGGCAACTTCCTGAGTCGACAGTGAGTGAACTTACACACACTGAGTCAGTAATAAATGACTTACTTCTAGATGTCAAATATGATTCATTATACCTCGGGGCTTCAAGTATGGCGATCAGAGGAAGTGTTTTACCTGTATTTCTCACCATGTGTTGAGGTGTTAAAGCCCTTTGCATTAAGTGTGTATCATTAGGGCTGTAACAGTCATATTTATGATGTGTGTGATCGGGAAGCAATGGATGTGTTAGCTATATGAGTGTGTGAGTGTGTGCTCAGTCTGGTTCAGGATATATACAGGACATGGTAGCCTCCCCTGCTCGGGGCCTCCTGCTCTGTTTCCCTCCGGCTGTAGCTCACTCGGCTTTAAAGTCGCAGCTCTAATGACCTAAATACTTTTAATTCACCTCAGAAGACCCTGTCAGCCAGCAAGCGGCTGCTCCCTCCCATCACACACACACACACACACACACACACACACACACACACACACACACACATATATCTATATATATATATATATATATATATATATATATATATATATATATATATATATATATATATAGTGTATATGTATATCCATATATGAATGCTATACAGACCACCCTTTCTCTGAAGGTTGGTAAATATATTCTGTTTTCTTTCTTGTTTAATGTTTCATTTGGTCAATGTTTGGAATTTGTTTAGTTAAAGGCACCTAAATGTTGGGTTAGATAGTTGTTGAAAGAGTCTGCTTCCTGTGCAATAGTGTTGTTTTTGTGGTTTGTGCCCAGTCTCTTGGAATCTGCTTGGTATTTTGCTTCAAATCTTAAGAGGACTAAGCTTGTACCCATGTATGACTGCCTTCCTATTTCTAGTAGCTAGTACTATATAGCAGTTGGTTTTAGGATAAAACCCTCAGGTGCTAGAAAAAAAATAGGTTATTTTAATAATTTGTGCTCTCATTTCATCAGAAAATAAACATGTTGCATAGGTCAAATACATAGGTTCAATTCAGACATAAAGAAGGAGAAGCAGAAAAGTAGTCCTTTAATGAATTCAAACAAGAACTAGTGAAGCTTGTCCAGTTCTCTGTATGAAATTGTTTACCTAGTATTACATACACTTACTGTAGCTTATAATTAATATCTAATCATGCAAATTTCTTTCTAATAAAAAAATATTTTTTCTAAAGCTGTTGTAATCAACCGTGCCAATTTTGCTAACTTGTCCACTGAAGGAGTCTCTTTCTTTGTTCCCATGCCCTTCGTTCAAGTGTCTCTCCAAACACCTCTCCAAAGCCCTGCCCTCCAAGCACAAGCATATGCACAGTCCATGTGTCAGTGTGGATGCAGGTATGCAAGGAGTGCAACTGCTATGCTGGATCAAAAGTCTGCACCCACTAGTCTGGTGCTTTTGTAAGCTACATCTACAAAAATAACATTGGCAGCTAAACTCTGTCAGAACAGTTAAGTTTTGTTTTATTTTGTTTTTTAGTCTAGCTAAGCTCTGCATGTTATAATTTTACTATTTGTGAGGATGAAAAATTTATAACATAACCAAGCAAACTAAGCTCTGAATCAGGTTTCAATCCCTTCTGCTCTGTCTTTCCAATGCTGAAAAAAAAACACACCAATGTTCACTCTTGTTCTTCTCTTTCTTTCTTTCTGGATGCTATTAGAACTTTTGGTCAAACGTCAGTCTTCTCTACCATTGATTTTGTACGTCAGTAATCTTAGAATAAACTCCTATTCCATCAAGCTAGTGCTTCACTGCTCTTCATTTATAGCTTACCATTGTAAGAGCTGCCTGAGCTCATGCTGACAAACAGGGAGATGTTTCTTGCAAAGACGTTGCCTAATTACTTAATTAACTGGAACATGTTGACATTTTAGTTGCTGATTATAGCACCCAGGAGGGAGAGAGATATTTTTTCTCAGATCATCAATTTTAATCTAGCCAAAGTGTTCTTATAATCAATCTCAGCAGCTGTAACTAAATTACATGTATATAGAGCTAAGTAAATAATTGTATTTAAAAATCTAAACTTCATAACCCTGAGTTGGTTTGTGTAGGACTTTTGATTCAGTTTGAGTCAGTTTGATTGGAGAGTCCTTGATATTGCTTTAATTCCTTTGAGGCATGGAGGATTTTCATAATGCTTAAGCAATGCAGAGGCTACACATAGAGGCCTCAGTGTGACTATATGCAATGGTGGTAGTGTTTTACCCAGTGAATAGAAATGGGACTTAAGGCATTGAATTCATAAAGGAGGCTTAGAAACAATTTTTTTTTAATAAAAAAGAAAACCTACAGGTCTGTTTCTTTATTGTTTGATATAGGTTGATAACCCTGCACATAATGTTTCCCAATATTTTGTTCAAGGCACATTTGAAGAGAAAAAAAAACACTTGCACTTTCTTGCACTTTATTCTCCCTTCTCCTATATCCTCCTTAACTTGCAACCTCCTCCTGCCGCATTCTCTCCAGTGTAATGCAGTGCATAGGTTTACAGTATTCTTTCATGGCAATCTTCTTTTAATCATAACCTTACTTACTACAAAGGGCAACAGCAAGGCTAGATCTGCACAAATGGTTATTAAACCATAAAGTTGATAATGTAATGTCTTATTTGGATGAAGAATATTTTAGCATATGACTGTGTATTCCCAAAACCTGTTATCAAGCATTGTTCCATGGTGGTTCCATATTGCAATCCTGGTACAATATACACAATTGACCCTTGTGTGATTATATTAGGATTCTGTTAAATATAGGAATCCAACAATACCATTTTCCCCCAAAAACATGTATTTCAGTGCCCATTGATATAGTTACTGACAAAGAAATGAGAAATCTACTTAGTTTTAAGCAATCAGGGCTATCATGGAACATTATATTTAGCTCTGTTTATGTTGGTTACTGCCATGTGCTGTTAGTAATGAACTCTTCATCCTGAGTTTTAAGTTTAAGAGGTTATGGCATTTAAACTGTATTTTTAATATGGTGAGGGAGGCTGAGCTGAGCATGTAGAGCAGTATCAGTGAACATGGTCATTAAAAATTAATTGCAACTTCACTTGTGAGCAAAGTCTAGATGCTGGTAAGCAAGGGGAAAAGCATGTGTGCCTCACTGCTCAATATTTGCAGGACTGAAGTGCTCTCAAGTATGGTTTCTCTGCATGCTTGCTTCAGTGCTTCCATGTTTGCAAATATAGTGCCTCTAGAAAGTATTCACCTAGAGTGATTATTTCTCATTTTGCTGTATTGCAACATCAAATTTAAGCATATCAGAATGTGAAATTTTTCTGCTCATTTGAAGTGACCCTCTATAAAATTAAATAAAGTATTTGGATGTCCTCAGAAAAATTTGAAAAAAAAAAAAAAAATCTAAAAACTGCTTAAGTGATTGGCCTTTTGCCACAATTACAGATTTGAGTTGTCTCAGATTGTTTTTTTTTTATTTTTTTTTTTATGAGCTTTGCACATTTTAATTTTGGAATTTTCTTACATTCCTTAATGCACATTTTCTCCAACTCTGCCAAATTAGATGGAGAATGTTGGTGGACAGCAATTTTCAGGTCATGCCACAGTTGTTGAATTGGACTTAAGTCTGGGCTTTGACTCGGCCATTCCAAAACAAAAACCTTTTTTTTGCTGAAGTTATTCGTTTGTAGTTTTTGCCCTGTCCTTTGGCTCATTGAGCTGTTGGAACATATATTTTCACTCTATATGTAGATATTTGGCTGATTGGAACAGGTTCTCCTTCACAGTTTGCTTATACTGTAAGGTTGTCCTTCTTCAGACCACTTTCATGTTGCGTTGTGAGGGCAAAAAGCTTTCTGGTTCCTCCTTCTGAAAAACGACCCTCGAATGTGATGTTACCACCAATATGCTTGATCATAGGAATGGTGTTACCTGAGTGTTGGGCTGTATTTGGTTTGCACCAAACATTATGCTTTGCTCTATACCAAATGGCTGAATTTTATTAAAATAATAATAATGTTCATATTCTCTCTCATTTTTCTAACATGCACTTTATCAAAAGTGGCTTCCTTCTGGTCACTCACATAGATCTGTGAAGAGCTGAGGACCTATTTTTGAGGTCTGCCTAGGTTCTCCTATTTCAGCCAGTGAGCTCTGTAGCCCCTCCAGTGTTGTCACTGGACTCTCAGACATATCTCTGACAATTAGACTTCTTGCACCAGCACTCAGTTTAGCCTGTGCTTGGTCGTGTCTGGGTTACACCATATTTTATCTGCACTGCTATAATGGATTTGACAGTGCTCCTAAGGAGGTTCAAAACTTGCTGATATTTTAATAACCTTCTTCCTAAGAGCTTCAGCTTGAAGATTCACAGACAGTTCCTTGGTCTTCATTACATCAGAACTGATCTGATCTGCCATTTTAGCTGTGAGACCTCGCAAAGTCAGGTATATTTAGTGGACACAAGTGGATTTACAATTAACACAGGTGTGCCATGTTTAACCTATTTAGTGTGAGAGCTTGAAAAATAAATCCTAATCGTAATTTAGATTGCTAAAAGAAAGGAGAGTGAATACTTACCAGTTATGCAGTTTTTAGACTTTCTATTTTTTAAATAATTCTGAGGACATCTAAATGCTTCATTTTATTTCTGTAAAGACTTAAATATGATCAGAAAAAAAAAATCCACCTAAGGTTTTGAAATTGTGTCTTGCAAAATGATCCTTTTGCAGCATCACACAGTACTGTTTATTTGGTCTCTAATACTGAATAAACTAAAGAGTGCTGTATCAGTTTTTGTAGGGATACTCTTGTAATTATTTCAACAATATGTCTTCCTAGTCTGCCATGCACACATATGCTGTAGTTTGGACTTAGAACACTGCAACAAATTTCATCTGAATTGACAGCAATACAACAAAACCCCTAATGAGTATTATCTTGCGGTTGTATGCACTGCTTAGAATATTTAGAATTTCCAAAGTGCAATGTAAATTGTATTTCTCTTTTCTTCATGTTTGCTACTAGGCCATGAAATAGTCTTGAATTTGATGTGTTGGAGTGATGATAGATATTTTATTATCTTGCCTGTGCAGTGTGGCTTTTGTACCTTAGATAATTTATTAACAAGGGTTTCCTTTTCTTTACATATTTAAAACTAAATATTCAACCAACACACAAAACTCTGTCAAATAATTTATGTAATATTTTATGACTGGAACTGAAGAATAAATGAAATGTGGTTTATTGAAACAGTTATAAAGAATTATTATAAAGATTTAACCTATATAATGATGGGGCTAACAGTCTAGAAATGTTTTATTTCTCCAATGGAGTTTTTTAAATCTAGTTTACCAACAGCTCAAAACCCTTTGTTGTCTATTTTCCCAACACTGTATTGAGTGTGAATTAGTAACCCGCAAATGTTTAATAAAACATTGTTGACTAAAGACTGCCTCGGTGTTGTTTCCACAGTGGCTCGGTCTGTCTTTTGACTATACATTTGTTCACCTAGTTTTGTCATTGCCATATATGACTATAGCCATTCGTCGATCTAAAAGAGAATACCTAGTTGTAAAAAAGCAGCTTGGGAGTTGAAGTCCACATGACTTCAAGTAGCTCAGTGATTCTCTGATGAAACTATATATCCCAGGAAGCACCACGGCAGGGTGACGCCTACTGAATGCAACAGCATCTAACCGTGCGCAGACCAGGAAGGCTTTCAGCAATGGACTGCGGTGAAAAATCATCAGTGCGATCTTCAAGGTACATTACAAACATTCTTGGCTAAAGTGTTTACCTTTTATTTCCATATTAAGCAGATCCAGTACAGCCATATTAAATGCCCAAACCCTCAGCAATACTACAGTGGTGGACCTCTATGGTGCAGCATGTTTGCATCAGTGTTCATGAAATCGCTAATGCTATTAATATTAAGTAGCAACCAGTGTTCATGAAATTGCCAATGCTATTTATATTGAGTAGCAACTAGCTGAACCGTTGGTTTTGCAAATGCGCCGTGTTGTATCCTTTAGAAACTTCTTTAAGCACTATATACGTCGGTTATGGCGTATATATTATCGTATATATTATCGTATCATATTACGTATGCGTGTATATATGTGTATGTGTTATTTATATATATATATATATATATATATATATATATATACACACACACACACACACACACACACACACACACAGTATGTATATATACACACGCGCACGCACACACATCGATCAGCCGTAACATTAAAACCACCTGCCTAATATTGTGTAGGTCCCACTTGTGCCGCCAAAACAGTTCTGACCTGTCAAGGCATGGACTCCACAAGACCTCTGAAGGTGTGCTGTAGTATCTAGCACCAAGACGTTAGCAGCAGATCCTTTAAGTCCTGTAAGTTGTGAGGTGGGGCCTCCATGGTTCAGACCTATTTGTCCAACACATCCCACAGATGCTCGATCTGGGGAATTTGGATGCCAAGTCAACACCTTGACTTGTCTAGGTGTCATGTTGACTGTCATGTTGCTCAAATCATTCCTGAACAGTTTTCGTAGTGTGGCAGAACACATTATCCTGTTGAAAGAGGCCACTGCCATTGGGAAATCCTGTTGCCATGAAGGGGTGTACTTGGTCTGCAATATTGTTTAGGTAGGTGGTACTTGTTAAAGTAACATCCATATGAATGCCAGGACCCAAGGTTTCCCAGCAAAACATTGCACAGAGCATCACACTGCCTCCGCCAGCTTGCCTTCTTCCCATAATGCATCCTGCTACCATCTCTTCCCCAGGTAAATGACACACACGCACACACACACACACCTGGCTGTCTGCATTATGTAAAAGAAAATGTGATTCATCAGACCAGGCCACCATCTTCCATTGTTCCATGGTTCAGTTCTGATGCTCACGTGCACATTGTAGGCGCTTTTGGCAGTGGATAGGGGTCAGCATGGCCACTCTTGACTGGTCTGCGGCTTCGCAGCAAACTGCAATGCACTGTGTGTTCTGACACCTTTCTATAATAGCTAGCATTAACTTTTTTTTAGCAGTTTATGCTTCAGTAGCTCTTCACTGCATACCAGGAACACCCCACAAGACCTGCAGTTTTGGAGATGCTCTGACCCAGTCTTCTAGCCTTCACATTTTGTCCCTTGTCAAAGTCACTCAGATCCTTATGCTTCCCCCTTTTTCTTTTAATGTATTTGATCCCTTGACAGGTGCCATTGTAACAAAATAATCAATGTTTTTTACAGTTGTGTTCAAATAATTAGCAGTGCATTAATAAAGGTGAATAAAGTTAAAAGATTTTTTAATAGCTTTTAATAACTTTCCATATTTCAAATGTACTGGAAACATTACACATTCAATACTAAATCAAAGCATTAACATATTTGATGAAGTCTGTTTTATTCTTTTACAGGAAGCAAAGAAAAGGAATATCAGTCTGTTAAAAAAAATAGCAGTGTCAACATTTTTCTCTTCAAACTCTAATCTTTTTAAAGATTAAACTCCACTTTAAATTATTGAAATAATATTTAGTTGCATAGCCATTGTTTTTGATAACTGCTGCGCATCTGCGTTGCATCGAGTCAACCAATTTCTGGCACCTAGAAACAGGTATTTCAGCCCAGAATGAACAAACTACATTCCACAGTTCCTGTGAATTTTTGAGTTTTGCTTCAGAAACTGCATTTTTAATGTTGCCTCAAGTTTTCAATGGAGATGAGGTCAGGGGACTGAGCAGGCCACACCATTACTTTAATCCTTTTTGTCTGGAACCAAGATGTTGCTGGCTTACTTGTATGTTTGGGGTCGTTGTCTTGTTGAAAGACCCATTTCAAGGGGCATTTCCTCTTCAGCATAGGGCATCATAATCTCTTCAAGTATTTTGATGTATTCAAACTGATCCATGATCCCTGGTATGTGATAAATAGGCCCAACACTATAGTATGAAAAACATCCCCATACCATAATTTTTGCACCACCATGCTTCATTGTCTTCACAGTGTACCATGGCTTGAATTCAGTACCCGGGGGTCGCCTGACGTACTGTCAATGACCACTAGACCCGAAGTCCACAGAATGTTACGCCATTTCTCTTTGGGCCAATCGCTGTTTTCCTTGGCAAACTGATTCTGCACATGCTGTTTTTTTCAACAATGGTGCTTTACGGGGGCTTCTTGCGGTTAGCTTAGCTTCAGTCAAAAGTTTTCTGACTGTAACAGTGCTTACAGGTAATTTTAAATCATCTTTGATCTTTCTGGAGGGGATGATTGGCTGAATCCTTGCCATTTTGACTATTCTGTGATCCGTTTTGATCTGTTTGTTTAAACAGTTAATCTTCCATAAACTTTGAATTGAAATGCAAAAAGTCAACATGTCCACATGCTCCTGGCTGAGGCTGGCTCTCTTTTTGCAAGCTATGTTGCCTGCAGCATAGAAGAGGCGCTCGGATGGAGTTGAGGTGCCTGGGATACATAGGTAGGATTTTGCAAGCTTTGCCAAGGTGGGGTATTTTGCATGATTAACTCTCCACCAGTCCAAAGGATTTTCCTCCTTGGCAATTGGCCTCTCAGCAGAGTAAGCCTGGAACTTATTTCTGACTTGGCTGGTTATGTTCTCTTCAGCTTGATCCTCTTTATTCTCTTCCTTACTGCTGGCTCCAGACTCCAGGAGTGTTGAGGGTTCATCAGCTGCAGTCACAGTTGAAGTGGATGATTTCTGCTGCACCATCTCCCTTCTTACGGCAAGTGCTTCTGTTTGCAGTTTTGCTTGCACATTTATCATTTGTTTTGATGTTAGAAATTTCATCCTTCGGAACCTTGGATCCAGGGCAGAGGAGAGAATTACTGTGTTTGGTACTTGCTCAAAAATAATGTCCTTCCATCTAGTTGGAAGCTGCTCTTTTGCTATGGCCTGGAAAGGCTGCAGTGGAGCTGAATCAAAGGCTGCACCCTCAGTGGACCTCAACAGCCCTTTCACAAGTGCAGGCACTGAAGAGATTGTGATATATTCTTGTCTACTCATAAATACAGTGGCACATTCAAAAGGCTTAAGAGCAGTGGAAAGCTCTTCAAGCAGAAGAGTAATCTTTTAAGTAAAGATAGCGTTTGCCTATTTGTGTTATGGATGAGTCAGAGAGGGTTGCAAGTGACTGGCCACCATTACTCAATCAGTCATGTATCTAATCATGTAGTACATACTATTCTGTCTAGTACTTACACCCTGAACAAGTTTATGCTCAGATGATCCCACCTCTTTTTGTTTTTCTTTGAGCTTGCCACTGGCTAGTTCATTTTTTTAAATGTTCAGCTAGACATCTTGCAGCCCCAACAGCTCTTTCAATGGCTGTATTCTTTAATGCAGCAGTGATTACCAGCATTCGGGCCTTCACGACCAGACTGTGCAATAGTTTCTTTCCTCATGCCATCAGACTGCTCAGTACTTAGAAACTGGACTGAAGGAACACACACACACAACTGAGCATCCTCCATCCTCTCTGCAAGTTTCTGCACAGGTTTATTTGAGCTACTTATATCGTACTCTTGTAATATTTGCACTATTGTCACTAGATCACTTTTAAACAGAACTGCGTATTGGTCGGCACTGTAGTCATTATACTGTCTTGTGCTGTCTGCACATGTTTGCACTTGTGCACTTTATGTATAAATTATGTAGTCCCTGTAGTTCTGTGTTGTTCTGTGTCGTCTTATGTAGCACCTTGGTCCTGGAGAAACGTTTCGTTTCACTATGTACTTGTATATGGCTGAAATGGCAATAAACTCCATTTGAACTTGAACTTGAATTTATAAGATAGGGGGCTGTACACTTGTTGATTATAGCAGTGGTCTTAGTCCTGGCAGAAGAATATCTTTGGGCAATCTGTGAGTCAGGGAAACACTCTCTGAGGAGTGGGCTCAAGTGGTCAGAGAAAGCCAGAGGAATGTTGTGCTGCACAATGGTGTCTGCCATCTTAACCTCAGCTCTTCTGGTCTGTGCACAAGTAACAAAAGTACATAAAATCTGCTTAACCCAAACACACATCCATATACATATCGATACATATTGATCACCTGTGCCTCCAGCTGGGCCATTTCACTTGTTCTTGGCAAGGTATTCTTGTACAGTTTGGAGAAGCTCTCCAGAGTTTGTATTTTTTTCAGTTGCGACTCCTTGTTAACATGACGCAGCACATTTGTTCTGCCTTGGTGCTTTCATTCAAAAATGGAATGCAGTAATTCCAGCCTTGATAAATGGCCATTCATTTGATCATTATGGGTTGAATTTGCAATTGTATGTGGATGCTCGTGCAGTCTATCTTTTTAGGGATTGCTTTTCTTTACTTACATTCTTCAAAGAGAGAGAGAACATTTAGATCAGTACATGAATGCTACTTATAAATACACTTGTTACGTATAATTTATGTAGTGCCTATAGTTCTGTGTTGTTCTGTGTTTGTGTTATGTAGCACCTTGGTCCTGGAGAAACATTGTTTCGTTTCACTATGTACTTGTATATGGCTGAAATGACAATAAATTCCACTTGACTTGACTTGACACTTTTTCTTAATATTGCAAACTACTGAAATGCTTAAGCTTAATTTTGTACTAAATGCACTTTTAGAAACTTCTGCTAATTTAAATTGCACCCCTAGTTGCCTAGCTACCTAATATTACCACAGGGGGTTTCTTGCCTGTTCCATAATTCTTTGTCTTTTCTCCAGCACCATTTTCATTTTACTCCTCTTTCCTTATCGTCATACATCACATTTTTGTTGACTGTTTCTGTTTCTTCCTCAGAATCAGTTAGCTTTATTCACCAAGTGTGTGCACAGACACACAAGGAATTTGTTGTGTTTTTTTAAGGTGCTCTTGGTACATGCATGCATACATGCATACATACAAACATATCTGACATGAGAACTGAAAACATTTAAATACTAAGACTTAAAAATAAAAAAAAAATAATGTGTATGAATCCAGAACAGAAGATTTATGTACAGATTTGTGCATTATTTACTCTATATACAGCTGTATAAATGAAGAGATATGCATATGTATTAACATAATGTTCGAGAAAGAGGCAGTAATTAGTGATGAATTACAGAACACAGGTAATGATTCCTGTGTTAGAGATGGCATGGGGGGAAGAAACTGTTTTTATGCCTAGATGTTCTAGTGCACAGAGATCTGTAATGCCTGCCTGAAGGGAGAAGTGCAAACAGGTTGTGGACGGAGTGAGAGGGGTCTGTGATGTTATCTGCCCGTATTTTGGAGTTGTACAAGTCCTGAAGGTTTGGGCAGGTGCACATCAATGATCCTCACCATGGCTTTGTCTTTGCTCTTCATTGCCGTCGCTACTTTTCATTAAAATATCGATCCCTTTCTTCTCCAGTGCCTTTACCCTCTCTTTTCTTAAAATACTTTAGAATACTTATCTGCAGTCATAATGATCACAACTGGTTTTCAAATCTCAGTAAAACTGGCTGATGCAGGCTACATTTTTGGTAAAGAGTGAATGAATAATAGCTATTTTAGACATGTAAACATTATATATATATTTATATATATATTTATATATATCTATATCTCTCTCTCTCTCTCTCTCTATATATATATATATATATATATATATATATATATATATACACACACACACCCACACACACTATATTACCAAAAGTATTCGCTTACCTGCCTTGACTCACATATGAACTTAAGTGCCATCCCATTCCTAACCCATAGGGTTCAATATGATGTCGGTCCA
>CM074948.1:15973605-16053715 GCA_037577455.1 Pangasius macronema | reverse complement strand
ATATATATATATATACACACACACACACACACACACACACACACACACACACACACACACACACACACACACACACATATGTATCCTTTGATAGTTAGACTGTAGCTAATGTATGGTTTGTTTGTGTATAAATCCTGTTTCCTGTCTATAGAGCAAGGGAACAGTGGAGTGTTTGTTCCTCCTGACATTCTTTCCAGAGAATTTGGTTGAACAAATACTATCGAAGTTTGAAGTCCCTCTCTTTTTTCAGGCAGCCTGTCCCTGTCTCTCTCTCTCTCTCTCTCTCTCTCTCTCTCTCTCTCACTCGTACACAAAGGCACGCACTTTCGTTCACACAAACTCCAACTGACGTCGAAATGATGTGTTGTGCTTGGCATGCACGCTTTATTTTCCTGTAATCTGTATCAGAGTGAAGCATTTACAACAATTACCTCAGCACGCTCGACTCACAGCTGTAGTTTTGGCTGCTTGGTGGAGGAGAGGCGAGAGCTTTGTGGCTGATCTCTGCCAGACCTACACCTCACCTCATCCCCATCTCACTCCCTCCAAGTCAAGCAGCGTAGTCGATGGCTTGCCACTCCCAGCAAATTGTGGAAAGTTTGGCACTTGCAGCACTTTCACTTTGTAAGCTGTGGAAGATTTTACTGGCCACTCTTCCTCATCTGAATATTTTCTATGCAAATTCTTCAGAAGATGGGAAATGCCTGTGAACCTGTGTTTAGTTTCTGTGTAATTTTTATGTCCTGCTTTGTGTGTCAGCATACTAATGGTAGTGCTACTAATTTCACACTCTCCCCAATCCAGAGGATTGCTGTGCTTCTATAGGGTCCACCAGTTGAGGCATTTGATTGAACAGTTTTCACTCAACTCCCTCAGAGCCCAGTGAGTGCAGAATTCAGAGCTTAGTTTGATCACCAAGATGGTCTGCTTGTCAGCTTTTACCGCAAGTATCTAATGTCTAATATCTCTTCCTCATGCCTTCTCAATAATGTATCTGGTTAGAAATTTACTATGAGATAATCATTGATAGTGAGCTTGCATGCTGAAGTTTCAACGTTGGATAGAACTGTGCCAAAGGCGTGACGGTAAGAAGGTGTTCAAAGGCCAGGTGGGTAACAAGGTGTGATATATTGAATGCACTGCTTTTAGAAGTTTCGAATAGTTTGTGTTCAAAAATCCAACACACATAAAAACTGTAACTGAGAACACGGAGAAACTGGACAACTTAGAAATGAACTAACAAACAATACAAACTGTCCTGCTGCATTATTACCGTCATCCTGTTAGCACGTTTCCATTTACAGGCCCAGTAATGAAGATAAGAAGTTGTTGAATGTTATCACATAGCTTTACACAGGAACTACAGAATTATTTCCTGGAAAGCAACAGTGATTTGTGTTTTATTTTTTTTTTTAAATGGTCAGTGTTTCAACATAATGGTGTGCATTAAGTTGTGGGGTTTGTGCCTTGTGCGGTTTGGCTCCACAGCTGTGTCTGTACAGTACGTGTCTGTGTGACGGAGTATTTATAGTGCGATGTTGCGGAACACGCGACCCAATCGGGCCGAGCTCGTAAAACACCTGTGTAAACATTGAGTATATCGCTCGAGTTGGAGGAAAGAATCCTGTCAGCTCTCTCTCTTTCTCTCTCTCTCTCTCTCTCTCTCTCTCACTTGCTAACTCCTGCACCGAACATGAGGAGCACTCTGCTCTGCCCCTCCCTTTCCTGCAAATGAGAAAAAATCTCCCTCCCTCATTTTTCCCTCTTTTTTTCCTGAGAAGAACAATGAGGACACGCGTGGTGGGGAGGGCCCCCTCAGTGTGGCCCCATAGTGCTTATATCCCTGTGTCCAGGAAGAGTGTGTGTGTCTATGTGTATGTGTGTGAGATGCACGTGGGCCACTGGGGACCTCTAAATATTGTCTGTAAAGAGGCCTGCCAGAGCGGAACCCATTCCCACATCAGCACACACACACACTCACACAAGTGTCCTGCCTCACCACCTTCTTTTTTTTTTGGAAAGGGGAACTCCAAGCCCTTACACTGTTCCTTATCGAAAGTGATAAACAACATGGATCGTATCATAATGCCACAGCACTTAACAGTGTCCCACAAGAACTCAACAGCAAAGACAATAGCATGCATGTGTGACATTAGCCAAAAGTCATAATTACCTTAATGAGTGTGATTAAAAAGTACAGGTAAAAAAGCAAACGATGGCCCTGACTGTAAATAGAGTATTTGTAATAATTATTGAACAGTCTGTTAGGAAGTTAGAAATGTACATGCGTGATATTCAATCCACCCCACATGTTAGCACTTATACAGTCACCAAGTCGTTCGATTGCCCAATTTACAAATTGTATGACATCATCAAGCCTCACCATCTAACCGTCGGTTGCTAGATCTGCACGTAGTGGAGAGAGGAAGTGTGCTAATCATCACCGGCTTTCTCGACTGCCCTCTGGCCCTGCGAGTTTTGTCTGCGCTCCATGTAACACTATCTGCAGAAAGGAACACAAAATGGAGGGCTTTGTGAGGGGAGATTAGCCTAGCAGCTCCCGATAAGGGATAAACCAAACAAAGGCAACCTGAACATGGTACAAGAAGGCAAGCACAATTAGGACGTGTCATGTTATAGGTGATATAGGTGTGTGTAGAAAGGGAAAATGTTCTTTAAGTTATGGATGAACTAGTAAAATGTTACGAAAATTGGTATTATATTGCGGCTACATAAATGTGTTACATAAATTTAGAACAGCTAGATCAAATCTCAGAGACCTGCAAGTGGAAGTATCTCGCCTCTTTCACTATATTTCTGTCACTGAAGTATTGAATAAGTATCATCTCTTAAAAATTATGATTGTAGAAGATTTCCCACTTTATCTTAGGCTTTACTGTTTGTTCATGGTATTTCACAGGACCTCTCCAAAAAGCTTTTTATTCCAAGAGCTCACTAGTTGGCCTTATAATACATCAGTGTAGTTGAGTGTGTGCTCTGAATGAATGTTCAAAGTGATGGAAAGTAGGAACTTTTTATTAGTAAGAGTAAATGCCACTCTTAACACATTGTTGGTGACAGTTTGCTGTAGTAGTGTCACCAATAAATTAGGATGGGAACCGGAGGTAGGGGGTACAGCCGTAAATTTGAATAGTAATGTAATCTGAAATTAAACAAACCGGACAAGCTGAAAAACATTCCTTTGATATTCGTTTATTGTAATTATTATTAACAAGACGTGTATTATTAATAATGCGTGTGTCCTTACAACCTGATTTAACCTAGATATGGGGGTTAGTATCAACGTGTAATGGTGGGGTTGAGTGTCAACATGCAGTGTGAATCAGAATGCTCAGGTGTGGATCTTTATCAGCTCATTAGTGCTTCAGTTGAGTGATTTGTGCGGCACAAAGTTCAGACCTGGATATTGACTCTTATTGGGCTGTTTAGACACTTGGATATCATCTCACATTTTTTGAGGCCATTACATAACATTACATTCATAACAATACTAAAACAACCCAGACATGATTTTATTTGATTTGGCTTGATTAATTTCTTTCAGCATTTTCTTGGCTCACCTATACCTTTAATTAAATTTAATTAAAAGCTTTAATTAAATCTAATATTTGAGTGCTAAAATGAATAAAAACCTTGTCTAGGGAAGAGGACTCCACGCATAGTCGACCACCAGATAATCTCCTTAGGACTGTGTATACATGGATATGAGTGTGAAATGCAGCATTGACTGTGTATTTAAGAGGAATAAAAGAAAGGCCATTCTTTAAACTTCTTTACATCAGTTTGTTCCTCCTTCCTCACATTTCCATGATGGTCATTCATTTTGATATCTGTGACTAATTGGTTTGAATCACTGACCTGTCAAATGAATACAGTACATCACTGAGTATTTGGAGCGGGGTAATGAAGAATAATATGCTGACTGTGTACGTTACACTATAGAATCACTCCTTTACTAGAACTTTCTGTCCTCTCTGCTGCAGTACAGTAAGAGCGATTAGGCACGCAGAACAGTATGTATTGAACACATTAGTTCAGCTTATAGCATTACATAGGGCCTAAGGCAGTATTGTGATTACAGCCTGTATCCATTCAGTTGCTTATATGAATGGTTGAGAGTGCTGGGACATGTCTGATCCATGCAAAAAAATAAACAACATTGTTCAGTTAAATGTGAAGGAGTGAGTGCCGTGTTGAGAGTTGACATGTTTATGCTGGCATTAATGAGACGTATTTGGGGTTTAGTAAGGCAGTGATGTCACATACGCACTCTTTGGGGGATGCTGATGTTTATATTCTGTATAAGTGAAATATGTGAATGTTTCAAACTGGAAGGCCAGACTAACTGTTTCCAGCAGTGATTTTGAGTTAGATGGGGTGTTAAACTTACAGGCACTATCATACTCTTTTGTAAAACAAGAACTTCCATGAAACTAACCAGCGCTTGAGATACACCATGAGCAGAGTAGGAGAAGGCTGGAGAAGGCTTATCTCTCGACTGGACGTCTGTCATTTGTTCAGCCTAACAGAGCACTCATTCATTCAGCCTTCCATGAAAGTGGCTCATGGAGATGTAAGGGCCAGCATTGTTTGTGCTCTGCGATGCTTAATCAGTTTGGATTGGACAACATATTAAAACTTTGGCTACAGCTTGAAGACTTTGTCTGAGGAGGAGACGGTAGTGATAGATGTATTCTTTTGGTCATGACTGCAGTAAGAGGCTTAAAGGGAATTGAAAGGATCTTGGTCATACATTTTGGCGTTTAGCATCAAATAATAGTTCCCATTGTCCTGCTTTACACTCCACTCTGCTTGGGAAGACTGTCTTGTTTTTACAGACCATGGACATATAATGGAGTGTTAGATCTCCACTACTTTTCTAACTCCATCTCCAGTCTAGGCCTTTAAGAACTGATTACACAAACGTTTACGTCTTCCATAGAGTGCCACAGGAGAGATAAAGGGTGGCTGATGCTTATCCCCTTCCCACACAGTAGAAACCACTAACATGTAAACCAAGCATCGCAGGCAGACATTCATGTTCTCCATTACATATGCGGTTGCTCAGCTCACACCTTAATTGATAGCCTCCAGATCAGGCTTCCTTTGTTAGCTAACCTGCTAACCACACTCAATTGTCATGTGGACCACAATGAAGTGAAGGCAGGAAGCCACAACACCTTGGCCCGTTCATTGGCACAGGTTTTAATTTAGAGTCTTCCTGTAAGTGTGGGATTTGTTCCTTTTAAATGTTTGATGCAGAGGTGTTCGAGGAAAAACCCAGTATAAAGTGCTCGCTTGTTTCAGGTTAGCTATGCGGAATCAGAGAACAAAAGGATAGCTCACAGAGGGACGGTTGGAGGCCAAGCACAGGGGTAGCAAAGAGGCTAAATTTAGCCTGGTGTCCGGCGCAGCGCACTACGTGCATGGACTCACAACTCTTCATACAGTGTGCATGATAATCATTCCACTTTTCCACACTGGACAAAGCAGTCGGTATGTCCCAGATCCAACATCACAAGCCTAAAAATACACATGGACATATGTGTGTGAGTGTGTGTGTGTTTTTGCTTAGCCATGCCTGTTTCAGAGTTGCTCTGTTGTGTAGAAGAATGTGATTCAGCTAAAAAAACAGTATCTTGTAGAAAAAGAAAAAAAAAAAAAGGTTTGTGTGGCTGCATAGTGTATTGACTAAAACGATACAAATTATGCCAGATAATGGGATCTACTAGGTTTTTTTTTTAACCAGCATTTTAAAATAAACACATTTGCTACTATTCATTTCCATAATTCATCACCACTAGACACCAGGCCATGTCATAAGCCTTTGTTTTATTTAAATACACAGCAGCTCTGGGAACGTTGTCTCATGAGCACTAAGGGTTAAAACTGCAAACGTCTTCCATAGAACTGCAGCTGCCAAGGTTAAATGAGGTGATAGAAAATTGTTTACTTACTGCAATGTTCTATCAAGTTTGGCTGGTTTGTCATTAAGCCGGCCTTCTCAGGCTGTTGGGATGGTTGTGTAAGTTGTATTAGTGGCCTGTTATCTCACTGCATGGCTGTCAGTGACAGTGTCTGCCTTGTAAAGATAGAATTATTCCCTTTTCTTTTCAAAACCACCTTTCTCAGTAAAAAGAAACAGGACCTTTAGATAATAGACATTTCATTGAAGACTAGTGTATTAAAGAGCAAGCTTATAGAACTAAAGTTAATCCTTTTACCCTTAGCATTCTTAGCTTTTGATTTGTTTGCTACTTGGTTTTCTTGGGGTGGAGAACCCACAGTGACATGGACCAATTTATGTCAACAGCCCCAAGTCACATCTAATCCCCCAACCCTGTCTCTGCTTGCCCACCAAGGGTCTGTTAAACTGAGTGACCCAGTTCATCTTCTTTTAAATGGCTCCTGATAAGGTTCTCACCTCAAACTAGTGTTCTTCTGCAGGCTCTTTTTTCTTGCTGGCTTTCTCAGAGCTCATCTGTGTTTGTCTTCTGAGCTCTGGAGTTCTACTCTTTCAGCTAACACAGCACAAGAATCTATGGCCTGGAGAAAAGGCATGAACCACAACTTAGTGATGATGGATGGTCCTTGCTCAGCTTGCTGGAGTCTGCTAGGCTGCTGAGACCTGAAGCCAATTGTACGGGCCTTAATTCCTATTGCGAAGATTTCACTCTGCTACATTAGAAGTCCTCTACACAACGAAACGACCTAAACTAGTGTTACCGCCAATAAGTCGACATATTGTCACTTTTTCACCGAAAACCACCATCTCTCCCTATCATACCAATGTAGGTACATATATAATGATTTGGAAAACTGTTTCCAAAGGTTTGATTGGTAAATGACACAAATTATATTTCTTTACATAGGTTTAACACCTATGATGTTTTTAACATCATGGACTGTCTGCACTGTATTTCTGAGACTATCTTGGCATCCCTGTATCTTGATCTGATAGTATCTGTTTACTTTGCTCAGGAACTTTTGTCTGCAGATGTATAGGTTTGGTTTACGCCGTAACCTAATGCGAGTTCATCGTGACAGCAGTGTTAATCAATTAGCTATCACTGTTCTAAGCGCTCGGGTAGCTGTGGCTGATGTATGTACGTGCTGTTGTTGTGTTTATCGTTTCCTCTGCCGAAACCTCTTATGAAGAGCGGCGGATGAAATGAGACGTGATTTAGAGAGGTCTGTCACAATGCGAGTGGCCACAGTTGCCGCTTCCTACTTTTGTGTGGATGAGGACCCGGGGGTGGAGCAGCGGATGCACGGCCCTGGCTCTTGGCCCCGGCAGAGGGAAGGAAACTCAGTGTCAAAGGCGGCCGTGTTATCTGAAGCAAAGGCGTACGCTCTGCCTCAGCGGCCGTGTCATTGTCACAACAGGAGGGATCAGATACAGCAGACCTACTGAAGGTTTTCTTGATTAGACAAAAGCGTTTTCGCAGGTCCTTAAAAGTCCTCGTGGGCCTCACACGTGAGAGAGGTGTGGCAGAACTTGAGCCTTCATCTAGTTCTACTTTTGAGTATTTGTTTTTTTCAGAGTCCACACAGGGTGTGCAGGGTTTTCTAATAACCTTGAGAGAAGCCCTGCAGGCCCCAGTTCACTGAGTGCATATGGCATATTTCTGCTCAGTGTGCCGAGGCTGCCCCTGACAGAGGCCCCCCACCCCATGCCTGCTTGCGCACACACACACACACACACACACACACACACACACACACACACACACACACACACACACACACACACAAGTTTTTTCCCCCCTGCCCTAAAGAGTGCTCCCAGTAGATATGCTCTATGGCTTCTCACAGACTCCATGAAGGAAATGCATTATGTGTAAAAGGAATTCCATATGGTGACATATGATCTGTGTAATTCCTTCAATTGATAAAAAAAAAGCCCTACCTTTGTGTCTGCTTGGCATGAATAGCTTATAAGAAGCCTCCTCCCAGTGTATTTTTTTTCTCTGCTTGTTCTTCCTGGGGCCAGACTGAGGCCTGAGCATTACTGCACAATGTCTGCACTGGGGAGTGTGTGGGCTTCAGAGTTTGCCATGGCGAATGTTTGCAGACGGAGGTCTGAGCTGTTCCAGGTAAGGCGTGCCAAGCTCAAGTGGCTTGGACAGGGTGAAAAGGAAGTGTTGCAACACCTCTGCCAACCACCTGGGACTCCAGCCGAAACCCTTGTGCCCACTACCTGGACCTGGGATCAGCACTGGGACTGAGTGTTGACGTCACTTCCAGTGCCTGTCTATGTGAAAAATGTCCCTAGGCGTGAGGGTTGGAGGAGTATGTACATGTGAACACTTGCCAAGAGTGCAGATTATTGAGTGTGATCCAACTGTGGTCCTTTGATATCTTTGCTAGTTCCCATGATGCAATGGTGTGTCCAGCTACATGCATGCAGATAACATTTTATAGCCTTTGGACTGCAGCCTATTCAAGCAATAGGGGACTGTTATTTTTGAATCAACATTTAATATTAGGAGTCTAAAAGATTTATTAGAGTGCAAAAACATTTGTGGAGATGTTGACATTGGTTTACATTGGTTTAGTCAGTCTAGTTACAGTTGCACAAGCTGTCTTAATTGGAATTGGTGAGATACAAACAGGGTGAAGTTTAGCAGGGTTTTTCCTAAGATGATGGAAAATGGCTGCAGGCAATAATAATTAATGCACAAGATGGTAGAATACCTGGGTTGTAAAAGTTACCCTAGAAGTGCTAAGGCCTTCAGCGTTCTTCTAAAAGTGAAAAAAAAAACCAAAACCGTAGATTAGTGTGTCATCTGCAAGTGAAAACACTTTAATACACAGAAAGTGTCAGGGTGATGAAAAATTAAGTCCAGACAATATGCATGAGTGAGAAGAGGCTTGTGATTTCCTTCCATTCTCCTCCCCTCTCTTCCTTCTTCCTTTTTTTTCCCTCACTGCCCCTTCTGTTACTGAGAAACATGTTCCATACAACATAAACAAGGAAGACCGATTCTCCCCAGCATTGTTTACCTTCCAGACCAGAGCTGCCTGATCTACTACCTGGCTTCAACCTCTCACTCACCTTTTCTGACACACAAACAGCGTGCTCAGATGAATGCAGAACCAGGCATCAGATTGTGAAGAGAGCAAGAAAGACCCCTGCCGAGACGAGCTGACAATCTCAAAGAATTGAGGACGTGGCAGAAATAAGAAGGAGAGAGGGAATTAAAGGACCGTGGATGGAGAATTCCTGAGTTGGCTCGTGGAAAGGCTTATTGGACTGCAAACCTCAGTCAGAGTCAAAAGATATTAACATGATGCTTTATATAACTTTTGAGGGCTTGTCTTAACTTCCTCTCTTGCCCATTCTCTTAATGTGTCTGTAATGTGGTTGGTTAAAAAGCCACCTTTTGAGGAACATTAACACCTCTCCTCTGAATCCGACTGTATGACAGCTGAGCATTGTTCTTATCATTCTAGTGCTCTGACACTCCGCCAGAAAACTGAAGTGCACACAAAGGCCTTTTGCATTCCCAGCCCCTACGGCATGGGAGGGCAACTGCAGCCACACTGTGCAGGGAAGCCTGCTATAATTCTCATGCTACATAAGAGAGATTACAAAAAGAGCAACACTGTTTGCTCTCCGCTGCAGTCTTTTTTTCCCTCTCACAAGGCTTTCTCTTGTCCTTGCTTGATATGCGGCATTTGTTGAGTTAGCCTGGAAATATGAAAACACACTGAAAATCTAAAATTGGCTTTCATTCAACCACTACGGGTATTGTTTAAATCTTAAAATTGCTTTAAGATATTTAAATTTTGTACTGGAAAAGAAAAAGCCGAGTGTCCAATGAGCACAAGACATGCAGCTGCTAAGGTATGAGATTCTGTTAATAGCAGCATTCCTCAGCATCTGCTTAATGCCAGACTTTGTGTAACATTGTTTATGGTGTTGGAACAACAGAATCTGAAATTCATTTAGCGGTTCCTCCTCTCACTGTCGCATGTATAAACTGAGCGCTGGAGCCAAACCACATGTTGTTACTGCTGTAGCCCAGGGCCGCCCTAGCAAGCCTCAAGAGCACATGGCGGATTTGCCTTTCTGAGTGTCTTCCAGGGAGGAGGGATCCTGCAACTAACAGAAGGTGAATTATGGAATAGCATCTGCCCATTATAAAGGACTACCCAACATGCACTGAGATCACCGGTCTGCTGCTGCAGATGATTGGCCCATTGCCTGTCTTCTGACCTTGTAGCGGGCATCATGGGCTCTCCAGAGCTGAATAAGAGCTTCCTTCATTATGCTTGTGTTAATCATCAGCCCCTGGCCTGCCGACACTTTCCGCCTGAGAGGCTTTATCAGGAGGAGCTGCTTCATGCTCTTGCAGTGTCCCTTTCAAGGGTGTCTGATTCACTGCTGTAGCCGATGTTCCTTAAATTGAATTTAAACGCTTCTGGAGGCCTTATATGAAATGGTAATAGATTCTTGTCAGGGAATGTTGAGCTTTGAGTTTTGAATTTTAAGTCTTCACCTGGGGATCACGAATATAACCACAGAAAGCTACCAGGTACCTGGTGAAGCCACAGTGCACTCCACGTTAATCCTACTATGCAGCATTCCACATGGCTGCTTTGAGTTAACATGTGTCTGGTATGTGTTTCACAAGGTCCACTGTATGCCATGCTCATTACCCAGATCAAGCTTTTAACAGAGGTACAGGGCCCCAGGAGTCTTTCAGTCTATGGAGACTTTAATTATGAGATTGTGAAGTTTTTAGACTTGCTTCAGTATGAACGTTTACCATTTGGTAAAACAGGTGATCTGTGTGAATTGTGATATTAAAGGATGAAATAAATACTGCATAAGATAGTGGGATTGGATAGTAGAGGTGGTGATGTAGGTTTACATGGATTTATGTTTGTTCTCTGCACTTAGTAGCTATATTTTACTGTGTATTCTATATGCTGTGTGAATTGCTTTGTCTGTTTTCATTTTTTTTATCAAGAGTAGGAGGGGTCATTTAAAACTAGGCATTGAAAGGAATCTTCAAGTTTAGAATATTCTGTTGAAGCTCCTAGCACAGATATAGGCTAGCCAGTTTTGCATTTTCTGAATGAGACAGAGAGAATCAACGCTGAGAGCACGTTTCTGGTAATTAAATGTTGTGGCAGAAACAGACCACGAGGGATTTCTGCAGCATCTATTTTCACTTGGTGAGTGTTTTTCAGTCTGAAATTAGTGGTGTTGTAGCACTATAAAAGTGCTCAGACATCTGTTGGCTGGGGAAAATGCTGGGAGGTTTTTTTTTTATGTTTGCAATGACACATTAAATTAAGTCCTTTGCTCCCATGTCTTGTTCTGAGCATGAGTTTTTGGCAGAGCAGCCCAAAAGAGTGAATGCTTTGTTTCTTTGTCAGTTTTATGCCAAGATCTTGACTTAGATGTGGTATTATATGTCCAATAAGTCATTTAGCATCCTAATTTGGGTACAAGTTAATGTGAGTGTGTGTGTGTGTGTGTATTGTAGTGTATATGTAAATAGTTGCTTTGCCCTTGGGTCGAGCTGGACTTGGGCCATACTTGGATACTCCGCCCCTGCCACCTTGGCACTTTGCCCCACCTCTTCATGCAGGAGTTGGCACTATACTGACCATCTTCCTCTCCACACACACACACACACACACACACACACACACACACACACACACACAAGCCTGGTCATCAGCTGAGCCTGGCATGGTCACAACCTGCAGTATAAGGAATCCTTGTTGCCTTATAAACATCCAGTGGGATTTCTCAGAAACACTGAATAATACAATTTCAGATAAATGCCTAAATGATCAACCATGATCAACAATAACAGTTAGGATTTCTCGGAGCCTAGAACTGATACAAGTTTAAAATGGACACATAGCCTCAAGCACATGATAACAGCTGAATCAGTGTCCTTGAATTATAGGATTAGTAATGAATCAGTATTTTATGTATTATTTACCTATAGCAATTATTTTCCTTCTTGCGTGACAACTAGTATTTTCACAATTCAGTTTCAGTTGCTTTTCTTACATATCAGAGGGTCGAGACCCATTTGGAGATTGTTTAGATTGATTGTTTTGATTGTTATAAAATATAGAAGCATTTTTATTCAAAGAAACACAAAGCAGTATAATGCTACCAGGTGAATTAAAAGATTATATGCATTCGGCTCCTAATCTGGTTTTAAATAAGATGAAAATAATAGCACAGCTGTTGGAGAGTATATTGCATCACTGGATTAGTGATACATTGGAGTTTCTATAACCAGTTATGCTGCTTCATTAAACTCTTTTGGGAGCCTAACAAAAGTGTTTTTGAGGAAACACTTGATATTTTTTAAAATATGAGTACAGCTATAATATACAGTCAGCTTCAGAAGTATTGCCATTCTTGGTAAAACTTAAATAAATGTTAGTCAAAATTGAATTAAAATAAATGTACTTCAATTAAAGGTTACATTTCTTTCATATTTCAATGTGAAATTAAGCGAATTAACCACAAAGATATTTTTCATAACCTTTTCTTCAACCCGTCTTTACCAAGTGTTCCAGTAATTTTGAAACTGACTATAACAGCACGTGTTTGCCTTATTAGTCCACATGAAAGAAAAGTTGTTTCCCTGTTTTAATCACTGTGCCACTCATCAAATATACAGCACATCAAACATCTTGTTCAAGCTTGAATGTTTCTAAACCTTCCATTCGTTTAGGTGAATATTTATATTTCAGTTAGTGATGTAGATGTCACTGCACATGTGTCAAAAGTTTTGTGTATGAAGAGTTTTGAGTGATTTTTGCTGGAGATATGGTTCACACAACATGTTCTGACAGAGCGAACATAACTATGTGGTGAAACAGCATTTTACAGTGTGCCTCACACATGCAAGTGTGTGTTTGTGTGTGTCTCAGGGCTGTGCTCATGTCCCTAAAATGTCCCCACCCACAGTTCTTTGCCTTCAAATAAATATTTAATTTGTGTGATATGTTTGAATATAGTATTCAAATTGTGTGTGTGTGTGTGTGTGTGTGTGTGTGTGTGTGAGTGTGTGTGTGTGTGTGTGTGTGTGCTTGTGTGTCTCAGGGCTGTGCTCATGTCCCTAAGATGTCCCCACCCACAGCTTCTTTGCATTCACATTTTATTTGTGTGACATGTTTGAATATTGTATTCAAATTGTGTGTGTGTTGAATTAACTGGACTTATGTGAAGGAACTCATAAATGACAGAACAGTCAGTAGGTGAAATATAAGCACCACAGAAAATGAAATACAATTTCTACAAATGATGGTTTCCTTCCAGCTGATTAACAACCCAGACTGCCAGCCATGAAGGATTCGAAAGCCTTGGAACTGCGATTACGATATTAGGAAATGGCCGCCATTATCCTGTGCTACTCTGACTTGGAAAGTGAGAGATGAAAGAAGGGAGGCAGACTGTTAAAGGCCTGTCTGAGTCTGTGTCTCCGAGTGCATGAGACTCTAGTAGCCTTACTGACCTCCCATCACACTTAGACACACACGCTCGCCGTCACCCCCCCGCCATGACCCCCCCCTTTCACCATGGGCCCCCTGTTGTGTCATTCACAACTCTCCTCTCTCACTCCCTCTCTGTCTTTCTGCCTCTCTCTTGAACTTTTCCTTTACTTCTTCTCCCCGTCTGCCCCCTCCCAGTCTCTCCTCCTCTTAACTACTTGTGTGGAGTTAATGGACTGTTTTGGCTGGGCTCCAGCCGCTGAGTGTCACCTCATTAGTGTTCTTCCAGACAGGAGCTCTGTACGGTGGAATGTCATTGGTTGCCACCCAACCCCTCGCCCTCTTTCGCACTCACCTCCATGAATGGGGAAATGTGCATGCATAATTAAATCTATAGTCTCACTCTCTCTCCCTGCACCGTTCTCTCTTTCTGTGCCCATCTCCCTGCCCGGCTTGCGACGGCTACAAAAGGACTGTTGGCTATTTGCCACAGCCGAGGCCGAATCGGCCCGGACCTCCCCCCACTGTCCCACGACACCGCGCACACTCATGCAAATGGGCCGCTCACTCAGCCAATCAAGTAACAATACACATCCAAGTGGCATGCTGTCACTGGGAAGGAGAGATACCCTGATGAGATGTCATACAATTTCAGTCAATGCAGTCTTTACTACTGCTATAAATACCCTGCAGACAAGCACAAGAGGGTAGGAGCTGTGTGCTAATCTCCCTACATAATGTCCATGCTGTTGCAGGCATATCAGTGTTAAAAAGAAATTGAAATTCAAAGTGGCACTTGTGGATTATTGAATTGATTTTCGATAATCCATTTTCGCAACGTATTAACGAAGTTCAGGAGTTATCTACTGGGCTGCGCTGATAGCATTTTCACATTTTCAATAAAATAAGAATATTAGGGCTTGGTTTATCAGCCAATAAACGATAAAATAAGTGTTATACAAAACATCATGGCTGCGATGGCAATGTGCTTCAAGAAAAGTTGTGTCTTATATTCAAAGACCTGTGTTGTGTTTGGGCAGCATCACACATGCATTTGATTATGCTAAAAAATTTTGGGCAAAAATTCAGTTTAAAATTAGAAATTCGTTTAGCAACAGGTTATCTTCTTTACTGATCTTGCTTTTTGTTTTTAGTCCTGAGCTTATTGACAGCTGTTGATCATTTCGAACGCTTCACGGTCCCAGGTGCGGATTGCATAACGTAATGCGGTACAGCCATCGAAAATTCAATGTTAATTTTAGATACACAAGTTGCATTTTGCTCGGAGCCTCCTCATACACCTCCTCAGCGCATCTCTGGTTAGCTGTACAGTCAAGTATAACACGTGCGTTAGCGTTATGAGTAAGTATATACAAGTGTTATAGTGAAGTATTATTGTAATGAGTAGAGAACCATCTTCAAGTTTATAAATAAAAAATCTCGTCACCTAGACATACTACTAATGACCTGCATGATTGAAAACACCCATTTACTCATTTCCATAATCTGTCTATGATTTGACCTTTGGCTGCGGTGATCTGTGCGCGCTCTGTTCTGCCTTTGTGACTGAGATGTGAAGGCGCACGGTGTGTGTCACTGTGACACCATGGTTTGACATGTGACTGATGAGTCTCTGTGGCCTCAGTGTTGGACTGCCAGGGCAGACATATGTAAGGCAACAAGCGCTGCATGACGCTGTGTGTCAGACTGTGGTGGCCTTTGTTAACACGCAGACAGATCAATAATGCGACTTTGTCCTTGTCAGAGTGTGCACCTATACTTGCGTATGAGAGAGTTTGCTTTCTCTGACACTTCTCTTTTCATCGTCGAGAGACGTCGTGGAGTAGCATACACACAAACACACACTTGTCTCTTTGCACGTTTTTTTCTCTCTCTTGTTAACACTCCCTATCTCTTTGTTTATATTTTAGATGCCTGTCTTGTCTGTGTTGTTCTCCTACCACTGTTTTCAGCTTTCCCGCTAATCCACTTCTAACCCACTACACACTTCCTTATATTTCCCGTCATACTGATTTTTCATACTGATTCTTCTCAAAGTCACAGTTTTTTTTTAGATAGCGCCTTTTCCTCATACCTTTTGCCTTAGAACTTATTTTAGGCTTTTGTTTTGAATGAAAATTCCAAGCTGGACGAGTCAGAAATGTGTGCCTGGATATGACAACTTGGTGCTGAGTTCACTAAGTTTACGAAAATAATAAAAGTAAAAAAATACTATAAGTAAATAAATAAAATATTAACCCTTTACTGCACATTGTTGCCATATGGCAACAATTTACAAACTACCCCCCTAATTTTTTTTTTTTAAATTTTGAAATATATTTTTATTTCTTGAACTAATTCAAGTAATAAAAATCCATAAAAAATACATAAATAATTCATGCAGTAGAGGGCTAAAGGTTTTTGTCATGAAGACACGTGATGAGAACAACTTTTACCGAACATGGTGATGTGTGCAAGCAGTTTATGTTTTCTAGAATGTGCTTTGACATCTGTGGAATCACATAAATAACTAGAAAACAGGCAGTTAAACTCATTTGCTTGCATTGTGGCTAGAAATGACATTGTACTGGGACATTGCTGGATAAAAACAATTACACATAATTGTAACATAAATATAAGGTCAGGCCTGTGTGGCTGGATAAAAAGGTTTATTTTAAGGTCATGAAAACAGACAACGTGAACAACTTTTCCTGATATGTGTAAGCATAAAAAAATGCAAGTAGTATGTTATGTTTGATGCTAAAATATATTATGTCTAGATGTATAGTATATCAATATCCAGAATAAGAAAAAGCTTCAGTCAACTGGAAAACAAGTATTTATGGAAATATAATTTGCCTGCTGTGTAGAGACATTACAGGGATAAACACAAAGAAAAAATATAATTACAAAGATATAAGATAAAACCATAAATCTCAAGTCAGAATCTTTAAACCCTTTGCGTTCATTGACTCTTCCATTTCCATTGATCTCAGACACACATGAGCTAGCGCGACTACATTGCAAGATGGCTGCCAGTCTGTCTTTGTTCAGCTTTCAGAACAGATGCCCATTGGCTTTGGTGTGCCCACTATTCACACCCCGCGCAGACGATGCGGCTTTGGCACCCAAAACGCCATGACAGGCTTCCGCTCTCACTCTGCCTCACTCTCTGCGAGTGCCAGGATGCTTTCCTCCGTCTATCTCTGTTTAGGTTATGGCTCATTCTGATAAAGGGCCTGGTGTTTTGTCAACAAGAGCTGGGTCTAAGACAAAAGAAAATGACAGAGGGAGCATGGACGAGACAGCAGTGGTGAAGAAAGCAAAACGATAAGGGTGTTGTGAGAGATCTACCAAAGAGCCGATATGGAGCAGTAATTGCAGAGTGCAAGACTGATTGTGAAATATGTAGACACTGATGGGAATGTAAATACAGGCTGATTGAGATAGACAAGAGAGATGGCGAGAAAAAGAAAGTTAAACAGTCATTCGCCAAGATCCGCCTCGGCTGATTTGTGAGTGTGTGTTGAAGTCACAGCCGTGTGCTGTGAGGTAATGAGTGCTCGGCCCAGCCAGCACCAAAATACTGATGACTGAATACATACACACACACCAAAATAAAGAGAAAAACGGACATACACACACACATTCAGCCACAGGCAGTATTTACACTAGTGCAGCTGCATTGCTCAAAACATTTCAACCAGGACAGCCCACAATTAGGAGATATTTCTGCCTCTCTCTCTATTCCTCCATGGTTGGCCCACGAGAGAGAGAGAGAGAGAGAGAGAGAGAGGGAAAGTAGAAGGAACGAGGGAAAGAGAGAATTCTTGGCTAAAGCCTGGTTTCCTTGGCAAGCGGAGCAGTACGTGTGCAGCCCTGCTCACTTTCTAAAATGGCTGCCAGACGCCTCCTCCTGAAATGTCGACGGTATGCATGTTCCTTGTCGTTCAATGCGCGTGTGTAAGCGTGCATGTGTGCGTGTATGTGTGTGTGTGTATGTGTGTGTGTGTGAGATACAGCCCAGTCTTCAGCCAGCTAGGAAAAGTTGCTAAAGTATGTGATAGCTCTAAACAAAACACAAAGCAGAGACGAGAGGCCGGATGGGTTGCACAGGGATCGTGCCAAGTATAGGAGTGCGAGTGTGTGTTTATGTTTAGTTGAGGTGGAGTGGGAGGTGTGTTTCCAGAGAAAGTCTGCTGGAGAAAGAAGTTTTTTTTTTTTTTCTGCAAAGGAATTGGAAAGGAATGATCATTATATAATTAGATGACTTGTAGGAAAAGAATGCTGAGCTGGGTTGCACATCAGAAACTGATAGATGGAATCAGATTCTTTCTCCTTTCTCCTAACAGGACACTCACACACTGAGTTGTGGAGGACATAATGTGAATGTTCTCCCTTCTAACTGAGTTTGGACATGCCAGTGAGTTTTAAGGGATTAATCTAAAATTTAGTCACACAGCGGAGAAAGATAAAATAGTCTGGGTCTTCATGCATGTTTGTCTCATAGTGAAGCAAAAAAAAAGCAAATTGGAATTTATGATGCACTGATTTTATTTTCTCTCATTTCTTCCACTAAATAAATGACTTACAAATTTAATTTGATTTGCAAAATAGAAATGTAATATTTCAAAACTCTAAATATTTTTTTCTAAATATTTTCTAAGGATTTTATACTGTGGCAATACTGTCTGCCACTATAATAAAGCTTTTTTTAAAAAAAATATATAATAAAGCTTTTTATTCACTGTAATATGTATATTACCATGAAAATGGTTCATTATAAATTATATGAAAAATAAAATAAAATAATACAAACATTAGTTCTGGTATATCTTCACTGTATGGAATAGGATCGAACAGAACTGAACTGGATTTTTTTGCTCTTTAGTCTTCGCTCACACTTTAGTTCTCTGCTAGTTTGTTTGTTTAAAGATTGACATGGTTGTTGGGTGCCAAGAAGTGTGCTTGGAGAGGTTCTGTGTGTTTCAGGTATCTGTGTCTCGCTCTCACAAGTACACACACACTGTGTGTGTGTGTGTGTGTGTGTGTGTGTGTGTGTGTGAGTCGTGGCGGGACCGGTTTGACAAATACAAGTACCAAAACAGACGTTTATTTTTAAAGTGTCCCATACGTCTGTTTCATTTCAAATGCTACATCGCAAAGGCATGTGTACCTCTGTGTAACTCTGCATAGTAACACACACATCTGGACACACAGGCGTGACCTTATAATTACATTACAGTTATGTGAAATTATGCATTTCATCTTAGAAATAGTGTTATATTTGTGGTTTTACGTCTCACATACAGTTAGCGTGTACGTGTGACAACAGCTGTGGGGTGTGTTTCTACAGTATTGGTGTGTGTCCGTGGCCGTAATGAAAAATGAGTCTGGACCATTTGATGTCTAAATGCCAGAGCCAGCTGCTCTATTGTTTCGACTTTAATCACAGTAAACAACACTATGCTAGAATGCACCTATAGATTTGAGCCGTTCTGTTTTCCTTCCCCTCTTTCTCTCTGTCTTTATCTTTCTCTTTTTCGGACGCAGTAGGAGGTGTCTTTATCCAGACTGATGGATGGCGTATAGTGCATATGTGAAGGCTGATCGGCAGGGAAGGGGGATGGGAAGTTGGCATAGGAATTGGCACTGTCACACAGCCAGCTTGCACCAGTCCCACCAATCAAAGACCTAAGAGTCTAGTCAGGCTTTAAACTATTAAATCCTACATAACATAGATGTTGTATTATCTGGAATATTCTCACAACTTTGACATGAGCTAAAGTACAGATCGTGAGCAGCGACATACTGTGTATGAAAGGTGCTATACAAAATTATTATTAGCATTATGTCGTAGCACTCTCCCTTCTTTCTCTCAGACTAAAAATTCATCTGTTTTTTTTTCTCAACATATAGTGCTCCCTCCTTCTCTTTGTCATTGTTGAGCCGAAGCCAAGAACATTCCATTTGTGCAGTGCTGTTGAATGGTCAATTTCTGCTTTTTTGAGGGGGGGGCTAATAAAAGTTAAACTTCGTACACAAAGAAAAGCCGTTCATCAGCTGTGCAAGCAAAGCGCTTCTGAGACTTTATATGTGTATCTCTTCTTCATGCTTTCCCTCACTTTCTCCCACTGTGACAAAACTCATGGAAGAAGGAGCAAGTGTTGTCCTGAGCAAGGCTATCTGAGTTCAATGTCATTCTTACTCTCCGTGTTGGAGATTGTATCATTTTGGTCTTTCTTGCTCCCGGGGAGTCTGTACACACCGAGAAACACAACGCACTCACGCACACACTGCTCACACACATTTAGTGTTCCGTCCACGACACACACTCAGCTGAAACAGTACTGAACTCAGTACTGAAAGGCTATGTTTAGCTGATTTCTTTAGTGCTGTTTTGGCTTATCAGCTATTAATGACAAATCTAATTAAACCTGCCAGTCAACAGTTGTATTGTTTGATCAGAAGTGGAAGATCCCACAGCTTTTTTTTTTGTTTGTTTGTTGGTTTTTTTGGGGGTGTACCAGTTACCTTAACACGCGTGGACGGAGGACTTCCAGCACAAAGGTAACATCATCAGTCAGGATTCTGTATATTGAAAGCACACCCTAACGACATGCTGGATTCTTCTCATTTTTTCCTTCCCACTCTCCACTCCTTCCTCTATATCTCCCTCTGTGCCGCGTCTGCATTATGTGATGTATGGTCCAATCACTGGACCTCCAAAAGCAAGTTTTGCCCGTGTGTAGCTGTTCAAGAAGAAAGACACTCCTTTGATTTGTTTTGCACAGAGCACATTTTGTGCGTTTCCTCTCTCTTCTTTCTTACTCTCTTTCTCGTTCCTCCATTCTGGAAAAAAAAACAACAACATGTTTCTGCACACATCTGGCCTGGCCTGTCAGGACTGAGCTCCTGCAGTCTTTCCCAGCGAGGATGAGGTGGGGGTTGGGTGGGAACCATACAATAACTGCCATCATGTACAAAATAGATTAGGATTTGCATGTGAATTCAGTACTTTTAATTAAAACGTATACTGTTAAAATGGCCGCTTGTTTTTACCTGACAAATTCATTTGTGTGTAGTTTTTTTTTATGCTGACTGCTTTTCCTGGAAGACAAATTAGCTTTTTATTATCAAATGTCCGGGCTTCCATCCTAAGAGTCAGCTTTGGGTGATGATAATCAAGGATTTCACTAATTTCCCCTTGCCAGAGAAACAAATAAAAAGCTATAGAAAGCAGTAAGAGCTTAACAAATAAAGCTGAAGGGAATGGAAGTGGATGATAAATGAGGGTAATGTAATCTGCGCTGCCACTGCTCTTTGAGCCACTCAGTCTGTGTTTTGTGTTCTAATCCACGTTCTTTATATTTGTTTACAGACTCACAGCAGTCAGGAAGTCCCAGTAACAATGAGCCTGGCAAGAACCCTCCAGGTATCTCACACACACACACACACACACACACACACACACACACACACACACACACACACACACACACACATCCAGTGTAGAAAGGCTTTTTTTTTTTTTTTTTTAAGCACCTTAATAAAATCGCTGTGAAGACACCACGGGTAAATTGTGACCAGTTTTGGCCACATCAGTCAGGTTTCAAATAACACATCTTCTACACTGTAATAAAGGAAATATCAAAACTCAGCAGCAAAATGTTTATTTCACTGTTTGTGTCCACGTACAAGCGCATTATCTGAAACTTAGCTCCAGGGTGAACCGTGTTAGAGCAGTACAGTATAGGGACTCTTCCAACAAAGGACTATGTACCCAGACAAATACACACTAAATCACATACATGTCCATTTCCTTTATAGACTTTACTTATAAACCACACTTACTAGAGAGGTTTTTTTTCAGTGAGCATTTCTTCTCAAAAAAATAAAGAGCAATAAACGATAAAGAAAAGTTAATCCAAAACTTTAGTGTAAAAGTCTTTCTCTTGAGAATGTTTTCACAGTAAAGTAAATACTTTAATTCTGACATCATCCAAAGAGTAGATTTTTGGTTTTATGAAGTATGCAAATTCATGCGCATTTAATTAGACAAAGCTTCATGTGCATAAATCAACGCTTGAAAAAGTTCCAATAAAAAAAAAATACTTGAATCGGCATTTAGCTGGTGACTGTAGCCCGATTGTAATACTTTTTTTTTTTATTAAAAAATATACTCTATTCACCTGAAGTGTGTTACTTTAAACAAAAAAGCACAGCGCTGACAAATTCCCTGTAATCTCCCAGCTGCTGGGAACAGGACACTCTCAGAACTCAGCCGGAAGGAACCATTGATGAGATTTGCAGGGTTTTGAGTGAGAAGCTCCAATTGTTCTGCTTAGAAACATTCAGAAGAATGCTAATGGGGCTGAAAGTGTGTAATGGAACATCCCACATGTATCAGTCAAGAGTGTGTGTTAGTGTATGTTTCACATCCTGACTTTTAATTTATGATCCAGTGTGGGAATCTTTGGGATCTCTGACTTCTTCCTGACCTAGCAAGACCCGCACTGAGGCAGCTGTTTTGGTGGCAGCTCCGCAGCTGGCAGCCTTCTCTTGACTCTCCTACATTAAAAAGGAAAAAATCCTAGAAAACACTACAAGAAAAAAAAAAATTGTGAATATGCACTGTTTAGTTTCACTCAGTAAATTGTGTCGAGACATTTATTTGGCTTGGAAAGGCAGTCAGTCTTCTAAATAAACTGAAGTCACCCTTAAAGCCAAGTATGTTACATTTATAATTTTAAAAGAAAAATCGAAATGTCATTTCTTAAATGACAGAATGCCTGACAGATTGCAGTTTATTTCACTGGGTGTATGCTGTCATCGGGGTGTAGGCATGGAGAGGAAACACACCACACACCAGCATACCGCACAGCTTTTCTTTTACCCTTTTTCCTCTCAGTTTTTTTTTCGTACTCAGATTATGCTTGCCATGTAATGCGCAAAGAATGAGATCACTGATGCATAATTAGCTGTTTACCACAAGAACAGGTTTTTCATCTTATCTTGCTTAGTGAAGAATAGCAGTGTGGTCATGACTCATGCCTGCCAGTGCTACTAATGCTGGCGGTGCAAGTTCAGATGGCCTACGTATCCCATCATCCTTGTGCTGAGCTATGGAGGATAGTTTGCACTCACTGGGCTGTATTTAGAGTTTGCGACTTCAGTTCAAAAGTTACAGTAATATTTATGCAGGGAAACTTACCCCATTTTTTCCCTTTTGGTAATTTGCCAATTCCCACCAACTAGCCAGCTCTCCCCTATCATACGACAGCCAACAACCAGGGAGGGTATCCATGAGAGTGTTCATGCTGCATCACAGGGCAGCTGAATACACTCAGAGGAAAGCGCTATCTACCCTCTTCCACATACATGAACTTGCAGATGCCCATGATTGGCTAGTTTCACACTGCTTGAGAAGGAAGTGAGTATGCCATTCATCCCACTCAGACAGCATGGCCAGTTTTGCTCTCTTGGACTCCCGGCCATTGTCAGGATCTGAACTCTGAACATTAGGGCAAATTTTCTTATGGAGTCCAGTTATAATAGTCCAGTTTCCCACATTTTACATTTTCTGAGTGAATTTACATCGTCTTAAACGCATTTCAGCATGATGTATTGTGGTTATATCGAACTGATAGACCGTGGTGCTGGTCTCACTACTGCTCCTTACTCAAAGCCAATATCCACTTAAGGTGCAACTGAATGTAACTGAAACACACCACTAATTTTAGGAGCTCCTGTGCAACTAAATCTTGCATAAGTCTGTAGTTACATCTCAGGTCTGAATGCTGAGCAATATTGATATCATCTCCTCACTGTGTGTGCAGACCTTAACCCTGAATATGGCCCACAGTAACAAGCCTAACGTCTTTTCCAGGCTTGACACTAGGACTGGGCAATATGGCAATATTATGATAAATATTGCATGCCTGCATTATTGTCATGATAAATGTTGGGAAGCTTTCAGTATGTAATTTAATGCAAATAATGTGATCCAGTGTGATGGTCAAACAGCTAACGTGTTTTTGTTCTTCTGCGCACAGTATACTTGGAAGACAGTTTCGTCAAATCAGGAGTGTTCAGCGTTTCAGAGCTGGTCAGAGTATCCAGAAGTAAGTCGAGCTTGCCATACACACACACACACCCACACCCACACCCACAGTCACCATGCCTTGCTTTATGTTCAGCTTTCCTGACTTAGTAAGGCAGGTACTTACCCAGAACACGTGTGGAGAATCCAGTCTGGCAGGTCCTGGGAGCAGTGTGTGAGAGCATGTGTGTGTGTGAGCAGTGTGTGCAGTGTGTGAAGGCATGTGTGTATGCGAGCATGTGTGTNTGTGTGTGTGTGTGTGTGTATGAATGACTGTACAGGAGTGTGTGTGTCGACATGCCTGCCTTCATCAAAGACGATGACAGATGTTCCAACAGGAATCTTTCTTTCTGTGTTGGTTGAGGACAATGCCTCCCTCAGGCAGGATCTATGTGCAGTGCTGAGGGGTTGTGAGGCCGCCCTTTCCAAACACACACACACACATACACGCACGCACACACACATGCACTTGATGACACTGTAACTGATACATGTTACACCTTCTACATGTAACAAAATGCCCAGTGTCACACACATGCTGCTCCTCACACACACACACACACACACACACACACACACACACTCACCTTGTGAGAATGCCACTCTGTCAGCTTGGCTTCTTTGAACTGCTGATCTTTTCATGGTGCTTCAGAAATCTGGGTCTCCAATCATCTAGCCTTTCAGCACCAAAAGGGGAGCAGAACTCACACCCAAGCCTAATGCACTCGAGTGAAGAAGCAAGGAGGGAGGGGGAGAGAGAGGAACAGATCTGTCACTCCTAATAGTGTGGCATTAAGAGATGTTAGGAAAGAGCAGGCACCTTAAGCACTAACCCTAATTAGGGTTAGTCCAGTTAATCCTAATACTGGAACAGGAGCTTTAAAGGAATACTCAGAGTTTTTTTTAACTAATCACTGCTCACTGCATCTGTTTTCTATGGGAGATTATCACAGACGATAACTTCAAGACATTTCTGTGTAGGAAGAAAAAAAAACAGATTTATTTATACAATTACAATATAATTTATACATAAATATGGAATTACAGATATTTATAATTTTCATATAAATTAATATTACATTGAACGGAATAGTTTAACATTCTACAAAAACACAGCTTTAACATAAATGTGGTTTTAAACAGTGAATTTTAAACAGTGAAAATTAAAAATTGTGTCAATTAGTTGTAGGTAAATTTTTGAAAAAATATTATACAAATTTTGTTTTTAAGTTCCAGGTGCATTTTTTTAAAAGTGCGCTTCCATTATTAGTGAATTTTGAGTAAACAGGTTCTTTTGTTTGCTTTTGTTTTTCGTTTTCTCTCAGTACTGGGAAAAATGCCAACATTATTATCTGTAGTAACTGCACACGCTATCCAAAACGAACAAATAACTGATGTGTGAAAATAATTCATAATTTTAAACTGATAAGCAAATGGCTTAAGAAGCTGATTTGCCTGTAGTCTTTCACTATGTCATCATCATTCACAAATTCATTTGTGCGGGCCTACCGCAGAACCTGAACAAAACTGGTAACGTTCAGAGTGTAGTAAATTTTATTTTTCGTATCGTATTCTAGCAAATACATCAAATATCGAGTCATTATTGGTGTCATCAAATATTGAGTCATTGTCTTAAGAATCAAAATTGTATCATATCATATCACATTGTAACAGATTCACTGGTCTTGCCAAATATCAACTCATTCCCTTAAGAATTAAAATCATATCATATCTTGTTAAAGACTGAGGTTTACTCCCCTACTACACATGCAGTGTTTCTTTTATGCTCCCTTTCCAGTATTAGGGTTAAAGTGGACAACATGGTTCCTTCATTGTAGTGCACTAGGCTTGTGAAACTGGTCTGTAAACACATCAATTGCATGAATAATAGCTGCTTTTATGTGCATGTTGATATTCTTCTGTGTTTATTCTATTCATTTAGCCCAGACAACAGTATCACTGTTTATAAAATGAGCAGCTGTTGACATTAGATAATTTATTGGCCACATATAAATGACAATGACTTACTGTACTGAGTTAAAGCCTGGATTTAAACAGGACACTTTTTATAAGATATTCCAGCACCCAGTGTTGATCCAGTCTAGATTTCTCAGTCCATAAAAGAGTGAACCAACTGGGATGTACTTGTGTGTAAATGAAGAGGGATAGAGAAGTTCGACTGCTGAACAGCTCTCTGGAGGTTGAGGTTTTTCTGTAGATCTAAGATGTGATAGACAGATTGCACCTCTCCAGCACTGAAGGCGGCCCTTCTCAGAGATCAAGTTACTTCCTCGGTTATGTTTGGATTTGTCCACATGCAGAACTAGTTCTGAGCAACTGTGTCGAATTGAGAACTGTATCGAAAGTGTGTGTGTGTGTGTGTGTGTGATGAGATTTACCTAATGTCCTGCAAATGTTGAAATGTTGAATAAATAGAATTTTTAAAAATGAAACATTCCTGCCCTTGTTTACTTTGTTATATCCTTACTTCCTCTCTCTCTCTCTCTCTCTCTCTCTCTCTCTCTCTCTCTCTCTCTCTCTCTCACTAGCTCCTATCACACAGGGGGCAGGGGTGAACTTCACCATGGCGGACATGCCCAGCCAGCCATATTACCATGACCTGAACTCAGTGAGCTTACACCGCTCACTCTCCTCCCCTCCTGGCAGGTGAGCACACAAGACCCACACATCTGCACACACACTACAACTCATCCCGTATAAATCATGTAACTCTTTCACATTTGCACACGTCCTCCTAAAAACACACAGAATTGATCGAGTACTCCCTCACTCGTGTCTGTATCGTGTGTGCAGTAAACGACCTAAGACTGTTCCAGAGGACAGCATGGAGACGAGTCCCACAGGCCCAGACTTCTACTCTTCCCCCAGCTCACCAGTTAGCCGACCATGGCATGAGAGAGACCAAGGTGAGAGAGGGCGAGCTCAGAGTTTTAGAAATACAGAAATTAGATTTGACTGGTTAGTTCTTAGAGATAAAAGGGAATAAATGAGTCATTTTTATGTGTTGTTATCTGTGTGGGTTTCCTCCGGGTTCTCGTTTCCTCTCACCTCTCAAAAACACACGAGTAGGTGCATTAATCTAAATTATTCCTAGATGTAAATGATTGTTTGAATGTGTGTGTACATGGGGCCCTGTGTCCCATCCAGGGTGTGTTCTCAGCTTGAGCCCAGTGTTCCCTGACCCTGACAAGAATAAAGCAGATACTGAAAATGAGTGAAATCAATAGTCCTAAAAGCATACCTACAAAAAATATATATATATACCATTGCTGTATAATCAGTAAAAAGGTGTGTATGGGTCTATGTATTATTTTGACATTTTAACTGTTTACCCCTTTTCTATGTATTTCAGGATTTTGCCTTTATCTTTTTGTTCCTTTAAAAGATTTACGGTGTTCCTCAGGCTAAACACCTGCTTTTGCACTTACACGCATTATTCAATTCTGAACTTTTTGTACATTTCTCTGAACAAGCATGCAGCCTGGCACAAACTGAACCGCAAAACTGCAAAAATATCTCAGAGCAAAAGTAACACAACAAAACATCGTTTAACAAGAATACCTTTGTCAGTCAGTCACAACCTAATGGCTAACATTACACTGCTTAATGTACTGTACATCTCTGAAGTAGTAAATACTTTCCTCTAGTTGGTTTTGTAGAACTTAAGGCCTAATATTGTAATGGTAATTTACTGAACTCACAGTGAGTATAAGTAAATATTTTCATAAGACCATCTCTCCTCCTCTATTGCTATGCAAGAAAAAAAAAAGCATGCCTAATAAATCCTTATCGGTCTTCCCGAGTAAGCCGTTAAGAGTCGGATTCCATCATCCAGGAGATATTTGATCATGTGACGAATAAACATCTCAGCTCTTCCTCGGTTGAGGAATCATGTGGGAGGAAAAGTTACTCGATCTTTGGATGGACTACAAATCACCGTTTGACTACATGAAGATCTTAAATAAAACGTGGTGCCGTGCTTTCAAAAATATAGGGATGTTTGGCCTGTGTTCTTACCTGATAGAGGTCATCCAAAAATTTAATTAGGCAATGAGCCGATTCATGATTTATGTTGCAGCAATCTATTAGAAGATAAAGTGATGCTGCGCTCCCCAACCCACCTTCTCGCCCAGAACATTTACTATGGAATTTTTTTGATCTATATAAATATTACGCTTGTTATAAAACAAAAATGGGCTGTTTTTATGATTTTCATTGTAGTTCAATATAGTATTTATGCTAAAGGTTTTAGATCCAAACTACTTTCTATTTACTTTGTAACTTGCGATAAATAGAGTATATAGAGGTACAGCTTTCCAAATGATAGAGCTCATGTGTCCTCTAAATCCATTCAGATTTTGACGACTCCCTTTTTATTCAAAGCTCGTCTCTCAGCCCAACAGCGCTTTAGGTGAACTAAACCGTAAACTCGCAGGTGGTCCTGAGGGGACTGTGGTGCCGTTTGTCAACCGCAGTTGAACCTCCCTTACTCTGCCTCTGTTTGTCTGCTATGTGAGGGTAAGAGGCAGTGTTATTTTCCTTCCCTGAATCACAGTGAAGTGCAATGTTGATAAACTAGTTTTATCACCTTCCTTCGCGGCTCATTGAACCTGGTGAACTCCCAAGTACTCACTCGCACAGGTCGAAAACAAATCCTTCACCGTCAGCCTGTCTCAAAGGCATAGTGCCCTCTGTGCTCCTTATAAACGCTGATTTTGAAACATTTCATACACCAGCCGTGCTTTGCAGTGCTGTGCTCTCCTAACGTTTCTCCCCCACTGAGAAGGACTTGTTTGTTTTTGTTAGCGGTGATTTAAACCTCAGATAAGCCTGCTGCTCTTGTGTTTTCACTTTCGCATAGCTACAAAAGGAAGACAAAGCCAAGATTTACTATCGGATGGCTTGCAATTGAAGCAGGATTCGCTAGTGTGCATGTGTGTTTACTTACGGTGCTAAAAGTGCTCCAAAGTACAGTTAAATAAAGAATCATGCTGTAAGGTTTGTTCTTTTCTACTTTGCATGTGTTTATCTTAAAGATCCTTTTCCAAGGAGAGCAAGTGTTAAGATTGGGTTAGATTAAGGTGAAGCCATGAGGGTCGAGGTTGTTTTGTCATACTACCACTCGAATTAATGGGGTTTTACCTCTGTGTGTGTGTGTGTGTGTGTGTGTGTGTGTGTGTGTGTGTGTGTGTGTGTGTGTGTGTGTGTGCGCGCAACAGAAACTACATTGCCAAAAGCTCCAGTTGTCTGGTTTTTGGTACCAGCTCAAGATGCAGATCTAATGGTTCTGTTAGTTTGGGGCAGAAGCACTTTTGTTTAAACATCCCATTCCACCCCTTTATAATATATTATTATTATCTTATAATAACTTTTAATAAACACTCTTCTGGGAAGGCTTTCCACTAGATTTTGGAGCATGGCTATGGGGATATGCCCATTAGAGCATTAGGAGGTCTGGGACTCAGTTAGCATTTTAATTCACCCCAAAGGTGTTCAGTGGGGCTGAAGTCATGGCTCTGTGGAGGACACTCCAGTTTTTCCACTCCAACCTTGGCAAAGCACGGCGCATTGTCATGCTGGACCAGGTCTGGGGAACCCTTAATGCCAGTGACGGGAAATCTTAATGCTACAGCATACAAAGACATTCTATCTAATAGTGTGTTTCCAACTTTGTGGCAACAGTTTGGGGAAGAACCACATATGGGTGTGAGGGTCAGGTGTCCATAATCCTTCGGCCATATAGTGTGATGTTCTTACAATATTTATTTTGTAACATTTTCCTCAACAATGGTTTGAAATCAGTTAATTAATTAATTTAATTTAATTATTTTTATTTTATTTAAAACTTCACTGACATTGGGACTTTTGATCAGTAGTTTTCAGCCATTCCAGTCATCTCTTAAGTTAATAGACAATTGTACTGTAACTGCAAACTTCATTGGCTCCTGTCTGGTCCAGTTCATGGTTTTAAATGTGCAGTGGAAAAGCAGTTTCTCAGAGCATGGTGAACTCATGACGGCCCATGAAGTTCTCTTTAGTAGTGTTGTCTTGAGTTGAGGAAGCTGACCTCTAACCCCTTTGTGTTCAGTTTACTTTTTGCACGGCTTGGTAATTGATTGGCCATTCAGAGGTGGGAGGCGGGGCTGACTGACTTCACTGTGGCGTGTGGCAGCAGTTAAACTTGACCCAACCTCTTAAGTGACTGTGTTAGGGGTCAAAGCCAGGCTGTGACCTCAGGGGTTAGGCATGACACATGACCTGGACACCCGAGGGGATTGGTGAGAGGGGGATGGGTGTGGGGCTGACAGAGAGAGAGAGAGAGAGAGAGAGAGAGAGAGAGAGAGAGACTGTGTGATAGGATCAGGGGCAAGAATGGCAGGTGTGTGTGTGTGTGTGTGTGTGTGTGTGTGTGTGTGTGTGTGTGTGTGTGTGTGAGCGAGAGAACAAGATGCAAGAAGAGAGAGGAAAAGAGAGGCAGACAGGTGCAGCATCGTCTGTTTGAACTTGTCCCTTGACGACTGACAGGTGGCCAGCATGTGGGAGAGAGAAACTGACAGATAGAGAAGGAAAGAAAGAGCATTTCAAGGCCCAAAAACGAATGTGTGTGTACGTGTGTGTGTGTGCATGTGTGTGTGTTAGCCTGCAGCTCTCCTCTGATGGGTTAGCTACTCATCCCTGTTTTCTTTCTTTCCTTTTCTTTTCCTTTAAATATTTTTTTCCCTTCATTGGCTTAGCATGCTACTGACATGAGCATGACATGAGCTGACACGAGTGGTAGATATTGGGGGGTACTGGAGGAGTGGAGAGGAGGATAGTGGAGGAGTGGAGGGGGGGGACAGTGGAGGAGTGGAGATGGGGATAGTGGAGTAGTGGAGAGATGGATAGTGGAGGAGTGAAGGGGGATAGTGGAGGAGTGGAGAGATGGATAGTGGAGGAGTGGATAGAGGGATAGTGGAGAAGTGGAGAGGGGGATAGTGGAGAAGTGCAGAGGGGGATAGTGGAGCTCGGGATAGTGGAGGAGTGGAGAGAGCAATAGTGGAGGATAGGAGAGGGGGATAGTGGAGGTGTGAAGAAATGGATAGTAGAGGAGTGGAGAGAGGGATGGAGGAGTGGAGAGGGGGATAGTGGAGGGGGGATAGTAGAGGAGTGGAGATGAGGATAGTGGAGGAATGGAGAGAGAGATAGTGGAGAAGTGGAGAGGGGGATAGTGGAGGAGTGGAGAGGTGGATAGTGGAGGAAGGAAAGTGTGCTTAGTACAGAAATGGCCTTTATAAGAAGGGAAGGTTTGATATTAAAGCCATATGAGGCCATGACAGAAGCAGAGCAGCTCAGCCAAGCCTGCACACACATACACGCGCACACACACGTGCACACACACACACACACACACACACACACACACACACACACACACACACACACACACTTCATTTGCTTCTCCTAATGTAAACTTTGTGAAATGACTTTGACGTTGTTTGGCCTCCTCCCTGACACAGTTCACAATCCCCTCCATCCTCTCTTTCTCTCTCTCTCATATGCAGTTTACACTTAAGGAGAAGTTTGATAACAAACAGCTGTTTTCAATGGGGAAAAAAAGGTTTCCAGAAAGTTTTCTGTCCTTGTGTACATGCACACACTTACACTATATGGCCAAAAGTTTGTGGACACCTGACCATCACACCCATATGTGCTTTTTGAACATCCTATTAAAGAGGTAGCCACAGGAGCATTAGTGATGTGAGATGACGTAACAGTTTGGGGAAGAACCACATACGGGTGTGATGGTCAGGTGTCCATAAACTTTTGGTCAGATAGTGTAGTTGTGGGCAAAAATATCACATCAAGATACATACATTTACATGTATATTTACACTCAACAGATGCCCTTGTCCAGAGTGACTAACAATTCATGTTATAATTCAAGGGGGAAGAATGAAAGAATCGGTACAGTAATGCTAAAATCACTGACCAATGCAACCTAGTCACTGTAACAGTGGAGACGGTCAGTGGTGTAAAAGTACTGACGATATCCTCCCTTAACTGCCTATTGTAACATAATTTAACAAGATTATATAGTCTCTCTCTTTCTCTCTGTCTCTGTCACACATATACACACATTTCTGCAGCTGTACAGCCAGCACCAGTGGCAGTTCTGTTACAAGAGGTGCGGTAGCCAAATATTTACACACACACACACACACACACACACACACACACACACACACACACACACACAAACACACACAAGCGTTCTGAGGGTTGAATTAATAGATAGATTGAAGTTGTCCTACAGTTGAGAGCGTGATTACATAATTACATAAAAATACCTATATATAAACCCTGACACACACACACACTCGCACACACACACACACCGAGACAGAGGGAGAGAGAGAGAGGGAGAGAGAGAGAGAGAGAGAGAGAGGAATTTCCCTGCATTCCACTGCCTTTTGTCTTCATATAGCCAAGATCATTTACCTAGACAGTAAAAAGAAGGAGAAGCATGACCGTGGTGTGTGTGTGTGTGTGTGTGTGCCTTTAGTGCAGCTTTATGCAAGAGAACTCACCCCGATGTTATGTCTTCTCAACAAACACACACAAAACAGTTGGCAACACAACAGCGAACCACACATTTACATGCATCATTAGTTTCCTGCTCCTACTTTTTTTTTCTCTCTTTCTTTTTCTTTTCCTCACCTCAGCTCTTAGCTTCACTTTTCTAGAGATCCACCCAAAGACATTTTTCAAGAGCAAGAGCAGCATCTATATGCGATTTTTTTTTATCTTCCTGACAAAACAAAGTGACTCAGGTGACTTGCTGTCATGGTGATGAGCAAAGATTAAGAGCAAAGAAAGAGAATGCTGAAAGTTCAGTCTGGTTCACTAGTTATAACTTCTGTAAAACAAGCTGCTCGCTCTTTATTAAAGGTTCACGAAGGGCACATTCAGGGCTGTAGTAAAGCCTGGATTTATAGCTGCTTCTAAATGTGATTGGTCCGGTGGATTTGTGCCAGAATCACATTCCATTCAATTCTGTCCTGATTAGGATTGCAAGCATGAGTCGGCAAAATCAATGACATCAATTATAAAAAATCACCAATATACATTTTCATTACCAAAATGTCACCCGATTTAAAACATGCTCTGGAATGCAAAAGTGCACCGGCTGTATAAATTAGAAGAAGTGGAGTAGACGATGCACACACACATGGACAACAGAAGTTGGCTACATCTAAAAGTCTGAAAAAAGATTTAAAAAAAAAATATGATTAATCAAAAGATAATATTTAATTGCAGTCCTACTTCTTATTTGGATTGAATTTACTTTTTTTAATTAGCCTCCTAACCCTTCGTAACTGTGTGTGTGTCTCTTGTGTAGCTGAGATATCCTCTCCCACTATGAAGAAGGCGGAGAAACCACTGTTTAGCCCCACCTCTCCACAAGACTCCTCCCCCCGCCTGACTACATTTCCCCAGCATCATCACCCAAGCCTGACCAGTGTGGGCCACAGTGGTACGTTTCCACCTAGACACATCATACACCACCACACAATACACACTTTTAGATGCTCAATCAAGAACATATTCTAGATGAAGCTGCTAAAAAGGGTGTTGTCTCATCGTGAGTAACAGGACCTCATCCTGAGTAACCTTCAAGCGAAATATCCCATTGCGGTTATAGTGAATATAAGCTCTCTTGGAACGCCAATTAGTGGACAGGAACTAACTGTTGTATAAATCACAATATATTGGTTTACTAGCAAAGTGCCAAACTGTGATGACAGAAAGAATAATGAAGATATTTTTGGTAGCTTCTGGAAGTATGTTTAACTTGACAAAAAATGGAGGAAGAATAAAAGAAATCGTACAATAACAATTTAGATTTGTTTTCCATTAACTTGATAGATGTCTGGAATGAACTAAAGTGTATAGATCATGACTGAATTACAGTCACTCTAAATACACTACCAGTCAACAATTTGGACATGCTAGATTTGAACATATATTTTTCATTGTCATTTTGACCAAGCTTTATGATTGGTGTTTTTTCCAAAGCCGAATGAAGTGGCCAAATTTGGGCTCAGCTTATTTGGAAAAGCCTCATGGGTGAACCTCCTCATGAAGCTGCTTGAGAAAATGCCAACAGTGCCCAAAGATTGATCAGGAATACTGTTAAGAATTTGAAATATTAAATAGTTTTTGACACTTTTCTTGGTCACATGTATTGTTTCATATGTGTTATTTCACAGTGTTGAGTCTATGAGTAGGTGTCCAAACTGTTAATTACATAATATGACATATAATAATGAGTTATAGACATATCTAAAACTGTCAAAGGTTTGAGCCAAATTTGAAGAACTGGTTTTATTTGATTGTGAATATAAAATCCATTTTTGACTAATTATTTACAAAATCCACAAGGTTATATCATTCTAACATAAAAAAGACAGTTTTTTTCTCGTTTTGTATTTACTGAAAGTATTAGCCACGATATCCCGAGAGAATCCTGCTAATTAAATCAATGCCAGGTGTTAAAAACTGACAACAATTAGCCCTGTGTGTACGCTGTGTTTATATGTGCATAGATTACCTTTGAAATTAATATGGCATCACAACAAATAACACGATTAGACCAAACATTCAAATAAATTTTAATTTTATATCAGGGGTTCTCAGTTTAAATATTCACCACCAAATAAAATGAAATAACAGCTTTATCGAGCATGATGAATTTGTAGTGATCTCACTTTTACAGAGCTGGAGCAGTATAGAGAAGCTAAACTGTTAGCAATAATGGCTGCTCTGTGTGCCCTGTGTGGTGTGTGTGTGTACAGTGATCTCCACGAGGAGTCCTCCCCCTCACTCTCCACTGCAGTTTTCAGCTCCTGCCATCCTTCCTCCTGCTCCATCACCCTATTTCTCCCATCCTACCATCCGTTACCCTCCGCACCTCAACCCAGCTGACTCGCTCAAGAACTACGTTCAGCCTTACGATCCGTCCAGCCCTCAGAGCAGCCAGGTGAGCACGACTTCCTGACACTCACAACCAACATGGTGGAGAGCGGAAGGCTTAGAGACTCTGATCATCCAGCCACACACACACACACAAAAAAAAAAAGTCCACCATAATGACATGCATTAACATGTTTAGTGCACAGAAGCCCAAAATTGCGCAAACCCGTACTTTCGGTCATGTAGTAGCAAGTTGAAGCAGGTTCATTTCTTCCAGCCAGTCTTTAAAATTAAACGAGCCAGCCATTATTCAACTGTCAAAAACTTTGTTCAGGATTTATCAAGTTGTTCCCTCTCTTTCTGCCTTTTCTCCAATTTGCTCTTTCATCCCGTGTCTGTTTTTCTCTTTGTGTGTATTCTGTTCCCCCTAACTATTATTCCCTCTGAGTCGGGCTTGAGTTTGATTAACGGGACACATTATTTTGGTACAGTAATTGACCCAGTTTAGCTGAAATTCATTAGAGGTTTGCTCTGTTGGCTCCTCTCACTCGGCTCTAAAGCAGAGAGCCACGTAGAGCGGCGACCTCAGGAATGCCACGGTAACAGCATTTGCTGGGATAAATGAAGAGAGCAGGAAGAGAATTAGTAGGTTTTGAAATTGTATTCAATATGTGGTTACTCCAACACCTATTAAAAATGCTTAACCTCTTTAACTCCTAGCCTGTTATAAAGATATTCATCTTAAACCACTATTTAGTAATTCTCATGAATTATTTAGCAAATACAGTAAATATAATAGTAAAAGAATGTACCTGTTTTTGCAGAGACGTCTTGGGAGTTTAAAAGTCGAAAGAATTTGTGTAAAATGAATGATTGTTTTTCTGTTATTGTGGGTGGGCTGGTGTGTTTAAACAGTTCTGTAATGAAGCTCTGGCCAGCGTCCTGCCTACTGCACTTTCACTGACTCCACTCTGATGACTGACTGTCAGACTCTCGCTGAATCTCGTCTGAAACCACTTCTTATGTTGTCTCTGCCAAGCCATCCAGCCAGCCTCAGTCAATCTTAATTATATTCACAAAATCCCCTAAAAAAGGCAATTTGTCCAAACATTTTCTTAAGGGAAATTTATACTCCCTCGCTTTCAGCGTGACGCTGTCGAGATTTGACAGTTACCTTCTTTCCTCCTGAGTGTAAATTAATTTTGATAGCACCGTTTTATGATTCTTGAAACTGGAGTAGGTGTGGAAAGTGCAAAAAAAAAGAAAATTCGACTCATTTAGCATCGTAAATCTGTTCAGAGCATCCGTTTTGGTCAGGGTAGAATGAACAGGAGTGTGCCACCTTGCTCGCTGCTTGGCCGAAGTCCAGCAGAAATCTACATCAGAGCTTAGAACAGTTTCGGGCCACAGGGGTATCCAGGTCACCACGTGTCCACAAACCTCCTCTGAATACTTTGATTTTAGTTTCAGTTACAGTCTGACAGACGGCCAAAAATTCAGCCATTTGAAGAGAAATGTCACTAAAACTTAAACAAATGCAGTTATTAGACCACAACACATTGAAATGCTCATGAAGAAGAAGAAAAACGAAATGAAATACTTGATGCTTCTAATTCTGCTTTGGGGAATGGGGTTTCTCTCGTTTCTGCCCTGTGATGTCAGAGTTATATATCCACATAGAGCCAGTTGTAGAGAAATGGTTGTGAGACTGGGCGAGGTAGAGCACTTGGGGGCTGTTACTAAGGAGAAAGCGGCGGGAAACGATAAAGGTCATAAATATTTGGCGTTGCCGGGGTCCGGCGCTCGGCGGGGGGAGCTCGCTCTGCAAATAACATGGTGAATATAATTGGGTGGATGGGGGCCAGGATGTTTTTATGCTTGCTTTAACGCAGATTATATTACACCCTAATTAAACATTCTATTCACACGGGGGAACCCCACCGTCCCCATTCTCTTTCATAAAGGCCCAGTTGAGGTTTGAACTTAGAGCCCTGCAAAGTGAATTCTGTAGCGTCTGTCTCCAGCAGTCGAGTCTCCCCCTGCCTCTTACTCTCTGTTGCTTATGTTCTCTCTCTGTGCTTTCTGTACTATTAATAATTGAGATTGTTGCTCAGAAACCTGCACAAAACAGAATTTTATGTTTTTTTTCTCTCTGGAAGATGGATGGATTTTTATATTGGTGTGAAAGAGATTTTTTTATTGTGCAACATGAGTCTCCAATATATCCCTATGATTAATTTTGTGTGTGTGTGTGTGTGTGTGTGTGTGTGTGTGTGTGGCAGCCGAACAGCAGCGGTCAGGTTGTGGGGAAGGTTCCAGGCCACTTCACCCCAGTGCTGACACCATCTCCCCACCATGGAGCAGTCAGACCCGTCTCTCTCTCCATGCCTGACACCAAGCCAATCACCACATCCTCGGAGGGTGAGCACACACACACACACACACACACACACACACGCACACGCACACACACACACACACACACACACACGAATATCACATAGTTTGTTTTCAGAGGGATCATATTTAAGCTCTTGTTTTGCTTGAACATGTTTGCATCATTGTTAATGAGTTTGTGTTTATGTTTGTGCGTGTTTTTAGGTTATTCAGCCCCCGGCACCCCTACTGCTAACCGTTTTGTAGGACTGAGCCCTAGAGACCCAGCCTTATTCCACCAGCAACAGGTGAGATGCTACTCATCCCTCTCTCCTTTCCCTCCCTCTGTTTCCCCCTCTCCCTGTGCTTTTCTCTCAGCCCTTTCCAAATCCCTACCCAGCTGTTCAAGTCTCACTACAGGTATCAGAACAGACAGACAAGTAACACTGCAAATCAGACATGTCTCCTTTCTCTGTTTCTCTCTTCTCTCTGTTTCTCTTTCACCCAAAGAAGCAGGAAGTGTTGGTGCTATTGAGTGTGCTGGAGCACCTCTGACTTTCCCTTTAAGTGCAAATACAACTGTTAATGTAATAATATTAATCTTTCGTTTATGTTTTTTTTTCTTCAAATTGACATTAATCACATTTGACATTGGTATTTGTGGTTGACGTGCAGTCACACACCGTTGACGTCAACTAGGTACAGTACCAGGTAACTCTCTGAGTGACATTAAGTCCCATTGGACTTAAATTACAGAAGACATAGCACATAATGTCCTAGCAAACGTGTGCTTCTGAAAATACCATTGCTTCCTATATAAAACTTCTCCCTGCCTTTTTCTTTTAGCGCTCTTGTTTAAAATTATTTGATGCAATTATTTGATCTGAATCGTTTTCCTTAGCTTAGTTCAGTAGAGTTCTCACTGATACATGTCTTCTAGGAAAGTGTGTGTCACATGTTCAGATCATATAGGTCCACTCTTTGTCACAAGCTCCCAAAATTCCTCTTTATCTTTCGCCTGTTACTACAGCCGTGCTCCTAGGTATCTCGTAACCACGGTGACATTCCAAGCGTAGGTCAGCATAGGAGACAGAATCGGTTATTAATTATCTCATATTCAGATTCATTTCTTCATTAAAATGCATAATATTAAAAAAAAACAAAACATAATTTGCATATTTTGGAGGGGTGTATGGAAATGTTGGTGTTCTAACTTGTGTGGTTTCGAGTCATGGATATTTGTTTGGGTTTGGCTTTCTCCCACAGTGAATTTATTCCCAATAATAGATTTTTTTTCTTATGAATTTAAAATGTTCATAAGTTTATGGATGTATTCATAAATTTAATAATGCAATACAGTTTACTTTTTTTTAACCATTTCACGGAAAAGCTGTATATTTAATGTGAACTCGTTTGGCTTATATGACATTGAGCAAAGAGGTAGAATACTGTTATAAAAGTAGAAAAGTGTGTGTGTGCGTGTGTGTGCGTGTGTGTGTTAGTTCTGTTCAGTGGGAAAGGCCCAGTTCGAGGCTAGAGTTTTCCACCCTCCTCTAATTGAATTCATCTGCACGCGGCTTCATAATAATTAGTGGTTTTCTCCTGCCTTGCTCCTGAGTTAGAGTAATGGCAAGTCTTTGCTTTTATTGCTCTCTGGTTTGGCAGAGCTGGACGAAGACTGAGACATGTGCTGCTCCCCACCACAGATGTACTGTAAAGCTCTGAGCTTTTTAAAAGACAGAGAAAGTTTTGCTCATTGATCGATTTTTTTTTTCGTGTCCAGGGGTGTAGCGCATGAAACTCTCTTCTCTTGTCACGCCGCAATTATCTTAAGTGTTAACATGTTTTAATTCTGCCAAAGCTTGGACTATTATAGATAATTACATGCGGATGAAAAGAATGTCGAAATAGAGGTCACACTTTTATGGTTGGAAGATAGATGGCTAGATAAAACGACAGAGACAGACCCACGGAGTACGGAGGATTGAGGTATGTACGCATTGTTGGAGGAATGTATCATCTTTTAGTGCGAGGATCTCATGCGTGCAGCTGTGCAGTCGTTCTGCTAGTGTTTACATGTTTTACCGCCTCAGCCACACACTTAATATCTTTTGTTTCAACCACAATACACCGAATAAGGAGAAGTGCCACAAACAGACAAGGTAATATATCAGCCATTCATTGTGTTTATGTAAGCCGGAGCTTTTATGTGCTCCTGCATAGTGATTTGTATAGCGCAGGCCTGACCCATGTCAGACCTGTGGCTTTTGAGGCACCTAGCAGGGTAAATAACGTCTCCGGTATACGCTGGCCTTTATGCAGGGTGATTTATCATAGGTTATAATGAGTTGTATTGACACCTGCATTCCCCTGCCGGGCCTTTGTTGGCCGTGTGGTGTAACACGGGGGCCGTATGCATTACAGTCGTCACCGGGGAGTCACCTTACAGCCATACAGCCGGCCCTTCCCAGCATGCCGTGGGGCTTGGCACTCCCTGTAGCCCTGTCTGCAACCTGAGAATGAGTGTCTAGACTCCAGACGCTCGGCAGGGCCCACTCACTGTGCTGATGCTCGTTCCTCTCTGTTTTCTCTTTATCTCTCACGCCGGTGCTCCTGTTTATGCTCTCTTTCCATTCTTTGTCCTTTGTCTTTCTGATTCTCTCTCTCTTTCTCTCGCTTGCTTCTACTATCTTTTTCCCATGTCTCACTTTCCTCATGCTGTTGTTTTTTTTTCTCTATCTCTCTACTCTTGACTTGTTAACCCCCAATTAGTCGTTAAATAGAATGCAGACGGAGGTATTAGTGTTTAGATTCTTATCAGTTAAAAAAAGAGACTAGCGAGTAGATACATGTTACATTGTGTGCATGCATGCACAGATATGTGCGATGGCCTTTCCTGTTGCTGATGTGATAACGGTTTGTGCATACCTCATTTGCAATAATTATCTGTGTACACAAGGGCCTTATAAGTAGCAGCAGGATATGACCAAATTGCCACTTAAGATTTTTTAGCCGTTCTAGCTTTACTTTGCAGCTATGAAAGTACATGGACAGCCCTGAGGCACTTGGACAGCCCTGAGGCACAATCTACATGCCTTTTCACAAAAATATATTTTGGAAAAGTTTCTTAAAATATACGTTTGTTTCTTGTTCACAATTGTGAAAACTACCAAGTAGTTTTAAAACCATATAGTCACCTTTTTGTCATTGCGCTATCAACAATAGCTCAGGAATGAAACAATTTTTTTAAGCTCTTTCTTTTTTTTTTAAGTACCAGCACTTTAAAAATCTTTGTGGTTAGAACATTCGTATAAAAGTAATATCACACTCTCAATCATGTGGCCAGAAATGACCTGCGGCACTCACAGCCGTGCTGATACTCAGTACCACAGCGGTCTCGCTCGAGTGATATTTCTTTTACACAACAGATCTATAAACAAGAAATTACTATTGAGTAACTGACATTTTAGACACAATATGGCCAAATCCTTTGTTTATTTTTGCTCTGTCTATGAAAACATTTTCCCAAAGAAGCTAACGCTGGATTGCGTGTTGCCATGCAGCGCACCGACTGACTGACAGCGCATAGTAAGCTTAGTAACAGGTTCAATCTAAGGAATTTTTTGTTGTAGCACAGACAAGCAGAGTGATACTAAATGTCAGAACACTTGGAATACCGCTTGTCCAATCAAATTAGTGGACAGTGTCTTTTATTAAAGTATCAGATAGTTTTATCTCTTTTAACATTTTTTTTGCATACACCCTTTTTTTTATAGCCCTCCAACACAGTCATCCTCTTCTTTAGGTTTATGGTTGAACAGCTCTGGTCATGTGACTGATTACACTACCTTTATAAAAATGCGCCGTTTAAATCAAAACTACCATAAAACAGTATAATTATAATTTATAGTGTTCCATGCCATAAAAAAAAACGCAACTCTTTTAATGTTTTACAAACTCAAAACTCAAGCTTGTCATAAGATATAGGTCATGGATGCTGTGCTTATCTAACCTATGACATAGATCCGGAAGATTAAGCAGAGATTTGAAATGAGCGTGTGGTTGGAAGTGTAGCTATTGGGGTAATCTATCCAGAGTGAAGAGCAAGGGTCATGCCCTCGATACCATCATAGCGTAAGAGGAATTTGTGTTTCCTTCGGCATGTCCATATTTCATACTGTAATTAATAAACTAAAATAGATGATCTTACAGGTTTTACAGGTAACGTTATGAATATAATAACGATTCAGGACTGGATTAGAGTTTGTGTGGACAATTAACGATATGCACACAGACAAGATAGGTTGAGTGAAAACACTGACAGACATGCAGGCAGATGGTCCTAGTGTGAGTGTTACAATGCCATTGTTGTTCCACTAGGCCCATTTGGAGCTCGCTTCTCACCCATGTACACTTGGGGAAAATAACAGGTGAATTCACATATGTAAGTAGCAGCACACATACACATAGAGAAACCCAAACACCTGCTCCTGACTGAGGCCCCTGTGTAAAGTGCTCATCAAAACACCAGCGAGGAAAAGATTTCATTATTCGTTCTCCCTAAGGGCGTCTAACCCTTCTTTTACTCTCTCCCAGGAGAAAGACGCAGTCTCACTTCTGGGTCTGATCGCTGATCAAAATTGTTTGGTTTTATCTAATGTTAGCACGCTTATCCAGTCCCCACACACAGATGTTCATTAGTGCGAACTTGGCTGAGATGCACCTCTATGATCTGGCGCTGCTATGGACAGATGGCACCTACAACCAGAAGCATTCACAAGAAGCTTACTAGCTCCTAATTGATGACCCGAGTCTACGTGTTTGGGCCGTGCTGTTGTTATTTACTCGACACTGACATATCAGGTGATATTTGATCAAGCTGCACCTCTGTGAGTAAGATAAGCTTCGGTGTCAGTTCAGCATGAGTACTTTGTCGGGCATATAATTAAATTTTGTAAGAATAAGCCTTGAAAAAAATAAGGTTTTTGTTGTATACAAGCTCAGGTGTCTAGTGGAAACTTCTGCATTGTCAGATTATAGATTGTGTTGTTATGTTGTTAGAAAATTGTGCTTTAGGAGTGTTGTGATGACGGTAACAGGCTCCCTGTTCTTTTTCTCCTGCTCTTTGTTTAGTTGTTGAGGTGCAGTTTAAAATCCGAGAGAAAAGTCCTCATGTGAACTCCTTTCCAGGACACACGTCCTTGAACTTCGGTTTATGCATCCACACTAATTACTGCACTTGTGGTTCCTTTTCAGCACATATTGTGTGTGTGTGTGTGTTTTTTTAATGTGTGTTGGGGGGGTCTACCAAAACAGGACGAAGGAATGTCTGCCACTGTAACTGTCTGATAGCTGACCTCGACTTCGCCCAAAGCCATTGTTTTCTGGCTTTAGCACACACACACACACACACACACACACACACACACACACACACACACACACACACACACACAAACTTGTGTGGGGAAGTAAATTTGGCAGCTGTACTGATGGAGGTGGATATCCGCACACTAACAGTGTGAAACTGAGTCACTCGAGTTCTGAAAAAAATGCTTCCTATATCCCATCATACAGCACGTTCTATTACAAGCTCGAGTACATTCAGTGCAGCTGAACATTTCTGCTTCAGCCTTAGAACGCTTGAAACCCTTTTCCCTGGAAAAGGTTTCCAACATTTCTTCTACATTATGTTTTTCCCCCCACTAGCTATTCAGTGTAAATTGTATTTATCATTCATACTGGCACCTGCCATAACTGGGCTTCTGTATGAGCAGTGAAATTCCAATAATTTCCTGTTCAGTGTTAATGCTTGTGCTCAATCTGCTAATTCATGTGGCTTTCACTCTGGGAAATGGATATTTTATCCAGCCAAGCCTCTTTGGGTCAGCGCTAAAGCATCTGTGGTGTAAATATAGAAAATCAATTATTTGCCTTCCTAGATTTATTGCAGTGGAAATGGATTTATGTTGGGAATGGTGCAGGCGCTGTTCCAGAGCTGGCTAGCATTATTGACTGAGAATAAGTGCTACTGAATATTCAAAGAATGAACAGACCTGATTAAAGCTTGTAAACAGCCTTTGCATCTGATAACCAACAGTACCGCAGGTGGGCAGAATGGATGGCAATATATTCCGCCAGGCATTAGGGAAATGGAGAGATTGGTGAAGCGAAGCTCTATACATTTGCACTTGTTGCGGTCTCATTCATGCGTTGTCAGTCCATGTGTGTATGAATGTCTACAAGAATACGTTTGTATGCTTCTCTTCTCCTCCATCCACATTCCTATTTTTAAGACTTTTACAGGTCAGCATAAAAAGCCAAAAAGTACTATATTTGACAGCACACAGCATGACCATACTTCAGTCAACCCATCTGCTTGAACATGTCTAACAGCAGCTTACATGATGAAGTGCATGCGCCAGATGGAACGCACGTCCCTGTTCCCATGCAGAAGCATTTTGGCACAGATGAATGATGTCCATGTAACCCAGCCCTTAGTTTTGTAAACTAACCTCTTCTTTTGCTTCCAGGAAAGTTAATGGTTACACCATTAATGTTGCATGCTACATATAACATTTGCTGTTTGTACATTTTTACATTTTTCAGGCACATTTTCCAGGACCCTGATTACATATAATGTTTGAATCAAAGTAGTTGAAATAGAGACTTAGGCTAATTTCATTCTAACGTGTGGTCCAGGAACTGAGTCTAAAATTTGAATTAAAACATTATAATTTAGACATACAATCAGATGTTAGAAGACCAATATAATATAATAATATAATAAAATATAACATAATATTTTTTGGAAAAAAAGAGCAAGTTAATCATGTGTGTGTAGTTTTGGCACAGACTGCTCCTGGCCTTGTTGCATGCTAAATGTGTGTGTTAGTACCGTTGTGCTGGCCCCGTTGTCTGACTGAGAGGTGTTTGATTGACAGCTGAGGATTTGTGACTGGCCCGTGAATCAAAACGTCAGGTCTTATGGCTCAGAGGAGGCTTTGGGGATTTCTTGGCAAAGGTAAACGTTTCCTTTATTTTCAACCCACCTCTCCATCAAGTTTCTCCTGTGTTCTTGTTTTGTTTTCCTTTATCGCAATCATGCATCATTTTTGCAAATACACACTTTTTAAATTTCACCCTGTTAAGATTTTTTTTTTCAAACCTGCATTCTAATATAAACAGTTTCACTGCACAGACCTTCAATAAATGTTCACAGTTACAGGAAATACATTTACTATCCACTTTATTAGGAACACCTGTACACCTGATCCTACATGCAGTTCTCCAATTAGCGAATTATATGGCAGCAGAATAATGCATAAAATCTTGCAGATAAAAACATCAGAATGGGGAAAATGCAGTAATCTGAGGCTAAAGCAGGCACAGGCTTATCAAAAGTAGGTAGTTGAAAATTGGAAAACATTTTACCAATCTTCAACTACCCAGTTTCGGTAACCGTAGCCTCAAAATTCCTGTTCTTGGGAACTCAATGTGGTCCTCTAGCCCATCCTTCCCGATATATTTGTCTCAAGAGGTGTTGTGCATTTTGGCATGCTTTTCTGCTCAATATGGTTGTAAAGAGTGATGATTTAAGTTACCATAGCCTTCCTGTCAGCTTGAACCAGTCTGGCAACCAGTCTTCCTCTGACCTCTCTCTTCAACAGTTCTGCCCACAGAACTGCTTGTTGTGCGAAATTCCCAGGAGATCAACAATTTCTGAAATACACAAACCAGCCCGTCTGGCAACAACAGCCACTGAGGTCACATTTTCCCCAATCTGATGTTTGATATGAACATTACCTGAAGCACTTGACCTGTTTGTGCAAGATTTCACGCATTGTGCTGCTGCCACATGATTGGCTGTTAATTGTGTGAATAAGCAGATGTACAGGTGTTCCTAATAAAGTGGTTACTGAGTGTATAATAGACTATTACATGTAAAGCAGGATTGATAAGACTATGAGACTTTGATATTTAAATATTTAACCTTGCTATTGCTATTGACTTTTTTTGTAGTTTTTATATTGGGAATGAGAAAGGGGAAAGAAGGCAGCATGATTCAGCACCTTGTTGAATGTAGGTCGTGTTGGCACTCTGGTGTGGAACAGAGTCCATTTTAAATTCCAAGAAGTGCATGTCAGACATGACTCGAGTATTTACACCTTCACTGGAACTTCAGATTACATCCTTATGAATACTTGCCCAATCTAACACACGAGAATGTGCCAAAAGTGTCAGAGAAGTCTTTGAACTCTTTTGAAGATTGTGTGAGTCAGTGTATGTAACAGGTTTTTCCTGAGTGTGCTTTCAGTTCAACTTCAACTCTTACGATTGATTTTTTTTTCCCCTGGAACCAGGCTCTGGAAAAGCAAATAAAAAAAGTAGCTTTTAGTGAAATTCCTGTGTCATTCATATGCCTTAAAAACAGCAGGAGTAACCGAGATCATATTTCTTACTCCTCTTTTGCTTTATCACATACGGCTATAAGATTAGATCTTCTGAGCACACAGTATGATAAATATAATAACAGACTTCAAAATAAACATTCTCGGGCTATTAGCCATAAAATATTATTATTATTAATAATGATGCTGTCTTGCTATATTGTTATTGTTTTTAACTTTTAGATACCAAATTCTCAGGTCAGCAATAGAAAGCTAGTACGTGTTGGTGTTAGCTAGGCAGCATGCTACATTTCCGGATTAGCTTAATCATAGTAAGCTAATGTAGCATGTAGCATGTTGTCTAGCTAACACCAACACACAGGGGTTTGTGTGTGCACATGTGTGTATTTGTTTGTGTATCGGCAATATGTTTAATATGTGTATTGGCAATATATTTGTCACATTTATCACTAAGTAAAGATGTGTGCATATAATTGGTCTCTTATTTGTTTTGGCAATGTAGGCTAATTTCAAAGATGTATAAATGGCCTAAACTGTATGGAAAGATGTGGAAAGGGAAGGAAAATGACAGAAAAATGTACAGTGTCAAACAAAATAATGTAATATAATAACTGTAATACAAATAGTAATAAAAAGGGACATGTTGTATTGGACTTTTCCCGTACAGTCTCACCAAAATTTTTCCATAACACATACCGTTCTGAATCTGTGAAGCCATATATTAAATATCAAGAATGGTGCATCAATATAAGTTGATGTTTTCTTAATATCTGTTGTGGACATTCTTTAAGATTTTGCGAGTTGGCCTATCATGAGTCTTCTTCTGTCACTTTCATTTTCAAGTCATCATACCATATTCATAAATATCATCTGACATCACAGTTTTTTTCAGTCTTACAGATAAAATTGTTACTTTGAATTACAATTGATATGCTTACAAGACCGAGAAATCATTTCTACCCTCTATAGGTCTATAGAAACAGACAAGAGGAGAGATTGTAATGAGCAGGACCTACCATACAGGGTAGGTTATAAATTCTGGGCCTTACTGTAAATGTAGAAAGCTGGATTTTGCCCTTGAAAATGACAGACAAACCTCTTTCTTTCTGAGTACATATATGTCTGGCTGTTTCTTTAGAAAATTTACATTCCTTAGCCTCTCTTGTCTTTCTCTTTTTTTTTTTTTGTTTTTGTTTTTTGGAGCCTCCCTCTCTCTTTAATCCCCTTTCCCATGGCTGGATAAAGCCTTGCTCAGCACTTCCTCTCAGCACTTATTCTGCAGTCAGGTACAGAGGCATCATGCTCAGACTTCCTCTGCAGTCAGTGGGGTTGCAGGGCCTCTTTCTGCAGATTTTCCCATTTATGCAGCCTAATAAAAGAGAAGCCACTTGCCTGTTTCGATTCAGCATATAATAGTAATGATGCCCAATATTGCAGTTGGATTAGTTATGACCAAGGATTTTCAAGACAGAGGATATGTCAAATCAGTTTTCTATATAGCAAGGTTATATTGATAGAAAGGTTTTGTATAGAGAGCTTAGCTGTAGTCGACAATCCCACTACACACTCGCTGTACAGCCTTTTCTAAAACACACCTAACCACACACCTCAAAGCTGAGTAAGCGATGCATGAAGAGGAAGGAGGCAGAGCTGTCTATAACAGAATGGACTCTCCATTCACTTGATTTTAACCCAATCAAGATGCTCTGGAAGGAGTTGAATAAAACCAAGAGGGAGACACATGTCCAAACAGCTCCACAAACCACATGAAAGTCCTTCAAGAGGCACACAAGCATCTGTGAGGAATATCTGAAGTAACTCTTCATTTGAAGAACGTGTGTGCACCAGTCACATCTGCTACGTGAGGGTTTGTTTTCTGAGCGTGTACAGTAGTGTGATTGAGTTTGTCATTGTTACAAATATATCCATGTTACATACGATTTCCTCAGCCGTGCTTAATTGTTAATAGGTTATCACAAACAGACAAGAAAAATGCTAATTTATTACTAATATTTTGACAAACGGAGTGTCCCCATACTTTTGACGGGTAATGTATGTAAATGTAATTTGTTGCTCACTTTTGGATGGGGCTGCATTGGCAGAGACTCATGTATGGTGCTCCATGGTTCAAGGCAAATTGAATTGGATCCAGCCTTGAGCATTGCCATCCTGCAGGAAATGGGGTCAGCTATCCATTAAGATGCCATTAGATAATCTAATTTAGGACCTGATCCCCAAGTGAAGCATACTGTATGCCTACCGCTACAGCCAGGAGGATTTTGGTGGGACAAAAAGATGTGGATGGGCAAGCTATGAGTGTGGAGGGTGATTCAACAGTGTAGAATCTGATCAAGTCAACCACGCGTGAGGAAAAGTTGTTTGTTCCCCTTCTCCCCCCTTCCTCGGGTTCCTGTGGATGCAGAGCTGTCATGTATTAAGCCATCTGGTATCCAGGGGAAACCAGACATTAGGTAATGCCAGGCTGAAGTTGAAATTGTTAAATAAGGGGGTGGTACCCCATGAGCCTCAGTGCAATCGACTAGGCATTCTGCAAAAGCTAAGGCTGGGGTTGGAGCAAGGAGTATGGGAGGACAGAAGGGTTGAGGACCATGTGCACTGAGCTTACAAAGTAATCCCCTGCTGCTCAGGTCTCCTGTGCTCCTGTGGAGTGAGTAGTATGTTACAAAGGGAGAGAAAGACATAGAAAGAAAGGGATAAAAAGCTATCTTAACAAAAAAACAAAAAAAAAAAAAGCCAAAGCCAAATCGCTGCTGAGTGTTTCCCTCCTCTGAGCTCTCTTGTTCAGGTAGGAAAAACTTAATCTCTCATTTCCTGTCAGATGATTTCTAGCAGGCCAGAAAGAGGAGAGTGAAAGGGGGATGCAGAAGGAGCGGAAAGAAGCTACGGAGGAAAATAAGATAGTTTTGTTCACAAAGACTTTTTTAGCACTGCATTTCCTTCCTTTTTCTTTTTCTTTTTCTTCCTTCATATCCCATGCTTTGTAAATTCTGCCCATGTTTCTGGCTATTGAATCATGAACTTTGCCTCTATTGTTTTAAGTGATGTCTAGGCCTCTAGCTGCGGGGGATTTGTATAAAATGCAGACTAAGTCATTAGCCACATTCATGGCCACAGTCAGCCGTATCACTGCAGGCAGCCACGGGAAGAATAAAGTCAGTGTTCTAGGTCCGCCAAGACCCTGTTGTCTTCCCCAGGCATCAGCCTGAGCCCTCATGTCCCCTTTGGAAAACAAACAAACTGCCAAAGAAAACCCCCTAAAACTCCCTCACTGCCCCCCTTCTCGCAACCAAAGCTGATCCACTGAAGCTATGCACCTGCAGCCGGAGATCCCAGGGAAAAGTCGCTCACTTTCTTCTCTTTACTGTTGCCTTCCGTCAAACACCCCAGTACGCCCTCGTCCACCCCCGGCCTGCCCTGTCCTCCCTTTCTTATTTTCTGGGGGGGAAAAAAGTAAAAGGGAGAAAATAACAAAGCGGTGGCTGTGTGTGCGCCGGGTGGTGTTGAAAGAGCAGGAGCACGCTCTGTAATCTGCAAACAGAAAGCAGCGATTGTGTGAGACAGGTATTTAAGAAGGAGACGGGAGAGGAGGAGGGTGGACTGGTTTCTGGCCTGCCTAATTATTCGACACATGTACATACCATTCAGACCCCCGCTGTCCTCCCTCTAGGGAACAACATGCTGTTTGTGCATCGTGGCGTCTCTCGCATTCAAGTCCTGCGCCATGGCTCGCAATTAACAGTCTTGTGTTGTTGTGTGGCTAGCATGTGCTGAATGCGGATGGGAAAGTGCGGTACACAATCAGCCTCTGACTTAACCCTATTGATCAGAGGGAGGGTGTCAGCTCTCTGTGGGACTCCTCTTTTGCAATATCCACTTACTGAGGCGCCTTTGTTCCTCTGAGTTTCCTGTGCTGTCAGTGCTAAAGGAGGGATGAAGCCCTTCAGACTGTGGGAAACAATTGAGACTTTTACCACTAACAGACATTGATATGTGTCACTGACTCGATTTAAAATTGTTTCATATTGTCCTTTGTTAAACCAGGTGATTGCATGTTCAGTGTAATTTTTATTTTTTATTTTTTTGCTTAGCAGTCATTCAGATTTATGAAATATTTAATTATATACCGAAAATAAAGTCTGCTAATTATGTGATATGCAGCATATAACTAGCTTTACTTGATTTAACAAAAAAAAAAACAAAACATTTTTTTAAACAAATATGCAAGGTTTCAAGGTCTTTCAGGCAAAATGCAAAATCTAAGAAAAATATTCTTGGCTCTGAGTTTTACTGTTAAGGAATTTGCTTAAATAATTCTTGGAATTGTTGGTGTTGTTGGTGGTGGTGGTGTTGTTGTAGTAGTTGTAATAATAATAATAATAATAATAATAATAATAATTCCAATTCCATTTTTCAGGTATGTAGGTTCTGATATGTCTGCTTTATATTTGTGTTCCACTGCTCCTTACACTCTCTCTCTCTCTCTCTCTCTCTCTCTCTCTCTCTCTCTCTCTCTCTCTCTTCTGTGTCCACAGTCCTGGTACCTGGGCGAGCTTAATTCCATTCCAAGTGTCGAACGGGACTCAGATTCTACCAACAAATGTCCAGAATTACAGCATAAACATCATTGGTGAGCCCCTTCTTCAGGCGGAGACGAGCAACTGAGGGGTGTAAGCGGGGGGCCATGCCTTGACTCTGGAGTGACAGGTCCGTGGACAAACCAGCAAGCAGCACTTACACAATCTCCACTGACTTTTGTCCCTCCCACTGAAGGACTTTGCCCTAGAACAGGAGAGTGGGTTTGGGTCAAAGCTGGCACGAGCCTCTCCATGCCAGTCAGTCATTGTGTGAGAAGGCCCCTCAACTGACATACTGTGATATTTACCATACAAAAAAATTTAGATGCCTTAATGTTTTGCATGACACGCTAGTCTCTTGTAGTGTTTTTTTTTTTTTTTTTTCTCATTCACGATTTCTAGGCTTGGTTTTTGAGCAGGTGTAGAAGGAGAGGCACACAAGGGCTGGCTGGCTGGACTTCAATTCTTTTTTTATTTTATTTTATTTTTTGGAAAGCAGGCTCCAATTCTGACCTATTAAAGAAGGCTCAACCCACATCATTACATGTCCATAGGAGCAAAATTCAGCAATTAAGACTTTTTGTTTGTTTGCCTTCTAAATTTCTTTTTTTTTCCATGATGAAAAGGCACCTTTTGGTATCTGTAATCTTGTCAATCTTGGATTCGTATTTCCTTTAGAGCTAAAGGTTAATATCTACTCTTAAGAGTTAAGAACTCTGAATTTTTATAGTAAAAAAAAAAGACCTGTATTACTAGGTTAGAAACCAACCCCAGTGAATTTTCTTGATGTATCCTTTACAAAGGATTTTCAAAAAATGGAAAAAAGAAAATATCTCATATGAGGCAAGTGCAATTCAAATGTTTTTTTTTCTTTTTTTTTTTTTTTTACTGAAGGGAAGCTATCATAGTCTGTCTGCCCTAGGACTCTAAAGGAAGGGGGAGTAACTGTTTTAAGTTCACGTTTAAATGAGAAAAAGGTTAATTGCATCCTCAGATATGAACATGGTGGAAAGTTGAGAGTGGAGAAGTGTGATTGACAGTAAACGTTTACCTGAGCAGAACTGAACACGAACAAAACAGCACTTATCTTGAGCCGTACCCAAGCACTCGGGTAGTTTTTTTTTAATTTATTATGTAAAATGACAAACAGAAACTTAAAAAGGTGAAAAGACACAAACACACAGCGTGTATAAAATGGCTTATGTTTTTATGTAATCCCTACCTATCTAGTGTGCATTGTCATTTGGGCCATTAGCTTATAAAGCTACTGTTTACATTGTGATATTACAAGAAACACGAGGAACGCAGGCTGGTGAAGTAATTTAAGAGAAAGTGTGTGTGCGCGCATGTGTGTGTGTGTATGTGTGCGTGTTTGTTATGTGTTAAATCTGCACTCAGTTAAACACTAACCTGCAGGGTGAGGCTAGGTCTCATGGTGCTTCGTTTATGCCCAGTTTGGTGAATCTCGAGAGCTGTAGTCCCGTAAAATCTCCAATTGTTCACGGCAGTCCCAATGCCATCGCCTCTCCAATCAGATATATTTATATAACTAATCTTTCCAATAATCTTAATTTGCACGAATATATATAGTCCACATTACGTGCCTTGCCTTTGAATATAGAAAACATCACTACACTTGTTTTTGCTGCATTTATTACCGTTTTAGAAAAAAAAAAATAACATTTTTATGATAAGAAATATTTTGTACTCTGGATGAAATTGTGTCATTGTTGATTTTTAGCTTCATTTACTACTTTATCTCACATTTACAGTGCATATCAAGGCTGTGTATAGTTGCTGTTCTAAAGTTTATAATCAAACAGCATTATTTTTCAGTATTTTGGTGTTTTTTTTTTTCATCTTCCAGTCATTATTGGGGAGGGAGGGGTCCAGAATTATAAGAATTATGCAATACCAAGTTTTGCCTATGTAGGTAGTGCTTTTAGCTATGTCGAGTAGAAGCTAGTACAGAGATACAAATAGTGTAAACATTTATTTTGTTGATGTTGTCATTGTTAATGTTGTTGTTGATGTTGTTGTTATTTTCCTTTTTTTTTTTTTTTTTTTTAATTGACCAAAGTGGGAACTGCTTTCTATGCAGTGTGAGACAAGGTCTTTTTTTTTTTTCCTTGAGTGTACTGAAAGATGGAGAGGTGCATGCAAGGATAGTTTCGTTTCGTTTTCTCTATGAGGGGAGTGATTATTAATTTTTTTTCCTACACTTTGTATCATGCATCGTTTGGTCTAACATGGCTGCAAAGTCACTGGTCTGCCTACAGTGACTAACCGACTTTTTTTTCTTTTTTTTTTTCCCACACTGGGGTGCTAGCATGACTCCTGGAATTGGCTCATTTTGAGAGGAGAGAAAGCTTGACTTGAGACTGACAATCAACATGGAAACTTAGAGAATTAGAGTTCAAACTAAGGCATTTCCATGTACAACATTACAGTATACACTGCTGAGCGGAATCAAATTCATCCCCAGCTCAGACCTGTCATACAATGAGGACTATGGATGTTCTGCAACACTCTGCATATTGCCTGTTAACTCGCTCAGTCCACACACAGCATCTTTTAAAACACATTTAACTGTCGGTACTGTATCTTGAAAGCTGTGAAGACGAATCTTCAGCATTGGGTCTGCATATTATCAGTAGCAATATGCAAGTACAAAAGTAGATGCCTTAAATTTTTATGAGAAAAGTGACTTGCTATGAAATGCATCACAATCACCACGCTATCCCTGCGTGTTAAAACTTCTTACAATCAGAAAAGAAATCGTATCCTTTGTATTTTATTGTTTCTTATCTTGGAGTTCTTTCCAGTTTTAGCCTTATGAGGATGTCAGTCAGGTTCGGGGACACAGTATGAACTCCTGATCTGTTTTATATTCTACTTGTGATAAACTATGAACTTCAGAGGAAGGGCCTTATGCAGTCTCCTTTTGGTCTGGAGGACCACTGCGATTTAAACGCCGAGCACTTATACAGCATATAGGCAATCATCCACCTCCAGTGCCCTTTCAGATGAACAATTTCACGAACTGTCAAACAGTAACTCAGGCATAATGCATCACGGAGCATTATATCAGTCGTTGGATTTACTCTTTGTATCGTACAAAGACATTCAACATTTCTTTCAGCATTTCTGCTGGTTGTACTTGGTCCATTTAATGGCCGCTCTCTTCTTACAGCAGACCTGAAATCATTATAGATCTTTGTGTAACCATGTCCTCAAAAAAAAACAAAAAAAACAAAAAAACAAAAAAAAAACTTTGTCTAGATAGAAAAACTCAAGTCAAGCTCAGTCTTTCCTCCTTCACAAATGTGCTTGTTCTTATTGTGCAAAAAAATAAAAAAAAGTAAAAAATAAATAAATAAAAAAAGAACAAAATGAAGCTACCCCATGGTATGTGCACTGCTGTCCTGTTTTTTTTTTTTCTTTTTTTTTTTCTTTATTGGTATTGGATTTGAGAAAGTGCTTTGCAGCCATTTGGCCATTAGCCATGCCACTGAAGTGCATTTCCCCCAGACTGATGGCAGTGTCAGGGTCAGAGGATTGGTGTCATGCTTGTAGGCGTGTTAAAACAGTGAAGATGGCTGTAGGTATGGGTCACTGTGTTGGCCATAGTGATGGGATTAGTCTCTGGTAGTCGTTAGGAGATAAAATGGCAGCTCTGTAAAAACATGTTTGTCAGTGCGAGTGTGTGGCAGAGTGTGTGGGACGCTGACACTACAAGAGACAAGCAAATGAGCGTCTTTTTATTCAACTGCCTGCCTTCTGGACAAAAGTTTGTACACTGTAATTTTTTTACCCTTGCTTGGAAAGAGCAAACTTTTTAAACATATAAATGAATTTGCTACCCCTTCTGTTTAAATTGTAAAAACAGGCCACAACAAAAAAATCATTTTGAATCTGAAATGAACTTTTTAAGACTTACAAAGTTGAATTGTAACTGTAAAGTAAAATGTTTTTGTTTGTTTATTTTTTTCCCTTTGGTTGGTGTGAGACCTAGAGTTGTGATGTGGATATGTGTCATAAAAAATAGGAAAAGAATCGATGATTAAATTCATGTTGTGAAGGGTAACATTTTGTTCTCCCAGCATAAGTTGAAGAGGCACCTGATTTCAGTTTGTCATCAGTGAGTCCTAGCACTAGTCATAGCATTAGTCTAGTAGTCCGTAGTGGTTAAATTTTGCTCTGCTAGCTGGGTGGTTTGTGTTGGTGCGAGTGTGTGCCAGAGTGTGTGTCTGGCTGACTCGGACTCCACACGGTAAGGAAAAATGAGGGTCTTTCTATTCAAATGCCTGCCTTGTAGACAAAAGTTTGTACACTGTATTTTTTTCTTTACCCTTATTTGTAAAAAGCTAAATTTATAAACGTAAGGAATTTGCTTAATATGAATTTTTATTGTAAAAAAATTAAAATACAACAAACCTGTTTGGAATCTGGACTCGAGGTACAACTCTAGCTGCCCATACAAACCAGAATGAGTTTTATTTTAATTTGTTGTACTTTGTTGTGGAGGTAAATTCCTCCGTTGACGTGTAAATGTTTAAAAGTAAATGATGAAGGTCATTTGTTGTGCTTCATGTAGATTAACCTGGTGTGTTGTTTCTGTTAGCATGGACCTCGACTGTGTGACTTGATTATGCGATAACAGAAATGGGGAAAAAGGAAATAACGGTTTTGCTGATTCGGGCCAAATGGGGAAATCGACGTCCCTTTAAAAAGGCACCTGATTCAAGTCTGTTGTCAATGATTACCAGGGTAATGTTATTAGTGACATATTATTCTGCTGTCTCCTGGAAAAGAAAAATGAATTTACCCACAATACAGTGAATTTGTCATTTGGTTTCTGATGAGACCTTGTAACTTTTCTAAAGCTGACAGCTACGCATGTTCCTTTCACAGTATTTACATGTTCACTGTGGGCTGTGATTGCCATGTTAAGTAACGTTGATCATCCTCATTGTGTAGTTAGGATAAGGTCAGTACTGGGAGAACCCTAACTCAGAAGAGCCTTTTGCGCAGCCACACAGATATCCGTTTATGTCGTTAGCACAGAGGAGAGTTTGGCAAACAGCTGAGCATTTGCACTTTCCGCAGTTCCCACTAGCCCTCTCATTGGCGCGTTGTTATTTGGTGTATGGTTTGCGTGTATCATCAGATTTCAAGCCTGAATACTTCCATCTAATTTCACTGATTGTGATCGTGTCTCAGTGTCGCTCACCACAGCACACAGTGTTATGAGGCTTATGAGAGGAGTTCTGGTCAATTTCTACCTTTTTGTGTCTCAGTAGTGACTTTTTAGGTTTGTTTTTCATTCCTTTTCAAAGGGCTGATTATTGTTAATTTTTTTTTTTGAAATCAGTTTGTTGTCAAGAAGTTAGATTTTCATAGCATTACATGTATTACATTATATGAGACGATGGCCTGGTTAAAGTTAAGTATTACATGTAGAGTTAGTTATGAAAGCCATGCTCATGGACACTGAGAAGGCCACGAGTATTTTCCTTATGCAAGGAGGTGCTAGTGGCACTCACGCAATATCTTTATTTAGTTCACCTGAATATGGATTTACCACAGGGAAAGGCAGGAGTACCTTTCAGTCCATTTCTTCAGTTCTGTTTTCCAAGGGCATTTCCAATGGCATGAATGAACATCAGGTAGACATAAACAGGAACATATTAAAAACCAGCATATTTTGAGATGGTTACCAAAAAAAAAAATACAAAAAAATATATACAGTATATATATGTTAAGCAGTGCCTGTTCCAGCTTACAGTCTCAGTGGACTTCACATTGTACATAAAAACAACACTGATTGAAATTTCTTTGGGGAAAAAAATAGAAATAAAAGTAGAAAAAAAAAACAGTCAAAACAGAATGTGTGGGTTGCTTCTTCCTGTATTTTTATCTTATTATGTTTTATTTTTTCCCCCAGGTTTTATGTGATGTGTCCTTTTAAGTGTTTTTGTGCTCTGTTCATTTTTGAATATTTTAGTCCTATTGAATGGAGTGCCCTGGTCTCTCGATATTTCTTTGATGAGATTAAATAAATAGTTGGGCAGTGTGTTTCTTTAGATTGTCAATGCTACACTTAGAACTACAGTAGATGAAAAAAAATGTCAGTTAAAAAAAAAAAGATGCTTGCCAGCTCCACAGCAGGGTTGATTTCTTTCAGGTCTTGTGGCACTTTTACACCCTTTTCAAAATGGCATTTTTTCGAGCCATGCATTTGTAACATGACATCAACAACACTAACAAATGTTTTAAGGTTGTATCAGCCTTTAGTGAATGTAGTAACACCACAGATGTATGCAAAAGGCAATGTAAATTCCTGAATGTACATCATAGAAGACTTTAAAGACTTGTTTTATTCACCGTTCGGGAAATGCAGGTATCCTTCAAAAGACTGTACAGTGAAGGTCTTGTTTTTGTTTTCAGCTGTTTTTACTTTTCTTCATTTGGTTGAATTTTTTTTTCTTTTCTTCAGTTTTCACAGCTAAATGGTAGGCATTGCCTTTGAGATAGCTGCATTTGATGTAGGGGATAAAATTGCCACAAGATTAAAAATGAGTGTAAATAATGCTTGACTTTTTTGTGATTGTTACTGTTATATCCAGCCTATACTGCTAGCAGCTGTTTTTACTGCAGTCAATTACTGGAAGTGGATATATTTCCTATGCAAAACTGTTTAAACAATAAAACGAGCTATGCTACAAAACAGTTTGTGTTGTCAGTTTTTTTGTCTGTGCTTGATTTTTAAATAATCACAATTTCAATATAAACTAATCAATTGTGCTGCAAATAGAAGAAATTCTACAGCATTCACTTGTGAAATTTCGCATACTGGCTGCCCCAAGCATAACCTACTTTGAGTTACTAAAACATCAATCATGGCTGCAATGTGCCTGAAACGTTGGGAAAAGGTTACATGCAAAGCATTACAGATAGTTAATGAAGTAAAACAGAGCCACCGGGTATGCAGCTGAAATGGGAAAAGACCAAATTTCACATTGGGGCATGATTAAGATTTTTTTTTCCACTTGTGAGGTCATTAATATACATCTTATTTAGCATTTTGTTATTAAGTTAGAAGAAAGAACTAAAACACTAAGTTTGAATGGCTGTAAATGTGTACCTGTGTGTGGGGGAATGTTTTATATTTTGATGGGGACCAAATGTCTTTTATACAAAAAAATAATAACCTTTTGTTTATTGAGGTTAAGCTTAGGGTTAGTTTTACGTGAAGTATAGCATTCAGTACCTGCATTAACAATTATATCAGTGGATAAATAAATAGTAAGACATAAATGTGTGTGTGTGTGTGTGTGTGTGTGTGTGTGTGTGTGTGTGTGTGTGTGTGTTTGTGTGTGTGTGAGATAAGCAGCACTGCAGGCTATAGTTGGTGCCACAGGACATGTCTTTATAATCCAACATGCTCAGGGCTGGGAGTAACATTCGGGGCTCAATGAGTGCCATGTTAGATAAACACGAAAGCCGAAGTCCTCCTGAACCCTTACAATTAGGCCGAAACCAACACCTGGCTGCGATCGCTTTCCTTGGCTATAAAACCAAACAATATGGTGCTACACTGATATAAAATTATCTCAAATACATAATGGTTATCATTATGCCATTTATAAAAACAATTGGCTAGGTAAATAAACATCTGTCTTCAATAAGAAGGGTTTTGGCTCTTAATGCATCCTACATATTTCCCAAGGATGTTTTATTTTCTATCAAGGCCCACTCTTGGTGATTTGATGAAGTTAAGTGCTGTTTGGGCCGATTATGTTCTGCAGGGCAGAAGGAGAGGCTGAGATATGTGTGTGTGTGTGTGTGTGTTGTGTGTGTGTGTGTGTGTGTGAGTTTGCTTTTGTTTTAAATAGGGAATGCTGGAAGCTGGGTCTGCTTGTGAAACATGAGTCGCTACACAGAGCTAAGCGCAGAACTGCCTGTCCTTGGAGAAATCAGGGAAAAGCAGACTAGAGGGAGTGAGACAAGGCCTGAACATACACACATAGCTGTTAGGACCCAATTCCCAAACTTACGACATCTTCCAACTTGAAAGAAGTGTCAGTCATCAAGTGACGGATTAATTTGTTCAATTNTACAGGTTTGGTCATACTCAGCCATATAGTACGCTTTCCCAGTCCTGATTTATTGGTTTATGTGATGTTACCATTTTGTGTTTATCCATAAAGAAGCTCTTTGTGTGGCCCCCAGTAGACGGGAGCGTGGGATGTCTGCGCATCACTGGGGTGTGTGTGCGCAGAAACAGGTGTTCAGCATTAAAGTGTTTGTGTATATACGCAGGGGGGGTGACTTCAACACAAAGAGAAAACACCACGTCCTTGTCTTGCGAAGTGGCGTGCGGTGAGTTGTAGTGGTGGGGGGTGAGGGAGGGGGTTACTGAGTGAATGGTCTTCTCCACCCTGATGAAACTCTCAGGATTAGCTCCCTCACTTTCCCACAGACCCCCCCTCTCTCTACCCCTTCAAAAACACACACACGGCCAATTTGCATACTCCACAGACAAGGACGGATGCAACAAACAAACTTGATATTGAGTGCTGCCTGGCTATTCAAAGGGACTCGCAGACACACACCCCTACGAGGTTCCGTTCTCATACACCCCTGCCTCTTGTACACAATCTAGGATGCCTCCAGCCCTGGGACTGTGTGTGTGTGTGTGTGTGTGTGTGTGTGTGTGTGTGTGTGTGTGTGTGTGTGTGTGTGTGTTTCCAGACAACAGAAGAGGAGATATATGAATGCCAGGCGACATGGACACCAATGAACTTATGTATCCCTGCAATGATCACAGAGCTTCACGCATATGTATGCAATCCACTTTTCTTTTCTTTTCTTTTCTTTTTTTTTTTTGCAAGAATTCAGGAAATTAAAACCAAGATGTCTCCCTACATCTTTTTTGGTTGAGCTATACATTTTAATCCCCCTCCTCACAGCAGAAACGGTCACCTTTAAACATCTTTGTATAATTCTAACTGTTCCACTTTGACTGCCAAATTCCCTTCAGAGTTTTGATTTATGTTTCATACATTCCACAGCTCCAGTAAGCAAAATTAAACTGTAACAAAAAAAGCCAGCGAAGATAATCTCAACACCGGGAACAAGTTTTCTCTACAACCACTATAGTCTCTCTGTATATACACTGGGATAAGAGTGTGTTTAGGGATTTCATGTGTTCCATTGTAGCAAGAAAAAAGAAAGAAAGAATCATGTCTCGAACTGTTCGCATGGTAATTCTTAAGCATTAACAATTAAGTGAATTTTAAGGATGGTATCGGATTGCGTTTTAGCCCAGGAGAAAATTTCAGCTATGCATGAACTGTCTACCTTGTCGTAAATTGTCAGATAACAACCACAAAAAATGCAGTAGACTGTAATCTGGCTGTCAAGAAAGTTCTCACTAGGCCACGACTCCCCTTTTTTTGTCGCACTGCAATGCTGTCTTTATCCCATGAAAAATTGCGCCGGGATTGAACGTGTTAGCCGAGCTTTCTGCGCTTTTCCGCAAAAATGCAGCAAGATTGCTTGCAGGTGGATTAAACAGAGGAAAACCTCCTTAATGTGCTGACTCGTAAACATTGAAGACTCAGTAGTGAACCTTGCAGAACTCTGATTTGTTCTTACGTGGTACCTATGTGAAGGCTCTTGGATCATTTCAGATGTTCGTTTCAGATGTTTCCGTCTCTGGAAGGACTGTAGATCTGACGTTGGACTGCAATCAAAGTCTATATTGGTTTGTAACTCACACTCACTCTCTAAAAGGATCATGATTGAGTTCAGCACTGTAGTGATGGTGACGGGGAGAACAGGCACCGGGGATGTGCGGGGAAATGACTGTGGATCATGTTCCTGGGGTGGGAGTCAGAATGAGGACTTAAATAAAGAGTAAAGGGGAGTTTTCAGGCTTCATCTTTCAGCACAGCAGGATTAAGACTCTTACAGCCAGAGAAAAAAACGGAGATGAAAAGCATCACCGGCATTGCTGTATCTGTGTTCACTCTTTGTGCACATTGCAAACTCGTTTTTTTTTTCTTTCCACACTAAATGCTGATATGCGTTGACTATACTGCAGTTGTAAAAAATAGAAGATATATCACAAATACAAATTGCTGCCTTGCAGCTCCAAGGTCCCTGGTTTGATCCTGATCACTGGTGTTCTCCCTGCATCTAAATGGGTTTCTTTCTCAAGTTTCCTCCCATTTCCCAAAAACATGCATGTGTGAATTGGCTAAGTTAAATTCCCCACTAGGTGGGAATCAGCATGTGAACGTGTGCATCGCATCCAGGGTGTATTCTCATGTCATGCCCAGTGTTCTTGGGATAGGCTTTGGATCTACCTTGACCCTGACCAGGATAAACAGCATACTGAAGATGCTCAAGAATGACATAAGTACCCACGTTTCAATGCGAAATGCATGCTCACAAAACTTAGCCTGCCGCAGTTGCTGAGCATAGTAAATGAACTGACATCATAGAAACAATAAAAACAAATTAGGCCCTGTCATAGAAGAAGTGGAGACGTTTTTACCCAGTCAATGGTCTGTTCACTGGATTAGTAATGCTCATCACTGTCTAGACTCTAAACAATTTGTATGCAACCTAACAACCACCAAACTGAGCCCATCGCACTGCTGATAGAGAGGGAGTCGTAATGATGCATAAAAATGTCGAGACTGAAGTAAGTGCAAAAGACATAATGAGTGAGGGTGTATATTATGGGGGAGGGTGTATTGTTCGAATTTCTCATCCACTGATGCGCAGAGATTAGCCCAGTGTCTTTGCGCTACATTTGAGGAAAATGTCTGAAGAAGAATATTCTCAGGGTAAAGCGAGACAATCTTTAGGAATTCTTCTGCCGCTCCAGACATTTGTTCGCTTGTCTTGAATACAGCAGTTTGATTATATGCTTTATTAACTGCCAGAGTGTTTGGGCTAAGTCAAAGCAGATGTCACCACAAAGACTGTTATTACAGTGTTTAAGAGCAGTGTGTGTCTAGCGGGGTCTGTTCCGCTCTTGGAACTCTCAATGTTCTCTTCAGCCTATAGAGCACAATATTGGAAGATATGAGATGTTGCACTATAAAATATGAAGCACACGGGAAGCGCATGGTGAACTCTTTTGCTCTGACACACAGTTTTGATTTCATCTTCTCAACCTGTCCATATATTGGTGTTCTCTCCGCACTCTCTCCTCCTTTTCTCACCTTATATTTCCCTCCACAATTTCTTTCCTGGCTCATCTTTTTCTCTTTTTTTCTCTCGCTCTGCTTGCAGGACCCATGCTCCCCTGTTTTACGTCTCTCCTTGGTTCAACCCAAGTTTTTTGCCTACCCCAAGCACTGAACACCAAAAGCCATGCTTACACTAAGTCTTCATTCTGTAGTACATCAAACACCAAGGAACCATATCTAATACATTGGATAAGCTGAGTAAATTTGTAACAGGAAGACAGTCATAAGCTGGTAAATATTTACATTTACATTATCTTTGGCAGATGTTCATAGCTGGAGTGACTTACAGAAGTGTTTTGTAGTCTCCATCAAAAAACATCCACACCTATTAAAAAAATCCTCAGCTAACCCCAGCTTCAAGCTAAAACCCCATTACACAGCAACAAAAATCTTTAAATAGCTATAGACATGTATGGTCTTGTCTCCTGTGCACATTATTCTCTTTTTGAATGTGGAAAATGTCTACTATACGCTACATGCGCATCTTCATTCTGAAAATATGAGCATTTTTTTTTCATAGCTCCTGTGCCTGCTTGCCCTTGAAATTAAAGATGCATTGCTGTGATCACTGAACTGTCTACTAAAATATATATGTTTTGTAGCAGGGTGCTATTTTCATGTGAAATCCAGACCAATATGCAAAGGGGTCAACACTGAATACGATCAGTTATTAGATCTCGACAAATAGGCCTACATTCAACCCTTCATTTAAAAAAATGATTATAATATGGTTTTAAGACAATGCTACAATATCTGTATGTGTTTAGCTTAATTTAAACCACTGTTACTTAGGACTGCTGCATGTTCATGTTAATGAATGTGGTCTTTATTTGAGCTTCATGTCTGACTGCTCACTCGCACCCATGTGACTTTTTTGTCTGCGGGATCTCAGTCCCAGTGTACACCTCTAGTCTCAGCTACATGCCCTGTGAGCCTTTCTGACAAGCTTTCTAAAATAAATTCATAGTGTATCTGTATTTGTATCTGTTTATAACACTATCTGTTCATTCTGAAAACAGTGTTCATATTCGGTTACATCCCTAGAATATAATACTCTAAAAATGTACTTTCTCTACAAATATGAATATGAGCTACTACCAAATCTACACAAATTTCACTCCACGCATTATAGTATAACTAAGTGGCCCTGTTATGAGTACACTCTTGACAAATGTGCAAATTTTCCGTACACAATTGTTACAGAACTATGTACATACGTTTATTGTCCCTAAATAACAGTATGAAGTTGTATATCTCCAGTTTTTGTGTGGTAATGCAAAAACTGTACCTTGTCTACCCTCCAAATATAAGCCATAACAGACTAGAAATATCAAAGGGCCTTCAGCTTCCATTCTCAGACACTGAGCTTTATTTGTTTTACATTGCACTGGATGCTAAGATTAAACTTATCATTTTGTCTTACAAATTTCTGTGAGCGTTCATCAAAGTTGTTATTTGGAAAAGCTTTATTTGTCTCTGTTGTAGTCGAGTAATGCTTGGCCACTCGAACTACACTGATGTTGTTTATGCTGAATGCAGCCTCACACGGTACCCGCTTAACCTCTGCCCAAGTGAAGAGCGAGAAAAAGGCCAAACATCCGAGTAATGTTTGATGCGTGATTGTATCTTTGCCAGAAACCATTTGGCTAAAGTTAAGAGGATGCGTGATTTGTCATCATTTGCTAAGAGGACCACTCTGGCCCAACATTAATTAAAAACAAGAACTGCATAGCTCACGGAGCACAAAAAGGTGAAGTATGTGTAGGGATAGGATGTTTTTAAATGGTGTTCTTTCCGTGTTTTGTTGAAAGGCTTCTTTCTCTCTCACCTTATATGGTGTAAATAAACACCTCTGAATGCGCATTTAGTGTTTTGAAGAGGTTAACCACAGGCCTCCGTCTGTCTAGATTTGATTTTCTTTCTTTTGAGTTAATATGTGAGTATAGACAAGTGTGGGTTTTGTGTGAATTTAGTAGTGTGTGTTCCATGTTCAGGCTCTCTGCACCTGCGCTGTGTTACGCAGCTCATGCGGTGGAATAATGAGCTGCAGGTGTGTTTGGGTCACCTGCTGTTTGTTTATTTGTTTGTTTGTTTGTTTGTTTGTTGGTTGGCGTCAGCTACAGCAGACACGCACCATTTTAATGCGCCTTTTCAGTAGCTAGTCCACTAGTGGCACTAATCTGCCCTAACATGACATTCCACAGGGCAAAGTAGTGCTTCATGTAATTACTTCACCAAATACAAAATGCTGTTTTCTCCCCTCTCCATTATATGCTTTCTTTCCTTCCCATCTCTGAACAGTAACCTAATTATTATTCAATTATTGTAAAGTTTTAGTCACAACATTGACTTCCCCAATGAGGGAAAACTGGGGCTGAAATGAAGGTAGTACCCAAAAGGTAGGGTTTAGCATTTTAAAATAATTAACTTTCTTTGTTTTCAGGTTTGTGTTCATTTTTTTCTGGCCCAGAATTTAGCTCCACCCCCAGCTGGAATAGAGCTAACTACGTGTAACTATGTGTAGTTACAGGAAAGCGGAAAGAGTGTCACTGTTTTGTTAGAAGGCTATAAAGGTTATAATTTACTCATTTAAGAGACTCTTTATCAGTTTGTTAAAAATGAAATGTGTCACTCATAGCTACCTAATGCTTTAATTAATAACTCTGTCTACATAACTGTACACTACCAGCTCATAAAGTATGGTAAATTATACAGTACACATATTATACCTGCTATATTTTTTTTTTGTACATGGCATTGATGCATGGAATTTTGTGGCCTCACTTTAATACGACTAAGTTATAAACCTGGAGATACAAGATGTACACTCTCAGAAAAAAATGTACTGAACAAAATATAAACTTTTTTGTGAAAAGAAAAAAAAAAGCACAAGACAGATGTAAAAATGTGTGCAAGTTCATTTGTGTGTGTTTGTGTGTGTGTGTGCGTGTGTGTTTACCATAGAATACATTTCTCAGTCTAGTCTTCAATTACTTAAGGAGGAAATTCAGGGGGGACCCAGAGGAGATTGTCTGCAGTGAAGTCAATCCACACAGAAGCCCATGTGGAAGCATTTGCCATTTTCCCCATTAATCTATAAATCTCTTTCTGATGAGAAATCGGCACACGATAGCGGCTCCTGTGTCCCTGACGTATGCAGACACCCCTCTGGCTCTAATAACACATCACAGTGCCAGATGTCAGGTCCATTGATTTGCACATGTGCTTACACTACACACACATACATACTGTATACACACACTCAGACACACACACACACACATACATACACAAGCACACACACCTATAATCAATCTCTATCTGTCGACTAACATTGTCATGGTGGGGTCTGATATAATGGGAAGCAATAAGTGCTGGTCTTGCCACATATTTGGCTAATAAAATGATTAATTACCCATACTAATGCCTTTTTTCTAGAGGGGGTCTGGGATGTTCTCACATTACTAAAACTCAAATGGATTGATTACCTTCAACAAAAGCTTCAACAGCTGGTCACAGCCAATTGTATTGGGCAATTTGTTAGTGTCTCAACCTGATTTTTAATATTTCAATTAGGCACTTCCAATAACAATACACATAATAAATCAAAATATATACAGTTAAATTTATGCAGCTATATAAATGCAATCTGACACAAATAAAGATGGCACATGCATCGCCAAATCAAATCAATCATGCACCAGTTAAATATGGCTAACAGTGATGTGATGCAGTATGTGAGAGAATACCTCCTTTAAAGTCAGCACACATGTTTTAGCATGTGTCACATTTATAATGGGGCAATTTCATGGCAGGTTGCTAGATTACATCTGTGGTCAGATCAGAGGCACTGATACATCATGTGTGTGTGTGTGTGTGTGTGTGTGTGTGTGTGTGTGTGTGTGTGGGTGTGTGTGTGGGGGTGCGTGGGTGTGAGAGAGAGAGACTGGGTGTGTGCTCATCTGGTCATGCTTGCACCAAAGAAGATGAAAGGAGCGAATTGATGACAATGGTGTTCAACACTGATCACACATCTGAACACCTAATTTGACATGGTCATAATAGCATCTTTGGCAGTGTCATTAATGTCAGTAGGTAACCATCCCCTACCTAGGGGCATTACTGCAGGTCTCAATCTTTTCCTGTTATAAAGGATTTGAAACTTAGACTCAATCATGCCATTTTTAATCTTCTACTTACAAATCTCTCCAGAAATGTTCAGTGTGGCACAAAGGTACATCTCAGGTCCACCAGCACTAGGATTCTTACTACTAAAGATGCATTCATTTATATAAAGACTTGCAGTAGTAAATCTATGAAGAACTCTTTTTTTAAAACTTTCCATTAGAAACGGAATGCATATGCATTTGTTTTTGTTTTTTTAATTATTTGTTTGTTTGTTTATTTTCTAACAAGCATTACTCACTACCAAGTCTATAAAAACCCTCCAAAAAGGAGTGCTATTTTTTTTTCTGTGAAAGAAAGAGATACTTTGTCAGCCAGAGCACAAGGTCAAAACCAGTGCTGTCAAGTCTTTTTCAGGAAAAAGTAGCTAATGCATGCTCAAAAAGCCCATGAAACCATACCTGAAGTTGCCAGATGATGTAATATGTTGTCATACAGTAATGTCCAGATGATGCCATATACTGTCATATACTGCACATCAAAATGTGTTCCATGAAGAATAGGATAGAATAGTCAGAAAACAAAATAATAGATTAATAGTAGATTATTTATAACCTATTAAGTCATCTTTGCTTACAGCACCACAAACCTTTTATGCATTTTATGCAAATTTCTATCAACACAGAAAAAAACAGTGATAGTAAGTAGTTGGGAAACATAAAAGAAATGGTTATGGAATAACTCAATTGTATGAAATAACTCAATATTATTACTGGTAAATACAGCCAAGAACAGATTTTAAAACGAAGTACAAAAAGTGTGTGGGTGGGACATACAATCGTGATCAGTGATTAGTTGTTCAGAACAATGCTGATCAGTGATTGGTGATTGGGTATGTAGGCTAGCACAAGCACAACTCAGCCAGGTTTTACATACGGCCAAACCGACCAAACCGACCGTATGGGCACATTTGGTATATACACACTTGGGGTATAGCAATGTATTGTCTGATTTTGTTGGACACAGTGTACTGTTGGTATCTCTCTGGTCCACAACATTTACAATTGCCCTTTTATCTTTGTATCTATACCTACTTTATGTTTTTTTTTTGACATCCAAGCTCTTTTCCTTTTAGTTTTGACCTTGAGTGCAATTGGTTTTTAAATAGAGTATGTAAACATTTGGAAATTGGGCTGTAGAATTGGAAGGTTACATATGTAACCATGGTTCAGCGACTAATTGGAAGACTACCAGTGCAGGTTCCTTCATTTTCTTGCTGTGTATAAATATCCAAATTATTACCTCATGAATTTGATCTCACAAGTAGTGTATAGAAGATGTCACAGAACCATGGTGATATACAGTAGGTAACCATCTGTTTTACTGCTTTACATTCTGGACCTCCAAGTCTTTCAATAAAAGTGGAAAATACCAAAGTCATTCCAAGGGTTTTTAACACTTCCAGACAGTGCACCCCAGACAATAAAAGTTGGTACTTATAAATAGTGCTAATGCTGTTCTTTACTGAGGTTGTGAATCACACAATGTGCTGCCCTCTATTGAGGATGAGAACTGAATCACACAAACTCACAACAGAGCACATAGGGTGCAAAGAACTAACATCCTGCAAATTTCTAAAAGTGAGTCTCCTGGGTTTTTTGGCCATTGTGTGACATGTTTGAACTCCAGTCCCTAAATACTGCATGGTGACTAATAAGGCATGCAATTAGCTAAACTCGCATGGCTGTAGTGGTGGCTAGTAAAAAAAAGCTGTCTAAGTTAAAGTCACTTTATACCTGTATCTTCCACTGGCTCAGATAGCAAGTTTCACAAACTCCTTAGCAGCAAGTGCAGATCGTATTGTTTTTCACAAACCCAGTGCCCAGACAATGCTGCCAGGTAAGATCCAAAACGAGATTTCTTTACCCTGGTGCTTCTGCATCTCCGCCAATTTCTCTACTCTGCAGCTTTATTTTAATTCAAACAATAACATGTATGCTGTTGTGGTGTATAAGTTTATGTTATGTCTATTATTCCAGTCATTCACTGAATGCTGTGTTTTAAAGCCCATGAGCTGTTGCCTATTTCACATTCTCCCTATAATCATTAACATTCAAGGTTGTAATAATAATCATGGAAAAAGAAAATTCAAACAAACTCATAGCATATGAGCGAATGAGAAAGCATAGTGCCAAGTATAATGGCCTTCAATCTACTGTGAGAAATGACATTTGTTCCATGTTTGTTTTGTCTGTGTTGTAATTGGAAGCAGGGCTGGGAGCTGAGGGAGGAAACACATGGCAGAGACAGTAAGTGTGTTAGCCCAGTGGTTGGCCCTCACTGCCTGCCTCCAGTGTTTTCTGTCCACTTACATCACACCATGGGCCTGCTGCCACATAGACTACAGGCCTACAGTTCTGTCACAAGTGGATTTAAGGCAGTGGTAGTTCAGTGGTTAAGGTTACTGATCTGAAGGTTGGGGGTTAACGCAACAGCACTGCCAAGCTGCCACTGTTGGACCCTTGACCTATACCTTTAATCCTCTCTCTTCCAGGGGTGCTGTCTCATAGCTGACCTTGCCCTCTGACTCCAGCTTTCTAAGAAACTTAGATATGTGAAGAAAAGGATTTCCTTGTGCTGTAATGTACTGTATATGTGACAAATAAAGGCTCCTTCTTTTTAGTTGTCCTTCCTCTTTGTGAAGAGGAGCACATGTGAACCATACACACAGCATAAACAGACAGGTGACAAAAGAAAAAACAACAACAACAACAACAACAACAGCATAACCGATCTTAGCTTCAATATGCCTTTGAATAGATTCAACAATTTTCTGGAACTATAGTGGAGAGATGTACACCATTCTTCCAAAACTGATATCAGTCCATAATCTCCACTAGGTGTTACCATAATCACCACAATTAGATTGGGATCTGATGACTGCAAATGTCATACCATATGATTTACATTATTTTCACACTCATCAAACCATTCAGTGAGCACTTGTGCCCTGAGATTGGAGTTATTGTCATCCTAGAAGAGACCACTCCTATCAAGATAGAACTGTTTCATCATAGGATAAAGATGATCAGTCCATTGTACTTATTTGCAGTGACTCTTCCCTCTGAGGGGCAAGTGGACACAAACCATGCGAAATACCCTACATCATAACAGAGCCACAGTGTTTTCCTTTAATTTGTCCTGCATTTGTAGATATCTGCATGTTGTGTCTGTGCTTTGTGATTCTGCCCTGCAAGACCTTAATGTATAATCATCTATTCCTCAGAATTTTCAAAGGCATGTACATTTTTCCAACCACTGCAATTTACTCAACGAAAGTAGTCCTGGGTTCACAATTTAATCCAATTGCACCATTAACATTGTAAACAGTACAATTACGAAACATAAAAACAAATCTTTTCCTCTCAGACTGTTTGTGACATTAGACTTGAGAAATATCAGAGTATCTCATTTTTCATCCAGAATCAGTTAATGATTATGCAAGACTATGTGATTGCTTGATGATATTACATGACTATGGGCCAGTCTCAGAATAGAGGAGCCAAAGTTCTTGAGTTGATGTTGTTCAGTTTGAACACTGTAGGAAACTTCATCATTAGTCTGACATAATCCAGTGTTTATCAGATTGTACAGACTTAGCATGATGATGAATACAATGCATAAAAATATTAATGAACACATTTGTATATTTATATATTTTTATATGAAATTGTTTCATTAATGTGCTTATACAGTAAATTCTGTAAGTGTAATTGGGGTAATATAGAGCTTGGTTTATTTGGCTAAGCAGTTTTCCCCATTGGGAATATTAAAATGAAACAACCAACCAAGCCCAAGAAAATCTATTGATTAGTAATTGACTCTTCTTGTACTAGGGACATAACCCAGTGACACGATCTCTTTCTGTATCTGTTTAGTGAGCCAAATATTCAGGTCTGTATCTCTATTCAGATGTAAAGTTATGGCCTAAATGGGAAGGTTTTTTTTTTATTTATTCAAATTAAATATGAACCTTGGCAGCAGAAGCACTGGAAAGTTTAAAATTGGTCTCATATATATGTATATATATATATGAATGAAACTTTTTAATCTCACTCCACTTATGCGATTATTATTTTTGTTTCTTTCTGCCTGCAATATTTTCTTACAAAAATATCATACAAACTTGAACAGGCAGTTACTAAGGGTGAATGAATGAATGAACCTTGTAAATGCATCACGCAGCAACTCATGTTCACATTAATTAACGTGGTCTTTCTTTGTCTCACAATCTCACAAGCTTCATATCTGACCAATTACTCACACTTTTTAAATGAAATTTTAATCTTCAAAATACTACCTCATACATTATAATGTCACATGGATTAATGATGGTGGCCATGATATGACACACATTTTTAATATAACTCCACTTTCTCCATTCTTACCTCTAAACCCCATTAATAAGAAAGTTTCAGAGACATTAGCATTCCAGAAAACAGACCATTCATGGTAAAATGTAGGTTATGTCTACCAGGATGAAGACCCCACTCCTGTAATTGCCTGTAATACCTGATTACCCCTCTGAGCCCACCTATTTACAGTTTATCCCAGTTATTAGGGTTATACACATCTCCCCACTTCCCCAATTTTCATTCAGGATATCCCAACAAATCCCATACAGCAAAGCCCCTTGCTCCTTGTAGGTAACATCATATGCAGCCACATGTTGGATTATCCCCTGGAGGCTTCCATGTTGAGGCTGTCAGGTTGTGGGGTTCACAGGATGGTCTATATTTCCACAGAGTGAGAGAGAGAGAGAGAGAGAGAGAGAGAGAGAGAGAGAGAGAAGGGAGGTGGAGGTTCAATATGGTCTCAGCGCATGTGGTATTAATATTATAGCATGAGGCGTGGAGGTATGAGGCTTGCTACACAACCACACTTTGAGGTCAGCAAATTCAAAATCTCCCTTTACACATACTCCATTTATGTGTGTTTCTGTGTTTCCAAGATCTAATTTACTGAGGATCATATACTCATGTCAAGCATATGTGAACTTCCTCTTCCTTTCTCTGTTAAGCAAACTTTCTTGTGTTTCCTGTGGAATTTCTCATATTTCTACATACTTTTACCCTGTTTTCAACATTTAACCAATCAGAGAATAGAGGCGTTTCCTCCTCAACTCTAATGGGGCATAATATGACTCCCCTCATCTTTTCTGCCTTCCAACCCTTCCCATCCATTACAGTTTACCTTAAACCAACTCTCTCCTGTTAAACCCAATCCACCTCCCCTTTCCTTGGCCGGTAATTGGTTCCAGATTGCTGGCACACTCTCCACATAGCTGCTCTGCATCACAGTGATTGAAGGAGAACGGGTCCTCCCTTCATTTGGATGACTCCTTCATATGTACTGCTCTTTACAGTCAGAAAAGTGCAAAAGGAACAAGGGCACTCTTGGGTGAAATATGTGATAATAAATATTCTTTGTAAATGCACATAAGAAATGACATGGTGCCACGTGAGGAGGCTTACTGTAGTTACACAAGCTCATATCACTTTGCTATGCAGTACAGGAGAAAATTCAGAAAATCCATAAGAAAAGCCATAAGTTCCCCCTTACTGGCATTGGGAGAAGTAGTTTTGTTATGTCTGTACTGAAATATAACTACAGTAATCTTCCAATACTCAAAGAACATAACTACTTCTTCCAAAGCCAGGAATTTTTGCCATGTCGAACAGTACTCTATATTAAAAACGTTTAATAACACGTTTAATAACACTGTTGCAACTGAACTGTTATGAAACATCATGAGAGCATGCGTTCCTCTTTCCTTGGTGAGAATTGAGAATGTATGGTTCCCCGGAGAGTCAGTCTCCAAAATAAAAACATGAAACACGACTGAGGTGCTTTGAGGCAGTGGTTTAATGTAACCTCGGTTTTCATGAGCTGGCGGTAGAACTAGAGCTGTGAGAGAGAGAGAGAGAGAGAGAGATAGAGAGAGCCTGGTGAGAACTTGGCTCGCTTGTGAAGTTCTTGGATGAAGAGTCGAACATACATTAGGAGCTTCCACACTCTCACCCACTCCCATATGGTGTGTGAATGTGGCCTCAGCTCGTGCTTGGGAGCTTAAAAAAACCATCCCATATGTGTGCTTGTTTCTTTTCATTAGCTCCCAAACCTAACAGAAGCCCATCCTCAGCAGATTTAATGACATTTTATATCTTGTATGTGATGTCCAGAAATGTGCACCACATTTGCATAAAGATTAGTGGAAATGAGAAAGGCACAAACATGTTCCAGTCACAGGTGAATTAGTGAAGCTATCGCTTTTGTTTTTAAATAACAATGTCCAAGGTTTTTGACAAATGGCATTTAATATATACTGTATACATTTTGAGGTTTGGGAATATTTTTGGTTAATGTATGGCAGTAAAATAACCCTTTAAAAAAAATCATACTACAATTTACTACAATGTACTTGGTGTACAACAGTGTTTAGGTAGGTGGTATGTGTCAAAGTGACATCCACATGAATGCCAAGACCCAAGATTTCCCAGCAGAACAGCACCAAATTGCCTCCACCAGCTTGCATTCTTCCTATAGCACATCCTGGTGCCATCTCTTCCCCAGGTAAGCGATGTACACGCACCCAGTCATACACACACACACACACACACACAGTATAGATTTTTATCGTAACATTAATATGAACATGTTTTTATCATATTTAATATCAAACATTTAATGTATTGTTGAAATATTCCATACTTCCACTAATAACACAAAAATGTATGCAGTGTCACTGTGCATACTTTTCATCCCATTTATATAAAAGAAATGTCGCACACCACAAATAAACAGAGCTGTGTAATGAAAAGCTTGCTATTGGACATAGTGCACATTACTACTCTGTCGCAAAGCAAACTGTAGTAGATTTACAGCTAATTCCTTGCTGTCACATAGAAGCTTATCCTACTTTAGATATTTGCATGCTTATAAACAGTACAATAAGTCATTAAGACTTATAAGGCATTGTCACTGATGTTTCATCTTTTTTTTACCTGCTTCTGATCCACTGAACATTTTTGAGCCATATTCTTGCTCCCTCCTTTAAAGGAAAGGCAGTGTGTTTTATGAGGCTTCAAACTTGGCTAGGAATCCAAACTGCATAACCACTGGCAGTGGCGTCAGACCTTATAACAGTGAAGAATTTGCCACACAGAAAAAAACATAAAGTTTTAACTTCCATGCTCATGTGAAACGAATAGATCAGAGATCCTATATATGCACAGACGAGCACACTAACTCATGGAAGAAATGATGTTGGCAGCATAATGCCAAAAATAATAAAGATAAAAGAGGGATGGGGTGCGCAGCATAATTTATTAGCTTCACAAGGATGTAGAAAGGTTTGATCATACTAGTTTGTTATGTGGCATCATACAGCCAATGCTCCTACACTGAACCATGGCAAAATTCCCAAGAAAGAAATAATACATTTGTATCAAGGCTGATACAAACTTTTATAAACCCAGTCGTCCTTTTTTTTCATAGCAAGCTTCATGTATTCATTTATAAACATAACTGATGTTTCAAATGTAGGAGAATAATACACAACTGTCATGCCTTGGTTGTTCCCTGGAATCATTAATACCCTGTTCTGTTTAAGGATTCATTAATCATCATAATGATTTTAATATATAAAGTGTTTATAGTGACAGATTTCCATTATGCATTAGTGTTTTACTATACAGTTCTAGCTGGCTTTTCATTTCAACATCAAATACTAATGGTTCTAAAAATGGCTCTTATTTACATGATGTAAATTAGGTGAAAAAAATGTTCTCATTTGTTATAAATACTGGAAAATTCAAATATTTGAGTTGCTTAAATTTTCTTTGCACATACAAGAGAAAACACCCACCTGTCAATATCAATCAAATACTTTTTAAAATTCTGGGGCTAACAAAGTTGACTTTGTTTATCCAGATGTTAGCAAGATAAAAGAGGTACTTTAAATTAATTGACCATATAACAAAATTCCTGTGCACATACAAAGCTCAGAAATGGAGAATTATGCTTCCAGGTCTTTCAGTCTGTCTGAACCTACTACAGATTGTACTACTGTACGCCTAATAACTGAAACATAACTAGCTTAAACTATTCTACACTAGACTGGACCGTAAATAGACAAATTGAATGTAATATATGAGCAAATCTTTAAACCACACTGAGAGAATTCTACAGGGACCCTTTAAAAACCACACACCAGATGCTGAGGACAAAAGCCGCTGTTCAATCTGTCACCGCACACTTAGGTAAAGGACTCTGTGGTCGGGTTAGTCATAAATCTGCTCTAAAGGTGTCAAAACTCAAGTGGAACCACTAAAGTGCCCATGGCCATTTTGTCTTGTATATCATACTTAACTAATCTCAGGTCTGAGGTAAAAGCTTGCTGTTAGTCATGGGCTGGAACAAAGAGTTGAAACAACAGTAGTTGTTCATCTGTAAGTCTTGTTGGCTACATGTCGATCCTTTAAGATCAGACGTTCTAGGCTATATCCACAGAAATGAAAAAAGGAGTATGGAAAGAAAAAGAATGCGCTCCCTTTCTTTTGTACTCATTGTTGCAACTGAATTGTTTTTACTTTCTAGTATTAGCCTGTGGATGAACTTCCCCGCAATGCAACAATCAAATTAGACTGGAGTGGTGCCTGGTTGTGGTGTGCCAGTGAAATGCAGTAAATGGATAAAACATGGCAGGGGTTGAGTTCACTGGGTACCGGCTCGTCAAGAAACCCAGGGCTGATGAGAGAGTACATAACATGTCTACTCTAACCATTACGTACAAATTTCTCAGACTCAAGTTCAATTTGTTTTAGAGTTTTTCTCTTCTTTTTAAGTTGAGGACATGGTTTAATCCTTGTTCAAGACCTAACCACAAAGATCTAATTCAATTGTGCTCCTATGATTATATTGTGATTTTGAAAGAAAATCAAGCAACAAAACAATATTCAAAGCTCCTGCCAGAATTGCAGGCTGCGCTCACTGTAATTGTGGCTGAAGGAAGGCAGATTTAGGAACAGTCAGCTGGCTTTGATTAAAGGGAACCCCCAGGCTTGTCACCTACACACAAACTCCCTCATACTAACATTGTCTCGTCTCACCCTGGCCGAGGTCCGCGCTTAACCATGGATGGCTCCCTCCAGCCAAGAACTGGAAGAGCATCAGTGCCAAAATAAATGATTTGAGCCAAGGAGAGCTAATCCATTAAAGAGCGATTCCATGGCACTGAATCTCACACAGACACATCTGAGCTCAGAGCAAGGCGATATTAAAAGCAGAACCCAGGCCACATCTGCAGAGTGGTGATTAAAAATAGATTAACTTCTAATGCGTCATAGGATTGGTGTAACTGGCAATGATAGAGCTTCATTGGGTTGTAAGTTATGTCCGTAGCCCTTGAATTAGGCTGAGCTTAAGAGTGTTTCCCATGACATCATCGAATGTGGCAGTTTAACAGTCAACTATGCATAGTTTGTTGGCACATTGTGTCACACTGATGCCTCAGAAGAGTTGTGGATCCATACCCAACGGCTTATTAAGGGATTTTCCAGAATCATAATTGATGTCCTTAGCAGGGGTCAAAAGACAGTGCAAAAGCAAACAAACCTGTGGTCACAAATTACCACATTAGGTTAAATCCTGGACATAACTGATAGCCACACCAGAAACAAAGGTGTAAACCTAATGAAAGCTGCAATACAACAAAAACAAGGATGTTAATAGAGAAGGTAAACAGTTGAAACCAATCATTTAACAACAACAAGAAACAATGCTTGAATATGAAAAATGAAAGCCAAAATGGCCTAAAACAGGTGTGAAGAGTATAGAACTGAGATGAACATGACACAAAGTGTCTTCCATCCATGAATCGATGTGATTTTGTATATGTCAAAGACAAGCAGTATAATTTGTTATAAAGATCCCACTTATACACTATGAGTACTTCTACATTTCAGTAACGTGAAATGCTTCCTTTGCAAGCAGTTGGCCATTTCGGCGGTGTGACACTTATATGAAAGAAGTTCATCTATCCAGAGCAAAGGGCATGAAGTGTAAGGCTAGTTCTCAAGCACAATGCAAGTTTGCTAGGCTAAATATGCTAACGTTTTGGATGTTTTTGGTTGTGTTTCTGAACATTTATTAAATTCCAGCTAGTGTACTTATGTACTGTTGAATGTTGTTAACCAATGTACATACTGTTCATGCACACTGCCAACCAAATATTTGGACAAAACTGCTCATAGAAGGGTTTGCTTCATTTTGACCATTTTCTACTATTTTTTAACAATGTAAAATAATACTTTTTAAATTCTGAACAGTATTCCAAATGAACCTTTGCAAACTCTTGGCATTTTCTCCACCAGGTTCATGAGGGAGTTTCACCCAGGAGTCTTTTTAAAGCCTCCAAATAGGCCAAGCACTCGGTTTGTGGCTTGACCATGAGGGTGGAAATGACATGATGAGATCCACACCACAGTTTGATGGTTTGCCTCCTGATGATATTCACTTCTCTTAAAAGTCTCGAATTTTCTCGACACCGTTCTCACTCCTACAGTATTCTGCACCAGATTTCTACTTGTGCTGTGTGCTTGTGTACACTGTAAGAGCAATAATCATGAAATGCCTCTTGTATATATATATATATATTATTTCCCCAAGACATTTCTGTTAACTATGCAGCTAGCATCCAATCTATCTCTGTTACTAATTAACTTTTCCCCGCCACAGATTCCGTAATTTTAGTTGTTGTGTTATACGCTGCAGCAAAAACTAACTGCAATTTATTTTCCATAATTTTACAAATTAAGTGTTAGGAAAATGTGACAGAGATCTGTATTTCAGGAAATATGCTATTGAGAATAGGTGTTAAATCTAACATAGGTTGACGAAGTCTGTAGCTTGAAAATGCCACATGCGTGGGCATGAAGGGAGCCATGGATTGTGTTATCATGTGGGGGTGGCTACATCAAGATGCCAGTCAGCAGCCCATTATATCCAAATACACATTCTTAGACGCACACATGTACATACACGCACACACACACACACACACACACACACACACACACGCACACACACACACGCACACACAGACAATCACACCACCCCTTTTAGGATCCATGAGTTCTCCACACAAAGTGTTCATTGTCCTAGTGCTGTCATTCATGTTTCACATGCAGCCAACATTAATCAAGTGGCTACGCTCCCAGAGGAATGCCCACCACACACACACACACACACACACACACACACACACACACACACACACAAGGACAGGTGGGTGTTTTCTGACAGCAGTGTGATGTAAGCATTTAATGTACGTAACATATTCTTAACATATTTCAGATTCAATTTAATCTGATGTTTTGTGATTCTGCATGTTAATGTCATCTCTAAATCACCTCTAACATTCCTTTTCTCTCTTCTTGTCAAAACGTTATTCTCAAATGCCATAGCAGTGGCACACGAGCCATAAACCTCATAGAATCTTTACCACAAGCTGAAATACTCTCTCGCTTGAGAGGCTCCCTTTGTGCTCACACACACACACACACACACACACACACACACACACATACACATAGTATATAAATATATACTGTATATACACGCATGCATATGAGGTGAGGTAACGTATGAGGGCGGAACCTCCATCTGCTGTTGGCCGGTAGTGGCAGAAGGTGCTGCTAATGAGGCCTGATCTGCTGCTGCACCTGCCACTGATTCACTGACACACACACACACACACACACACACAGTCCATACCCTTCAGGTGTAATCACTGCTTAGCTTAACAGGAAAGCCCATGATCCTGACCTGGGGAATTCATTACTACACGAGGGAGGCTGCCAGCAGTACATCATACTGACCTAAACCCTCTTTCTTTGCACATGGGAGGCTGAAACGTAGTGACACAGACTGTTCAGTCAACTCCTTGGAACTAGCTGTGAAGGAAATCAGTGTGCTCATTTTAATATTACATGTTAATTGCCTAGATTTCATTTCAGTTATGGCTTACTATAGAAAGCACTGGGGTTTTATTTAGGCTACAAGTGACTTCAAATCTAATTCCAAAAATGTTCTTTAGAACTACAATATCAAAGATGGATCGTTTTATTTTTGACCAGTCACCCAGCACTCCGGATCTGTATATGCTCTGAGAAAGATGATTACAGAGGATCAATATTCACTTGAAAACCAGAAATCCCAAGGAAGCACAGCAGAAATTTTTATTGAGGCCTAGGAGGACAAAAAACTGTCCTGGGAGGCAGTACATTGGGTACATTGTTCAAACTTAACAGAGTGCAGCTGCAAGAACATGTGTGTTCAGGTGATTTTAGTCCACAACTCATGCCTGAGTGGCTCATGATCAAGAGCACATTTCAGTGCTAAGGAGAAGTGTATCCAGCAACTTGCCAAAACATCACAAAAAAAAAAATGGAGCCAACAACAGTTACCTCTGAGGAAAGCAGTTTGGTCAGAATATGGTACATTAAGATTGTTGCAGGGGATTTGTTATGGTTTGACACATGATACAATTGAGTGAAAAAAGTTTCCATCCCTCATGGATTCTTGAAGAAAGGACTTCTGTTGTAGAACTGTAAAAAAAATAAAAAATACAAGAAGAAAAGTTGCCAGCAACAATTCAAAACATAAAGCAACATTACTAGCATCATTTAAAATTCTTTTTAAAGTACTAAAATAAAGAAAATGTATATGTGAATGAATGAATAGGCTCTGCTGTTCCTGAAGATGAATGAAGGATTGGATGAATGAATAAATGAAGCAAAACAAAGAAGTTTTATCATAACCCTCCAGAGCTGGTCTGTAGTAGTCTTACATCTTATGTGTTAATAAATATGTAAGGCAAAGATTGGCCAAGTGATCAACTGTGGGGTGAATATTACAGCTGAATGGACCCAAAGGTTGCTCAAAAGATTCAGAAGAAGCTAAAGAAGTTAAAGCGTGGTTCATCTGAGCTTCACCCTGACTCTAGTTGATTGCTATGTATAACATTATTTCTAGAGATGGCCCTGATCCCATACCCAGTATTGGTATCGGGCCAATACCAGAAAAAATAATGGATTGGATGTTGGAGAAACGTATCAGACATCGGAGCCTGCAACAAAAGGCAAAGCTCTGAAATGGATTTGGAAAAGAAATGGATTTTTTGGAATTGGAAATGTTCACATATAAAGAGACTTGACTGTTTTTTCTTTTGTTAGGTTTGATTTTATTATATTCATTATATTTTTAAATGTAAGTGATTTTTGTGGGAAAGAGTTTAAATATTAAGTGTTTCAGTTAAAAAAACATTTTAAAGCTTGGTAGTTTTTAAAGAAAGGTTTCACTAGCAGTATTGATATCAGAAAAGAAAACATGGTATCGTGCCATCCGTAAATATTACCATACATTATCAGAGGTTTAATAAACTCTCTAGCCATTGATTATTGATAACTGAAGCTGGAATTTACAGTCAGTTAGGAGTAAGCTCGCTCATGGGCAGAGAAACTGAAATGACAGCTGCCTTGCTTATGTAAGATTAACACATCATACCTCATCATCGGTCTGCTGCTGGCGTCAATGCGAGTCAGTCAAAGAAATCTACCCAGCGTGCATTATACCAAGCCAGGAGATGATTGAGCTGATTGAGCAAATTTTACTTGTCAAGATATGTGGAATTTCCTTTAATCACTTCTATGAGGGTGGGTCAACTGAAAACCTTAATTTCAGTGACTACACATGCAACCTGAAAATTTTATTACTTGAGGAATCCAGACATTTGTTATGTGCTAGAACATTGCATTGAATGGAATGGAGATTATGTAGAAATATTACACATGTTTATGGCACCTATTTGCAATAGGCAATGAAAATACTGATAATAAAGAAATTCTTTTGAGTAGGTTATTCTCTACACTGCTGTCTAACCGTCATATTCTACAGTGCAATTTAAAACAAGGTCTACAAATGTTTGTTTAAATGTTTCCGAACTGATTCTACACTTGTGTTTAGAATGGAGTGCAATGGAGTTTGGAAGGCAGATTCATAGCTAAGCAGCAAATAATATTTTGTGTTACAATTAAAACCCTAGAATTGCTAAGAGAGACAAAGAGAAAAGGGGCAGAGTGAATGTTCTGGGCCAGAGGGATATCAACAGCACCATGTGTGCAGAAATATCATCCAATAGAATCCTGAATCAGTCCATACAATACAGAGTGCCTAATTTATATTTTGGATGACTTGTGTAGAATGGAATAGGAACATAGGAATGGAAAAATAAAGCCACTCTATCCTGATCAGGGTGAATCCAGACCCTATCCTGGGAACACACGGCATGAGGCTGGAATGCTTCCTGGATGGGATTCACACCTATGGGTAATGGTAAAGTTTGTGGACACCTGACCATCACGCTTATATGTGCTCGTTGAACATGTCATTCCAGATTTAGTTCCCATTTCCTGTTATAATACGCTCCACTCTTCTGGGAAGGCTTTCCACTAGATTTTGGAACATGGCTGTGTTCATTCAGCTACAAAAGCATTAGTGAGGTCAGGCACTGATGTTGGTGAGGAGGTCTGGGGCACAGTCAGTGTTTCAGTTCATCTCAAAGGTGTTCAGTGGGGTTGAGGTCAGAGCTTTGTGCAGGCCACTCCAGTTCTTCCACTCCAGCCTTAACACACCATG
>CM074948.1:15957724-15968257 GCA_037577455.1 Pangasius macronema | reverse complement strand
TAGTCTCTAGCAGTTATGTAATTATTTAGTGATAGCTAACATGTTTGCCCAGAAAAGTCGATTTAAAAAGCAGTTAGAAGCACAACTTTGCTAACATCCACCTTTCATTTTACATAGAGAGATACAGCCAGTCTTAGTCTATCTGTATGAAGAAAGCCAAAAAGGAAAGAGGGTGCAGCTTATAAACTTATTATATTTAAAACAGAGTTTACTAAGCTGTTTTAGCTTATTATATTGAAACAATAAACTAACAAGCTACCTATCTATGCATCCAACTTGGACCAGGTTGTCCAAAAGTATTTGGACACCTGCCCATCACACCCATGTAGTTCTTCCCAAAACTGTTGCCACAAAGTTGGTAGTACGCAGTTGTCTATAATATCTTTGCATGCTATATCATTAAGATTTCCCTTAACTGAAACTCAGAAGCCCAAACCTGTTCCAAGAACACATGCTTTGCCCTGGCCTGCACAGAGCCCTGACCTCAACCTCACTGAACACCTTCGGGATGAAACGCAGAGTGCACACCAGGTCTCCTCAGTTGATATCAATGCCTGACCTCACTAATGCTCTTGTGGATGAATGAGCACAAATCTCCACAGCCATGCTCCAAAATCTAGTGGAAAGCCTTCCCAGAAGAGTGGAGACTGTTCTAGCAGAAAAGGGGGACCAACATGTTAATGGGCACATGTGTGTGTGATGGCGAGGTGTCCACATACAATACTTTTGGCCATATAGTGTATCTAAGTTACTCTTCTAAATGTGTGCTATATCACACTGAACATTTTATGAAGGCATGCCTATGAGCTGTTTAAATTCTTGAACATTTATCTTTTTCTGCTAATATAGATAATATAACTAATACAACTCAACACAAACCTTTATTCCTTGGCAAATCTGAATCTGGATTTTTTATTTAGCTAGTCAGCAACCTAAATACAGTAGATATCTAAACATAAATTTTACTTTAAATAAATATTAATAATTTGTCTGTGACAGGAGATGTCATATCAGTTGGCTTTGTGCAAATTATGTAAAATCAAATTAATATATAAAAGGGTCCTTTGAGGGTTTCTGCAGTGTAGGAGGATGCACATTTTCAAGTCTCAATGTTTGTTAAAACCTATTAACTCATATCTACCGAGTGCTTTTAAAATCATCACTGAGATTTCTCATAGGATCATTTCTGATACCAGATTATTATTTTGCTCTCGGATTAAGAGACAGTAACACAATTGTGTTGTTCAAATAACTGTAACCTACGACGTGGATGTGGTAAATTAGAGGCCATCATGTTAACCAATAATCATAAACAGTGTTTTGTTTTGTTTTTTGAGATACTGTAGACTTTTTGTCAGCTCGAACAAGTCTGGCCATTCTCCTCTGGCCTCTCTCATTAACAAGGCGTTTCCACCACCAGAACAGGCACTTACTAGATGTTTTTTAGCTTCCCAGGACATCAGCAGTTTCTGAAATACTCATACCTGCCAGTCTGGCTCCAACAGCCATGCCACAGTCAAAGTCACTGAGATCACAGTTTTCTCCCATTCTGTGAACATTAACTGAAACTCTTACCAACTAAAGCTCTACTTTAAAAAAAATGTTACATGGTATTGTGGTATTAGCTGAACTGGGTAACTTTCCACCACTGATATTACCACCACACTGCATGATCAATACACAGTATTTCACAGAACGAATATTTAGATTCCCCTTTATTTATTTATTTACTTATTTATTCATTTACTTATTTTATCTGAGCACCTGTCTCTGAGAAAAAATCTGCATGTTACTGATTCCCACCACTCTGGCTGGCATAAGCTCTCTGTTGTGTGTTGCTTTCATCTCACCACAGCTGCTGGCCTCTCTCTCTCTCTCTCTCTCTCTCTCTCTCTCTCTCTCTCTCTGTTTTCCTCATATACACGCACATGAGCAGAAGGTGGCATGGTGTGCCCATATGGATGACCTGGTGCAGGGGGCTAGATGAAACACTTACACTTGATTGGTTATTTTCCACTCCACCAGTGTCCCTGTCGGTTTTGATTGGCCATTCATTACACACTGATTTCTCTCAAGTGAGAGCCAGGGGGATGGATGGAAGGGGGGATGGATGGGATTGAGTGATAGAAAAGGGAAGAAATGAATAGAGGGACAGTTCACCCTTGCACTCTGGTCCATTCATAGCAGCTCCCCAGCACACACTCTCATTCACTGACGCTGCTCAGGTCAATCTCTGCCTGGCTGTGACGGCATTTAATGAGACTTTGGATTCGGATTTGAATAATGAGAGACGCTTTGGCTAGGAATATGTCTGACCTGAAGTGTGACCACAACATAGTGTAAGGGGGGAAAAAAATCTTAAATCTGTTTAATGATTCAAACATTGCTGTCATGTATCAAAAACCTGCTCAAGAGGTCAACACTCAAGCCTGGCAAGCCTTAATCCCCAAATCAAATCAATTTTAAACATCTCAGCTGTAATGAGCAACTGAGGATTGGAGGGGCCACTTGTGTGGGCAAAGATCAAGCTAGTTGACAAGAGAAGCAAGGATATAAATCCCCCCCCCACACACACACACACACACCTCTGGGTGTTTTATGACATCTCAGAACACTTCACACTCATTTTGAACAGACAGAGGAGATTCATCAGCAAGATGTGCTATTAAGAATCACCCCAACCTTCTGCACACCTCGGCCATTTTTTTCTTTCACCTGTCAGAGTTGGGATTAAGGATGGGAAAGGACAACTGGGAGCATGTAATAGCACACTGATGTGACATGGCACTCTCTATCTCTCTTACTGTGTCTCACACATATACACAAGCACACTCATGCCCGGCTGGCATAGGTAAGAGACAGATTGGCGAGAGTAGAGTGGGATGGGGAGGATGGAACAACAATATGTTGAGTGGGAATGAGGGAGAGAGAGAGAGACAGATGGCTCCAACAGGGAATCACACACAGCACGGAGCAAGTAGAGAGACTGAGTCCCAGGGTCGGGACTTGATGTTCCTCATTCCCCCGAGCCATTTTCCTCTTCCTTCTCTTTGAACAGATAAGTCCATGGGTCTATTCTGTCCTCCCTCTTTTTTCCCCCTAGTTCTTCTCTCCAAACGTGGCCAAATCTTCAAAAGCATCAACATCTCTCTCCTGCCGTCCCCCATCCTCAATTCTGGACATATGTTATCAGATATGATAAAGTGTGCTGATGTGAAACAGACAAGGACATGTGTCCAACATTTAGCACAAGCTTTTTTGAGAATTTCCTAATTCAAGGTCAGTGCTTCAGTGAAATGAGGTATACAGAGGGAGGAAAGCATTTTTTTCGTTTGTTTTTTATTTTTTTTCATCTTCCACTTTTTTTTCACAGTGGACATGTGGGATGATAGGAGCTTGTCAGAAAGCGTAGGCCACTAGGAAAAAAAAGGAAAAGAAATGTGCACCTGTCTTTGCAATGTGTTAGGCTGTAACTCACACCAGATTCATAGCCAATTATATTAGAAAGAGACTTAGACCATCTGGATGGTAAGATTAGGGTTTTGAAAAATAACTAGAATATGGAGTGAAAATATGCTTTGAAATTTCTGTTTAACAGCAGGGCAAGTGAGAATAATCCTTTTGTCAAATCCAAAGAACAAATCACTAATTAGCAAAAAAAATTGTGAGAAATCGGGCGAGATGGAACACAAACACCTGCGTTTACAGTTTTACAATTATTTAATCTCTGTACCAATCAGTCATTTTTTTGCGATGTTTATTTGAAATGTTTATATACACCGACAGTTATGTTATTTATTTATTTATTTATTCATTCATTTATTTATTACAAATGTTTTCAGGTTCATTTCCGAAAAGTGGAATATATTCCAGTAATTGCATTTATGGTGTACTAAAGGACAGAACTGAAGCACTTGATATATAGTAATAAAAATGTATTTACCAATTATATGTACAATTAAAGCCACATGTGCAAGGACGGTTCCAATAAAAATAATATGCACATTTTCCTCTAAATGAGTGAGATGTGCAGTCAAATAAATAATGTATGGTTACCAGTAATTCGGCTTCTGCCCCCTTGTGGCTGGGTGCATAACAGAGTCAAATGTAGATCAGTGTCTTTACAAGCCTTCATAGTTGTGGAATGGTTAGAGAGTCGGACTTGAACCTGAAGGTTGCGGGTTCGAGTCTCAGGTCCAGCAGGGATTGTAGCTGGGAGGAGTGAATGACCAGCGCTCTCTTCCACCCTCAATACCACGACTGAGGTGAGACCCTTGAGCAAAGCACTGAACCCCCAACTGCTCCTTGGGTGCTGCAGCAAAAAAGGCTTCTCACTGCTCTGGGTGCTCTGTGTTCACTACTGTGTGTGTGCACTTGGATGGGTTAAATGCAGAGCCACCATATGGACCACCATACTTGGTCACTTCACTTCAATAATTTATAGTAACATTAACACTGAACACCTCTAGAAGCATATTTGGCACCAAAGCTAAGATTAGATGAGATTTATTTGTGGCTTAAGGCATTGTGTATTGTGCTAAGATAAATGACTGAACACAAACAGGCTAATTAGACAGGAGCCTTCATAACTAGCAACCCACTCAGAGAACACCTGTGGAGAAGAGAGGCAGTACAGCGAGTACATATGAGTGGTAGATAAGAGATACTCAACTATTTACAGCACTTTATTTCGGACGAGCCATTCAAATGTCCCTTTGACTTTGGCAATTTTTGGGGAGGATTCATCTCATCCACTTTCATTTGGAAGCTATGTTTGTTAATTCATTTACCAGTATCCAGTTTCCCCAAAGGGATTGCACTAATCATTTTCATCTTTAGAGAAAGCATAGAAAATCTTCCTTGTTTGAACATTTTACATAAATATTAGTGCTGCTTGCTTTTAGAAAGCAAAATATATTTTTGAACGATTATTAGGAATTACAGGTATTATTCATACATTATTTCTTCATCTAAACAAAGGTTTTTAGTTTTTTTGAGATGAAATGCACTGGATAAATGCAAATATTTTCTCCTTTTACAGCCTTTGCCAAGTTACTACTCTGTTTTTTTTTGGTGCTACCATTTTGTGCAACCAATTAAGCCTGCAAAATAGTCAACTTTAGTGAGAGATTTTATAGTTCAGCTTAGTTTTATTTAGTTATTTATTTTTGATTCACAAAGAGGCAATGTCTCAAACCCCAACATATTTTTTTTCATTCTGCCGTGGTCCAATTAATCTAGAAATGCCTCTAAGACATTTCTAAATCTTCGAGCAATATTGGATGGTAGGACACAATCTAAACCCATCTAAACAAGTTGTTTTTTGCCATGATTTGATTATAATGTGAATTTATTACTCTTCCTATTCCAAGTAATGATTGAGGTTATCCATATGGATGAACAGTCATGGCCTCCCATCACTCTGATTCATTTTGTGGAAGCTGGGCCACATTACAGCGAGAAAAATGATTGTTCGTTCTCTTCAGGTCCAGCTCTGTATCCTGCGATTCGTATTCAGGCCAAGATGCCATCTTAGCTCGTATTAATTGTCCATCTGTCAAATTGGCAGCAGCACCGCTCTATGTCTCTCATCTTGCATATTCAGATTAGCGCCAAACCCCAAGTGGTGTCTTCCGTTGGATGCACCCCCCCAAACCCCCCTCATGCTGATCTTCATTGTAATGTCAGTCTGGTTTGGTTCTGGCAGGTGGATTATGAGGTGAATGTGTTTGTGAATTCAGATCATTTTAAAGATATTTTCTCAAAAAGGTGGATTTTCAACTGTGATTTTCTATAGTGTGAAATATGGTACAGCAGAATTTGGTGGGATAGTTAATGAATTTCCTAATCCTGTTTATGTTGGGTTAGTAACAGTTTGAATATTTCTATTGTAAAGATTTTTATATTTGTCAGTGAAGCTTTGTTGTTGTCGTCTGGTCGAATGTACAAGTCCATGATAAAATGCTTTGAATCATGACAAGAAAAACTGCTTCTAGTACACTGGTTGATCAGAGTTCTCCATCTTGAAACTTCACAGCAGTAGCAGTTTTGTTGTTGTTGTGTTTTGTTTTTTCACACAAAATGTGTTTAGTGAACACAGAATTCCTGTGTACTTTTTCACTCCTTTTCTACTATCAGCAAAACTATTTTTGTAGCTAAATTTGCAAATGTTTACCTGCTTTTTTCAGAACCAAATGGTTAAAAGTTTGGATGACAAATTGAGAGCAGTTAGCTAAGAAACAAACAGTACATTAAACTAAATCAAAACTCTAAAAATTCATAATAGAGAAAAAGAGATAAAAGCTATACAAGGCTTGAGCCTGTTAAAAAAAACAAAAAACAAAACAAAACAAAACAAAAAGAAAAAAACAGATAGGGAAACAGGAAGACATTGCAACATTTAATATTTCATGCACCTACACAGTCAAACAGTGATTCTCATTCTATTCAAAAATAACACATTTTGCCAAATAGTTTGGAGTGATTTAGGCAAGGTTGGTTAGTCTTGCATCTTGTTGCATCAAGAATCAAATTCAAAACTCTTCTTTGCATTCCAGGCTTCAAAGGATGCCACATTATTTTCATACCTTAATTTAGCACTACACATCTAAATACTGTTTATGCATATATGTCAGAATGACTGAATTGGACCCAAATGCAGGACACGGACAGGAGTACTGGCTTGAAAGTCTTTAATGAATTTAAGCAATTCTCCAAAAGCAGAGCATGGAAATAAAAAACAGTTAACACTCACTGGTAGCAAGCACAGAGTCCATACAAGGATAAGTTCCAAAGGAAAATGCAGCTCACCGATTGGTTAAAGTCCACAAGGCAAAATCCAAAACAAACTAATCCAAAGGGCAGGCTGAAATCCAGTTCGAGAACAGTCTGAATGGACAAATCCAGCAAACAACAAACAACAGCAGAACAAAGCAGATTTACACTAAAAAACGTGCAACAGGCAGGGTCAAACCAGGAGAACTGACAAAATAAACAGGTGGGATAGCAACTGTAATAAGCAAGGTAAACAGAGAAGGCCATCTGGCGATAAGCACATGTTTTTGGAGTCCTTTTATAGTGCTGGGACACTATAGTATATATATAGATATATATATATATATATATATATATATATATGTATATATGATAGTACCCCCCTCAAAGGGGCGTCCCCCCAGGCTGCTTCATGTCGTCCCTGTGGAATTGAACGATGAGGTCTGGGTAAAGGATGTGCCGAGCAGGGACCCAGGAGTGCTCCACTGGGTGATAACCTTCTCAGTCCATAAGGTATTGAAGACCCTGATGTCTGGAGCACAGGAGGCAATGCACAGTGTAGGCTGGGCCCCCGTTGATGAGCTGGGCAGGTGGAGGGGGTCTGGAGGCAGGCACTAATGAGCAGGCTTGGACATGATTGGAAAGTCGGGTTGATCTTGGGTGCAGGCAGAGGTTGGAGGAACCCAGCTGGCAGGGCATTGGATGACTTCTGCTGGGCACAGATTGGACAGATGGTGACAAACTCCAGATCATCCCTCATAAGTGTGGACCACCAGAAGCATTGCTGGATCAAGGCTTGAGTACGGGCAGTGCCGGTAGGGCAGAACAACCTGGAGGTGTGGCACCTTTGCAGGACTTGAGAACGCATGTGATCAGGCACAAAGAGCTTACTCTCAGGGCAGCCCTCCTGGACGGACTGGTTGGCAGCAGCCTGCTGCACCTTCCTTTCAATATCCAGCCAGAAAGCTTGTATCAGGATGTAGGATGTGGGGATTTGATCCTCTACTGGTTCTTCTCCTGGGGACATGAACTGGCATGTGAGGGCATCGGGATTGCCATTCTTCGAGCCAGGGCGATATGACAGTGAAAACTTGAATTGCCCGAAGAAGAGTGCCCAAAATGCCTGTCGGGGGTTCAGTCTCTGGATTGACTGGAGGTGCCCTCCAACCAATGCCGCCATTCCTCAAGGGCCAGCTTGATGGCAACATGCTCCTGTTCACCCGTTGTGTAGTTCCACTCTGACAGGGAGAAGAGGTGAGAGAAGAAGGCACAGGGATGCAGGCGGTTGCCCTTGGCCAACCTCTGGGAAAGGATGGCCCCCACACCAAGATCTGAGGAATCGAACTCCACAATGAACTGAAGAGATGGGTCTGGGAAGGTCAGAACAGGAGCCGAAGTGAAGAGGTCCTTTACCTTCTGAAAGGCCTGCTTCACCTCTGGTGACCAGGTGAACATGCGCAGAGAGCAGGTGAGCTGATGAAGGGGTGCGGTGACAGAACTGTACCCTATGGTGAACCTCCGGTAAAAGTTGGCAAAGCTCAGGAAGCATTGCAGTTGCTTGCGGAATTCAGGACTTGGCCAGTCCTTCACCGCCTGGTTGGGGGCAGGATCCATCTGTACTCTTCCGGCCAAGAGTATGAATCCCAGGAAGGAGGTAGTGGTAACATCGGCTTTCACATGCAGATGGCTCTGTAGGGGGATACTGGTTCTTCATTGTGATGGTTGTCCCTGGTAGTCAATGCAAGGGGCGGAGTGACTTGTCCTTCTTCTCAACAAAGAAAAAGCCAGCAACGGCAGGTGAGGCGGACAGGCGGATAATGCCTGCAGCAAGGGACTCTTGTATGTAGGTCACCATGGCTTCCCGCTCAGTTCAAGTGAGATGATAAAGCTGACCACGCAGAAGCATGGTTCCCGGTAGGAGGTCAATCACACAGTCATAGGGTTGGTGTGGGGGCAACAAAGACAAGTCCCAGGTTGTGATAAGCTGGCGGAAGAAACTGAGGTCTGGTGCTGGGTCCTCCTTGGCAGGAGTTCTGGCCGGAAACGAGGAGCCGAGGCAATAGTAGGTCCCCCAGTCCAATATTCTCCCCCTAGTCCAGTGCTTGTTTAGCCAGGTGTAACCAAAGATGATCGGGGCTTGAGGAGACGGGATTGCGTAGGATGATAGCCATTCATGGTGGTGTTGCCACACAATGACTTGCAGCAGCTTCGTCTGGCGTCAGGCTTGGTGGAGGGTGCCCGAACCAGGAGGGCAGAAGAGAGAGGCTCCATCTCAACACCTAGTTGCCTGGCCAGCTCCTCATCCATGAAGTGGCGACGCTCTCAGAATCGATGGTCAATCCATGTGGCCAGGTTGACGAGGCCACTGAGGTGTTCGGGCAGCTCCCAGACAGTGAGCTCATGCTTGCCTTACTCATCTATGCCTTACTGCCGCTCCCACTCTGCCGTTGCCCATAGCCTGGATTTATCAGTAAGTAGCAATATGACATAGACTATCCTGCCTCTCTCTGTGAGGAAGGATGATGGCTGTAATTCGAAAATCACCGAGCACTGCATAAGGAAGGAGCAGCAGAGACCTGGATGGCTGTTGTGACGGCATGGATGATGAGGACTGCGGGTTGAGCTGAAATCCAGGTCAAGAACAGTCCGAATGGTCAAATCCAGCAAACAATAAACAACAGCAGAACAAAGCAGACTTACACCAAAAAACGGGCAACAGGCAGGGTCAAACCAGGAGAACTGATTAAAAAACAGGTGGGATAGCAACTCTAATACACAAGGTAAACAGAAAAGACCATCTGGCGATGTTCTTGGAGTCCTTTTATAGTGCTGGGACACAAAATGGCCACCTCAGGAAACGCTCCTCCCAAAATGGCCACCAACCCGGAAGTGTAATCATGACAATATAAGTTTGAAATGGTCAGTTTTCTTGATTTTATTTTGTATTACGTCACGGATTTCCAAAATTATTTGTGTTATTGATTATGCGCTCAGGTGTGAACTTGTCTCTTTTTTGTTTAAGCTTGATTGAACCATTCTTGTAGATTATCTAGGTGTTTTTTTTATCACTGAGCCATCAGCAGTTTGCATTTTTAAGTCACTCTGGATAAGAGCATCTTTTACGTAATGTAAATGGTGGTCCATTTTCCATTGTATATGTGCTACTTTCTTAAACTCAAAGAACATGTTGCTGTAAAAACTCTCTATGTTTTTGATGGCAGTTGTCTACAAATCAGATGTGATCAGAAAATGAAAACTTTGTAAATGCTGGCAGTGATTTTCAAAAGAGTGTAAAAAAACTACAAATGATTGTCATAATCATCTACTACATCTGCGGAATATGAGGCTAATTATGAATAATCAAATCCAGTGCATTGTGGGAAACATAATTTGGACTAGCTTGAGGTGTCAATTATATGAATGGACCCACTGGCATTGGTTCAGTCATAGATAATAGAGTCTAATGGTTTGTGTGTGCATGTGTGTGTTTGTGTATCTGTTTTCTAAAATATGAAAAGGTAGTCCTCCAAAATATTAGCATAGGGCAAATTAACTAAACTACAGATGATGTAGAGATGATGTATAAGAAACAGCTGCATAAAAACTACATTTAAACACGTTTGTCTGTTAAACCAAGAGCTGGACAAAAACATGGACGTAATAGGTATAGCTATATATATATATATATATATATATATATATATATATATATATATATATATATATATATATAAACAAAACAAAAAAATAAACAACAAA
>CM074948.1:15920078-15952171 GCA_037577455.1 Pangasius macronema | reverse complement strand
TGCAGTCAGCATCAGTAAGGGCCTTAATTTGGGTCGAGGATCGGCCTGTGTCTTCACGGACAGCCCGTCGGATCCTCTGGCTCAGTGCAGGTGAAATTTTTTTGGGTCTACCACTTGATTTTTTTGTCCCATAACTCTCAGAATCTTTTAAGAAATTTAAAATCACTGTCTTACTGCCTACAACCTCGGCAGCAATGGCACGTTGCGAGATCCCTTGCTTGTGCAGCTCAACAATCCTGCCACGTTCAAAGACTTTCTGTCCAACATATATATACACACATGCATACATACATACACCTTCTTTAATGATCTAGAAACACTTGAAAAATAGGGTAATAGAGTAAAGGTGCAGCCAGGCCACTTATTAAAAAAGCACCTAAGAAGAATCACGGGATGAGGCTAAGTCTTCTCTGCGAGTATGACTTTATTTGCAGCTGGGCATAGAGCCAGCAAAACTGTCTTGTGTCTCTGACTCTCACCTTAGCTAACCTCAGTACAGGCAGGCTGTGTGAAGCTGTGCCTGTTCTCCCCCTGCATGCTCACATGCTAAAGCAATCACCATCAATCCCAATCGCTCTTCTACCCCACCGCTCGGCACCCTAGCAGAGCCCCAGAGGCCCAAACACTGCCATTCGGCTACAGAGAAAAGCATGAGCAGAGCTTGGAAAGTGCCTGGAGTATTTCAGAGAGAAAATTATTCAGCATGCTAATCTCAGTGTTTTAGAAATGTGTAATTATCTGTGTGAATAATCACACAATCATTGCTATTAATATTGGTAATCAATAATGATTCAATAGGCCTTTGATGTTTTATCATGTAGTTTTCAGGACCTTAAGTACAGATACAAGTGCAGGTCTGATTCCATATATCTGGAAATCACTGGCTTTTGCTTCTTATTACACCTTATTATTGTGTAATTAATATATCAGAATGCCAAATTTTCAAACAAACTTAAAGCTCCTTTACATGCTGTCTCCATCCCTTGCATAAAAATGTAAAAGACGAAATTTTCATTGAATGTTTGTTCTCTTCCCTTTTCTCTCCCTGTGGCTGCTCTGAGTTTTGGTCTGCTGCCCAACATAACATTATACGATAAATAATGGCAGACAGAGCGAGTGGTGCAAAATGGAGCGCAGTGATGGACACTGCTCACAGGAAATGGCCTTAAAAGCTCACTGCTGGCAAGCAGCAAGCATTTCACACCATAAGATTCATGCTGAGAATTTGTTGTACAGTTAATATGGATAAGTTATTTGAGCTGTTAGTGAACACAGTACTATATGAAATGTATCAGACAAAAATGCTGAATTTACAGTATATCAACAAGAGTCAAAAGAAGACACTGTACTAATTCAGGGAAGCGCAGTTAAAAGCAGAATCTGCACCAGCAGCGTAAAGTTTTTTTTTTAATGTCTGGTATGTGGATGAGACCTGAAATTGAATATTAAGGTCAGACCTTTGACGCCTACATTTTTTCCTCTCATGTTTCTGGAACATTCCCATGGATTTGACATCTATAGATGGATAATAATAATAAATCATGCTACATAAATTGTTATACAAAACTCCAAAAGATAGAATAAAAAAGAAAAAGAAGAAGGAAGTAAGATCAGGGTTCAGTAATGTTACATTTTTTTTGCTGTAGAGGCAAAGGAGAGTAAAGAATTAGGATGTCCATTATTTTGGTTTAGAGCTATTTAAATTCCCAATAGCTGTGCTTGGCTATGACCCACAACTACCTCAGAAAATTACATTATACTAAAAATTCCCTCATAATCAACATGAGCTTATTTCGCATCATTTTTGAAAAAGCCATATGTTTTTCTGGTGCTTTTAATCGATCTCATGCGTCCCCACCTTGGAGAAATTCATCCCCCTCCTGTGTCGGGGCACACAATGCCTTCACTGTACTGCTGCTCGCTCTCCCCTCTGGCTCCGGCTGCAGATGGTGAAAGGGCTAGAGGAACATACATACTGAGATTATGGCGGCATGAGAAAGTAGCATCGTAACAATATCCATCATTACGATACACCTCTCGAGGCCAGTGTTTTCACATCCATAAAAACTTCTCCGAGTGTTCCTCAGCGTAGAAGTGAAAATGAGAAAGGTCTTTCTTTTTCTTTTTTTATTCTGAACAAGTTCCTGCGTCCTTTGAGACATTCATATGGAATATAAAGCTGGTACTGTTGCGATTATAGCAGTTGTCATGGGTCATGGTTTTGTCTATATAATTGGAAGTGAATGTGTAATGGAGCTTAGTGGTAGATGCTCTGCATTGTGCCAGGAGTGGGGTCTTAATTAAACTTCTACAGTCCAAGACCACCTCCTTTGTGTATATAACTTACATAAGTAGTATTCTGGGTTTGTGTGTGTGTGTGTGTGTGTGTGTGTGTGGAATGTTTTATATCTTGGTGAGGACCAAATGTCTCCAGAAGAATACATACATACATACATATACATATATATATATATATATATATATATATATAATGGAAGGTCCTCACAAAAACAAATAATACAAACGTGTGTGTGTGCATACCACACGAAGTGTCTTTTCTTGCATGCGAGTCTATTCGTGTGAGCTTCGATTTTTTTTTTCTTCAGTGTCCTGAACCTGTAATTTATCTGAAACTACTTGAACATTTTGAAGAATTACTTTATCGTTTACAGAAAATGGGTGAGTAAAGCTAATGATGGCCTTTCTTTATGCTTAGCTGAAGCGCCTCATCCTGGATAGAAAGTTCTGGAAGTGATTTGCAGATATCTCCACAATGACTGCTGATTAGGACAAAAAAGCTATGTATGTATGTGGTGAGCTCATATAAATCAAAGCGTATTTCCTGCTAAATTGCTTTCTCTGTTGAGCTCCTAAATCACTTGAACCTATAAGGAAAATTTATGGCTTTTACAAAGTGTTGGCATGGCATCAACTTATAATACTGCTTAGTACATATATAAATGGTGTACATCCTTATTGCCTTTGCCCTACTTACCAAGTGTTCAGCCACAAGCATTAAACATTTTGAGGCCATCTGTGAAAGCTTTACTGTGGCTGATTTTTGCAGTGAATTTTTTTTTTTATGATTCTGAATTTAAAATAGAGGTAATAATAATTTCATAACATGACTGTTTTGCATGTTTGAAACCAGATGTATAACTACTTTTTGCTAAATGCATACCTAAAGCTTCCTGGGAATCGGTTTTGGTTTAAAGTCTCACAAGCAGTTGAGTTGACAAACATCAATTGAAATGGGGCAGGTGCGGAAAGAGGCAAAGACTTGATTTATTTTTGTATGTGTGGGAGCGTGGTAGGGGGTTGGTGGGTTTTAGGGGAGGGGGTCTTAAAATTACACTCACAGCCCTAAATCCTCTTCCCCCAGCATAGCATAAACAGGCTTAGACTGGGCAGGGATGGATGCCAGGCCTCTCCCCCCTTGGCTTTTGTGTTTTAATTAACCTGTGCTGGGCCTGCTCGTGCTAAATGTGCTTCAGTTGATAAGGTGCCTTGGTTGATTGATTCATTGGGCACACGTGCTTCCAATTTACATAGCATTAATGCTAACATTAGCTTTAGCATTAGGCATCAATTTATGCAGGAGTTGAGTTAACAAGCAGCATATATGCCTGTACATACATGAATTCTGCCATGGTACTGAAGTGCAGCATGATATGATGGTATGATTGTTTGATTTCATATTCATCTCAAGGTGCTGAGGGATTGAATCAATATGAGTGATGGGTTTAATTGTAAGTCTCTCGTCCTTCATTCTGGACATTAGTGTCTTCTGTCCCTCTCTTCTGCCTGGCATAGACTAAGTCTGGCCACCTCCCAGCAGGCCACTCAACGTCTCCATTAGCCAGTACCATGGCAATGGCATGATTAAAATGGGCGCCGCTGGCACACCCAGATGGGCCATTGTTCCATATGTGTTCCACCTGCGCCCAACGAAGACAGCGCCAACCACACTACCACCATGGCTTCTGATTGGATGTTGCCTCAGCAACCCTGAAGCTGGATGATATGCAGAGCTGAGTTTAAACCCCCCAACATGGGGCTGTTTTTGCTTTTTCACACTACTTTTTTCTTTTTTACCATTAAAGATTGGCACAGGACACAAAGTAAATGAATCACCATTAATAATAATTTGCATATGGTGCCTGGTGGAAGCATGCAGTGATGTTGGCTGCAGGTGAGAAAAGCTCGGCGTTATCAAAGCTAATGCAGGATACCTGGCAAAAAGGGAGCATTAGCATGAAGCCATTAGTGAAAGAGGGAGACAAAAAAATTCATAAAAGCCCCTACAAACATCAACAGAATGTGGCAAAGCATGGTGTCAAAGAAATGGAAATTTTTCACATCAGGTTGTAATCAAGTCAGTGGAATTCAACTCAACTTCACCCATCACTTTTAATGTTCGACCACATTAGCGGTAGTGATTAGGTGAAGGCGCAATGCCCCATGCTCTCTGTTCTCTAGCTTCATACTAAACCCATCAGTTTCTTTCTTCCCCTGGTTTGCTTTTTTATGATTCCACTTCTTTTTCAGGGTATCTGGTGTTTTTTTCCTAATTCCTTGCGGCACTGGAGGGCGATGCGTAGAGGCTGTGTTCAGCACGCCTGCAGGTTTTAATAACAATATGGCTGCCATCCAGCAGCAGCATGCTCAGGGATTGGTTGAGCCTGCAGTTGAGGGGGAGGAGGAAGGGGATCGAGCGTGATTCAGCTGGAATCAGACTCCCCTCACCTGCATCCGAGTGGAGAAAAGCCATTAAAGCTGCCTCGGGCTGAGAGGAAATGGGAAAACAGCCCAATCGTTTTATTCTTCTCGGTTTATTTTTTACATTTTTGAGAATTAATGTTTGAAGTTTCATATTTTGCCAGGATCTCATTGGCCTGTATTGACAGCATGTTCATCACACTATAGCAGAAAAAAAGAGACACTCGAGATGGATATATGCGTATGATATGGGCAAATGTATTTATTCAAAGTATATTGGAAATTCATGAAGGAAATTTAGGAAAATGACAAAATGCGTCTGACTCCTATATACACTCCTATCCCTTAGAGGCAGTGATACTTATTATGGCTCACCCCAGAGCACAGTGAATAGTCCATCCTCAGTCATAATGCTGACAAAGAGCATTCAGACACACTTTTATTTGATTAGTCAGTGCCCCTGGTTCCCATTTACATTCCCAACTCTGGCACAGGAAGGCCCTCAAGGCAATATGTGGGCAGCTCTTGTGCAGCATATGATGATGACTTTACGGTACGATGTATGCAAGGCAGCGCTTGCCAAATCACCTTGATTACTCTGTGGACTGGCACTGCACACTCTATTGGTTGGGCATGGAGTCAAGCAATTATTGCACATGTGTTGGAACAATTAATCTCTTTTGTTGCTAAGGCTTGTTCTAGTGAGAAGTGCTTTCAGGACTAAGATTGTTTGCTGTCACACCATACTTTTGCTTTTTTGTCATCGTGATTTTCATATTTTTATGGACTAGTATTCAGTCTCACACCATAACTGGGTATATGGATATTTCCCTTTCAGAAAAGGTAGCAAATAGAACCTCTGTAGAAAACTAGAATTATTGTGCATCCAAACTGGGTGTATTTTTAATAGCTATCTGATTGAAACATTTCAACCAGTACAGCAATTGTGGCTAATTAGTTGTTTGGTTTTTGGCCCTTAATTATAGCATGTGCCATACTAGCATATTCAGATGCTTTTGAATTAGTTTCCAAAAGTCATGGCCAGGACTATTCTCATGAAAAAAATGTGCAGTGTTGTTCTTTGGAGGTTTTGCTTTAAATGCAGTGACTACAGAGTAACAGTTCTTGCGTTTTAGTGCCTGTTCTCTTTTCTCGTGTTGTACATAATGGCAGTAATGAGATTATTCTTACGAATCATGACGTTTACCCTGAAAAACCTCTCTTGGCAAGAATATAAAGACAAAGCACTGAGAACTTATCAGCTATTCTTTAACTCTGGCACTGTTTTCATTATGAAATGTGCCTTAAGATAGAGAGCATCTATGAGATTTGAAATAAAGCCAGCCATTCATTAATGATAAATATGCACTGCTATTGACCTCTATATGCTTTACAGTGTTTGTTCAAACACAAAGACTCTTGCGAAAATACACTAAATCAAATGCCCCAATACACACAGAATGCACGACGGGCCTTTACTAAGACACATCAAGCAGTCAAAACATCCTTATGAAAACATAACCATCAGCTTCAAAGGCTCATCTCCCACTTGGAAGGATTGAAGTGATGATAAAAGATAAAGCCTTAAGCCTTCCCTGTATATCAACTCAGCCTTTGATTCAGCCCGAGTGCTGACTTTGCATGGGGGGGGGGGAGTTAAGGGGGGGGGTACGGGTCAGTGGGATTGTGCGAGGACGCTAATGCTGGTCGTCTGGATTCTCCTGAGCGGATGTGACCTTTTAGGAGCTGCTTGAAAATGCAGAGCTGCTGACCTGCAGTGGAATTAGTGCATCCCTGTGGCCGCAGACAGCTGGACCTCGCCTGGGCGCTGCCGCACAAAAGCCCCGAGCTGAATAGAGCTGCTAATCTGCCTGTGAGCTGTAGGCGAAGGGGCACATCTTCACCCTGGGGGCCTCATTTGGCCCCTGATCAGATGGATGAAGGGTCGGCAGGGGCCACAGTGCCCCATATACCCTTGCTCTCTTGGCAGATGCTACTTCACCCTTCAGGGATTGAGTTTCTCGGGGTTGGGGAGGGGGGCATCAACGTGGCGGAGAAGCTTGGGATGGAGTCAGTAATCTTGAATAGCTACACCTGTGGGGGTGTTTGGGTGCCGGTGAAGGCTTAAAAAGTACATTCCAAGGGGTAGTTTCATGCCCACACCAGGCTTACATACCACGCAGAGGCAGAGAGCTGAGGCTCAATCGTTACTCAATACTCTGCTGCTCTAAAGCACATCACTGTGGATCTCAGCTTTTTTTTACCTTATGATTGATTTATGATTTATAATCTCACTATCCGGTGTCACACTGACGAGGATAGGTTCCCTTTTGAGATTAGTTCCTCTCAAGTTTTCTTTTGGAAAACAAGTCTGTCTTATAGAAAAGTCTATGATTAATATTAAGAGTGGACAGGACAGAGGTATCTATCTATTGTTAACTATGCCCCTTGGTCTCCTAATCCAGCCTCTATATCCTGGTTCCTTTACATAGATTATCTTCTTTATGATGAATTTTATTTTGTTATAATTAATTTATTTTACTGTTTCAGTGTATAAACAGTATACACGTTGTTTACATTTTATATAGACTTTGGGTTGTATCTGATAAGGTGTGTAAGGGAAAGTTTACTGACAGAATATAAGATATAAACAATAGATATAACATTAAATCTTCACCAGTGGATTACTGATACTTTTACAAATATTTGTGCATTGGAATTTTTTTTAAATGTTTGCATTTATTTATTTAAATGACTCTTTACTTAATTAAATATTTGTACTTTTGCATAATTTATAAAACCACAAATCTTTGGAACTAAAAAGGTTAAAATGCTTATTTCACTGTGAACACACTACCAAGGGAAAGACTTTTACAGTATTATGGAACAATTTGCTGGAATATCATTTATCATTCAAGCAAGAAAATACCATGCGCTGTTCTAAAGATGTTAAAATAATAATACAAAATATAAAAAGCTTTTTAATGGCATTTTCAATATATGATTTGAATAAAAATGATTTGGGGAAAAATGAGTTTAAAACTGAACGTAATTTCATGTAACCTGAAAGGTATATCGTAATGACACATATCATGACATTTATCTAGGCCTTCAGGAAACAGGCTTTTCAGGGATATGACATGATGAGATTGTGCCAAGTGAGTGGAGATTAAGTCTTCTTTAGTTGCTAAGTTTCAGCTATTGTGGTGGTCACAAATGGATAAAACATTTGAGGTTTCTGTTGAGTTATAACTTTATTACTACAGTTTAAGAGAAGACGTATTATAGACACATAAATTTGACCAAAATCATCATTTCTACCTGTAACATCTTGCTTTAAACAGTCCACAGCCAGACCGTGTAGGGTGACTCATAATCAGACCTGCTTGTATTTTAACTCTGGTTATAGCTTTTTTTATAAAGATTAGTTTTATACTAAAACACTGCGTTGCTCTAGCAAAGTGAGTGTGTTCAGCCAGCATTACTAAAGCACACAGCCAACATTACAAAAGAAGGATCCTGGCATCTATCAACCCACAGCCCAATCTAACACCTGGCTCTTGTATGCACTGATTAGCAATCACTCCAACCCTTGTCGTCTACACTACAAATACTCACAACTGAGATCCCACACCATTAGCAGCTTAATAATCAAGATGTTTTCACAACCCTGGAGATGCATAGCATCTATAATGTAAGTAGTTTGCTCTTCTGGTTAATTTGAGTCAATTTCTGGGCTAAGCCTGGTTCAAACAAACATCTCCAGGATACAGAGTGCTGTTATCATTTTGATGTTGTTAGTCTCTCAATCTGTTTATACATCTCAGGTTGCCGTTTTATTAAATGTTGTCAGTGAAGAGTTACATGTAATGGAAGAGTTTTGGTTAGCATGGTATTTGAATGAATACGGAAAATGTGCAGCCTGTTTTCCCTGCTTTGGTGAGAAGCTTCAATGTAATTATGATTTCCTTACATGGGAATGTTTTCCTGCTGTACTCCTTCATGATCATGAGTTAAAAAGACTGAAAGAAGCAACGATGACCCAGGCAAGCCTTAGAAGAAAACAGACATTGGCATATATCAAAATTCATGACTTTTGAAAAGTCACAGTTGACTGATGGTAGGGTGGTGGACAGGGATAATGGTCAGACCTTTTCTCCCAACATGCCAAATCCAAATAAATCTATGTCAGTGATTTTCAAATTGCTATAATCTTATGTCAAATTGGGTTGTCTCTCCGCATTTCTGCCACATGCAACTCCATATTTATTGATTGTAATCTGGTTCTCTGAATAAGAAGCTCCTGTCCTGGATCTGAGGTTCCACAACTGTGGCCTAGGCCCTTTCCTGAGGAGGGTCATGTATACTGTACACATGCCAAGGGATTAGGGGATGAAAGAATGCCACTGACTGTGAAATTGCCTGATTTTTATCAGGGTGCAGAAAGAGGAACAGCTGTGCATAATTCTGGTTCTTAATCCGGAGGATGATGGTGATGTTAGAGGTGTGTGTGTGAGTGTGTGTGTGTGTGTGTGTGTGCACTTGCGTATTGCTGTACATTTACCAAAACCCAATCCAAATACCTGTGTTTACAGTTTGCCTCTTTGTGTCCATTTAAAATGGTAGATTTCCAACAGGCTTCTGAAAGGTTCCATTAAGAAATCTAGAAATATTTTGAAATGTCATGTGGAGAGATGAGCTGAAACAACGGGCTGGTGTTGAGTACGAGCCTCAGCTGCACTGGATCTTTATCAGTTTTGTGGTTTTATGACAGCATTGTTGATGCATCTGCATTCTAATCCTGCCCTCTGCTCTCTTGCAGATAAAGCTCTATACTTCAGGGAAGCCTTAATCTTTCATGAAGGGTTTATCAACTCTGTCCCAGCTTGAGAAAAGTAAGAACTCCTGTGGCATCTTTCCATAAGAGGCTAACGGACAAGCGGTTTCATTAATTAGGTTCATTTCACCAACACACATCATGTGAGTTGATTCTGGCAAGAGACAACTGTCATATTGGAAATGCCCTGATTTAGATTTTGGAATGACATACACAGAGGATTCTGATACAGCCTGTTCGTACTCGGGAAGCTGAAGAATATACATGAAGGTGAAGAAGAAAAGGCAAAGCAGCCTCCAGCCTAGGATCATGAAGCTCGGCTCCTTCCCAGAGCAGCAGGTGACAGGCAAAACCCGCTCCTCAAATGCCACTGGGGCTGCTGGAGCCGGATCATCTCCAAAGGCAAAACTGCTGCTTCCAAACACGCCACGAGTATGGGGGCTTTAATACATATTATTCACAAAGAGCATGATTGATCATGCAAACGTGTCCAGCTGCTTGGTTTTGGCAGGCAGAGCAAGTTAGCAGCATGCCGTGCATCGCAGAGCCACTTTAGCTCTCCCAAATCCCCTGACACCACCATAACAGGCAAGACCTCACTTGCACGGCATCGTATGGTTTTCTTTCGGAGACGTTTGTTTGTGTCCTCGCATGCAGTCAGTGATCCGTATGGCGCTTGAAGAGTCTGCTGGGGAAAAAGGGACGTGCGAGAGCCTTGTTTGTCTATCAAAGGATGTGAATTAATAAAGACGGGCCTTTTTTTGATCAGCATGTCTGATGAGATAGCACCCCCTTGTGGAGATTTTATATAGGAAGGAAGTTGCTCGTGTATCTGACAAGGTGTGTACATTTGGGGGGAAAAGATTCTTTGAAAAATAGTGTACAATTTAAGGAGATTTTTATTTCAAAATTATTGAAATGTTCATGTTACATAATGCTTATTTTCTTATTATTAAAACAGTAGATGTAAAAGAAAAAAGAGAAGATTCCAAGAAACATTGTAGTGTGAAGTCCTGAGATTTTCAGCACTGTTTTCTGCATTGGTTCCTTTCAGATGATGTAATTAACACAGTTCCACATTAGATGCTTCCGGTATCCGTCCTGTCACAGTAGCTTGAAACTGAACATGTCGTCATATTTCTGAAAGAAAATGTATGCTCAATTTGCATCCTAATCCACTTATAACATGCCTTGCTGTTGAAGTTATATGTAACTATCCTGCATGTTACTGTTAGTGGAAAAAAAAGAGTACTAAATAAAATGGCACCTTTTCCTTGTCACCTAGAAAGTTGCCTGTCATGTACTTTTAAAGCTTTACTCTAAAAACTAATTAAATAATTAAAAACCTTAAATAATTCTTATAACAACATACATGTTAAATATACAAAAGATAAGGGGACCACCTTAGCAAAAAGTAAAGGTATCGTTTAGTATTTCTTTCCTAAGAGTGTTATTTTTTTATTAATATAATAATAGACAAAAGATACTGAAAGAAAGAAAAGGAAGAAATTAATTTTTTTAAATTTACAGCTTTGCAAACTACTTACTTTTTATCGCTTATCTGCTTTCCGAAAGAAATTTGACTGGAACAAAAAAAAAAAAAAAGAATTAATGACCAAATTTGAATATGGACATGAGTTATTTTTATTCTTGGACATATTAATTAGGAGAAAGTTGTGAACAACAATTACGATGTGGAAGAGAGCCAACTAACATCTGCAGGGTGCTTAATGAAAGGTAGAGGAGAAGTTTTCCTTCCAGAACTCACATGCTGTCCTTTGACGGGTTTGCTGTAGAAATTCGCCTCTGCTTGCTGGCTTCCTTTTCTGCATTCTTTTGTACTTGCAGCTGACCAGGGTGAAAATATTTATTAGTCTGACAGTCAAAGACGCACTCAGGGAGTGTTGCTAAACCTACACAGTCGTCTACTTATTGCTGTTCAACAGTTGTACTGCTCATTAAAATTTATTCTCCCAAAACCGCACGGCTATTAAAAGGCAGATTACGTTGACACTGACAAATGGCGCCTCAGAAAGTGTGTTTGAAATTGTGCGTGCTATCTTCCACTCAACCGCCTCACACTACATAAAGATTCTGTCCTTGTGTGTGATCCTGCTTGTTAACTGCTTCCTGTGAGACCCAAAAGTTACAGATATGGAGGAGGCTTGTTACAAAATTAATAATCTCCGAAGATTTTCGGAGCTCTCGGATGTTGAAAAGTAGCAGTGAGGCACTTACGTGGCGTGTGTACTTGCTACAACTAAAATAGACAACCTGTCTCTTCTTCGATCAATCGAGCGGACGTAGTTCCGAAACCGTACTTAAGTGCTGATTTTTTTTTTTTAATGATTCAAGGTCAGTCTTTCCCAACTCTTTCACTATTTCCTCTGTACTGGTTGTATTGAGGAATCTGTCATCTTGACACTGAATGATTTCAGGAATGAAGGGAACAGACTCAGGACTGTGCACCATGACCAACACATGACACACTTCAGTTTGTCATTTGATGCTTTTACAATAAGAATTTATCACTCATAACCACTCTCTGTTATTGTATTCAAGGAAAACCTTGAGGAAACGTGTATTTTGAGTGATTTTGCTACTTAATTTGTTTTCTTACTACATTTTTAGCAATACTCCAATGCTTTGTACTCTCTCTACTGCATCAGTAACCTACGTGCTATTACCTTTGACAAGAATTTCGACAGATTTTCCTGTACTGAGGAAACCACATAACATTTTTACACAAAATTGATTTATGATCAAAAAGTATTTAAGTATTGATGTTGAAATTAAGTATCGATGTTGACAATATGAGATTGATGTTTCCAGATTCCTAATCGTCAAACGAGAGAAATGTTGCTAACACAGGCTTTCATAACGCATTCATAAGCAATGCATAAATAATGTCTAAAGCCGTGCTGGAAAATTTATGTAAGGCTTATGTCGAAACCTATGAAATTATTATTATTATTTTTTTTAGAAAGAATATGACTGTCTACTTTAATGCCCACAAATTAAAGTAGTAATCATATTTGAATTTGTAAGAGTGTTATGAAGTGCTGTATATACCTTCTGCAATTTTTTTTCAATGTGTCTGTTATTAAAAAAAAAACATAAAAAATATATATTTTTTAAAAAATACAGCAAATACCTCAATCAGTCTACACGTAATTATAGCTGAGTGCTATTTTCTCTTCTCTCCTTCATACAACCTCAAATGTCACCTCAAAAAGTTCTGATATTAAAAAAAGCCTCTCATAAAGTCTCCATCATTGCTTTATAAAATAGTTACGCAATACCTATGAATATGTTATAAAAGCCCAGTGGAGGTACCTTCAAATCAAGTGTAAAAAAATATTTTATGTTCACATATAGTTTTATTCAGTGTCTAATGCTGAAGAAACACAACTCATTTCTGGCTATTGACATTTTCCCAGAGTTTTATGGTTCAGGCCCAAAATGACGCACTTCTGTATTTTAGGCCAAGTTGAATATTTTGGTAGCATACTGTATAACCTGTATAATTTCTCCTCTCTGATAAAACAGTAAACTTAGTGTCACTGAATTTTTTTTTTTAATGATTTGCCCCAACAGCTGCCCTTAGACTTCTGTTATAAGTAGGTTTTCGGTGTGTGTTACAGTTACTGTTCAAGCTTATCACGTGTACAACAGATTACATTAAAAACACTGGAGTACTTTTTCTATCCTACGTACTGACCATAGACACTGTCGTCATCCTCTCTGTTATTCATGATGCTGGCCCGCAACTGCTTCAGTTTTTCCTACAACACAAAGAATTCATACAGAGCTTCATTACAGTCACCTTAATTTGGAGGCCATCATTTAGAGCTCAGCAGAACATTATACTAGCTGATTGTGTTCACGCAGTTATAAAAACAGTGTACAATGTAACGGAGTTTAGTGCTGAGCATTAGGCCTCATTTTACTCATCAAATCATTCAGTTTCTGCTCATCTACCTGCATAGAGTCTCTCTGTACTAACCACATCTCTTGCTTTTAACGCGTTGTTCAGAAGATGGCTTTTAACAACACATGTTGTGATTTGCTTTTGGGTTCAGTTCAGTTGGTAATTTCACCATTTAGTGATGAATGAGTCACAAGCCACAAGTCAGCCAGAGCAATGTGAACTGCAAGTCTCAAGCAAGAAACAAAGAAGCACAAACCGGATGAGTGGACTGCAGGCTGTAGAACAAGTGAAAACTACATAGTGAACAGAGGGAGTGGCAGGATGTGTGTGATCCTCCTTGCCTAACATATCAGCGTGAGAAGTGTGTTCATTTCGCCTTCTTTGCAAACCTTCCTAAGCTGCTTGATCTACTGCAGTAGCGTGGAATGTTTATATAGTATACTGTATGGGCTCCTAATATGGCCATAGCTGTAGGGGTATGTTTTACTGGTGCTGCACTGCTCTGCAAATTCTGGTGAATGTAATGTTGATCTGTTCTCACTTTGTGTTTATGTTATGTCTACAGCCACTCAGGATCCCTACTGGAAGCATCTCATCTGGATATTATCCGCTGGCAATAATGATAAGACTATGACTATAGTCAGACTAAATTTCTCGCAAATCAGTGTCTAGATTATCACTTAGACCCAGGGTATTGTCGTGTTTGATTAGACAAAACAAGAAGAATGTACAATAACTACAGTACAGAAATTCCATTTTAGCATAACTACTGAGACGTCATGGCGATTTTAGTTTGTATAGTTAAGCGACAGCATATTAAAAATAATCTGATTTAAAAACAAGCAATTTTGTGCTGAAGTGGAAATTTAAAAGGAGCATTAATGGAGTAATTTTATTAAGAGTAATCAAGTCATGTACAGAATTAATACATGCCACTCACCATTGCTTTTGGGTCTAGTGCAAATGTTTGACCATCCTTTCAAAATTAGTGGAACTCGCTGTCCCTTATACTGTGCATGTGGTGGCCTGGGAAAACCCTTCACATGGTGACTTTTTCATATATTTTATTATATCTAGTTCAGGCCTTTCCCTTCTGTATGTATCTCTGCCAGAAGTAAAGATACAGCGTTTTAAAATCTGGTCACCCCCAAAAGTGAAAACTTTAATGATTACAATAACTTGATTAAAGAGAGGCATTCAATGTGTCCGCAAATCACGCTTAGACAAGGCTTTAGACAGCTTCAAGCTGACTGTTTTAACATTATGTTTGTTAAACTGGCTCTTTACCAAACATGATCTTTGCAAGAAGGTAGCATATGCTAGATTCTATTTTTTGGTTTCTAAAAGTTGATAAATCAAAATCTGTCATAGAAAAGTCCAATTTAGGCCAAAACCCAATTTTTCATCTTTTTTGGATGTTTTCCAGCTGCATCAGCTGGGTTTTCCCAGACCACCACATATATTTACAACAAGCATCTTAAAGCCCATCTTTTACTTTATGATGTTATAATTAATAGGAAATGGGTAATAAGTCATTAATAATTATCGCTTTAATTAAACATTATAACACTTTATTTCATCTTCATATGTTTCTATTTTCAACAGCTTACTGCAATTTTTTAATGCCCTTATTTGTTTGTTTGTTTGTTTGTTTGTTTATTTATTTAATTATTTATTTACTCATTTATTTAAAAATAATCGTATTGACGTATAGATTTTACCGGTTAGTGGACAACCTACGGTAGATTAGGAGAGACTTAGGAGACGGTGTCACTGAATCTCTCCAGGGCCTCATCCACGCTGAGTGATCCTTTCTTCACCTGCTCCTGCAGTTTAATGAGCTCGTCCAGTCCCGGCGCTGGCATAAAGGTGTCGTATGTGCATGAGTCTTGACCGCCGGCTGTGGCACGCACCCAGCAGTTAGTGTTACGCATAGAGTTAAAGAGAGATAAAGTAGGGCAGCAACACTGTGACACGTGCACAACACAGTTTTGCTCAAATGCCAAAAAAACAAAAACAAAAGAAATGATGCATTCTAAATAGTAATGGTTAGATGTGAGTTTTACATTTGAAGAAAGCAAACTGCTTTGTGAAGCGTATTATATCTTACTTTGCTTAGCAGGAAAAGAGTAGAGAGTTTCAGTGTCTCCCTGGGACATTTTCTTCTGGAACACTAGGATGAAATCAAAGACAGGCAGCAATGAAATCAAAGACTGGCCTGGTTTTCTCATTGGAGCAGCTCTAGTCTGGCATGTGCTCCAACAGTAATGATGCTACTGATCCACTAGGTGGCATCACATAACAAAAAAAGATGCTGTTTGCACAACTGATGAATTCCATAAAGTAATCAGGCTTATTATTAAGCATAGTTAGAATGAGCAATATAACATAATCTGATTGAGAGTGTTATCGTAATAACCTAAGTAGACTGGAAGAAGCCTCTTTTTCCTGCACTTGCTGAAACAAAAGTTAAACACAGATGAGACTCTCTGAGATCAATGAAAGGTGGAAAATTGAATTAAAGTGAAGGATACACTTGGTGATTCTATTGATTGTTTGTAAGGGCTTTAAATGAAAGGCTGCTGGTGCGCTCGGTTATTCAGCACCACACAGTGCCGTTCTCCTCTGATGGATTCTTTTCTACCATGTTGTCATTTGCACCAGTTTGTGACTTGCAGGCACACAGTATGAGGATACATCAGCTCTTTATTAATACATCCTGAACTGCAGCCATGACCAAATTACCCAGATACTAAATAGCAGCATTAGTAAGATATACTCTCAGGAAAAAATGGCACTACGCTGTATTTTGCCTTGTCATGGGGTGGCATACTTTTTGTAACTTTAGTACATGTAAATTATCTTGTATTGTGAAAGGAGTTTGCTTTACCACAGGGACCACTCGTGTACTTTTAATTTGCTTTTAGAGTAATACTTTAATGGTACACGGTATAGGTACAGAAGACGTGCCCTCAAGGGCGTCATGCCAGTGGCAGGGAACGGTACAGTTTGGTGCCCTTTTATCTGAGAAGGTAATGCAGCTTTATGGCTTTAGCAATAGCTGGAATTTAAGCACGAGCAGTTCAAATGAGCTCCGGTCCCTCCCCGTTCAACTCTATAAACATTGAGTGGGTCTAGAAATCTGATCAGTGCGTGGGCGAGAGATCGCAATGTTGAAGTGGATGGAAAAGTCTTTCTTTTGTCCCCCACCCACCCCTCCACCCCCCTCTGTCATTTCATGTTGTGGGATGGGAGAGGTGGAAAACATGTGTAATGCATGATGTCGGCTCGACTTGGCCCCCTCGAGCTGTTCTGATTGGTTGCAGATGCATGAAGTAGTAGCCTCGCTCTCCTTCCTTCTCTGCGTGTCTTTGGGAGTGAGTATATGTCGGTGTGTTTTTATATTCAGAGACTCATTGTGCTCAAAATTGACCATTCTATACCCTCGCTAAAGTCCCTCGGCACTAATAACACTCAGATCATATTGGCATGGTCCTTTCAGCCTGCTGAGGATTTGCAGATCAGCACAACAAGGTGTTATTAAACAGGATAAAAGCTATTTGCCTGGGATCAACTTGCACACTAAATGAATGCAAGTATAATGCTTAATATCATTTGATGAAAAGTAGTTCATCATAACACATATTAGGCCCAAAGGAGAAGCTGGCACACACACACACACACACACACACACACACGCTTTGTCTTGCTCCTTGAGGATGATATCATTCATCCTCACAATAATGCTGGTCTGAGCTCAGCATCACACTGGCCTAAAAGCTAACACAGAGCATATGCAGGAGAAATTTGACCCTTAAACGGTAGCAGCACACCCACCAAGGCTTTTTATCCATAAATGCTCGCCAAAGGGAGCAGTCTGCTTTGTGCTATCAGCTGTATGAGCTTAGATTTTCCTAAAAAAAAAAAAGAAAAGAAAAGAAAAAAAAGCAGTCTGGTTATTTGAAGTACAAAACAGCTTTTTTATGCTGTGGTTTCTGAGGGAACCCGAAACAGTGGTCTGGTGGTACAGACACACTGATAGTAAAGATGGATTTCCGAAATATCCAGCGTAGTCAAAATTGTCTCCGTCCATCATCCGTGTTTAATGAATTGTTTCATTTCTCGCCCTCCTTCCATGTGAACACGACGATGCTGGTTGAACTGTGTCAATAGAAAAGCAATCATTCTAGCTGAGCAAAACTCGCAGCTCATTTCTGGATGGCACAATGGAAAGGGTAAAAAGAGATGATAATCTTTTCATCTCTGATGAAAGGAAGAAACATTTCATAGAGAAAATGGAGAAATGAGCACGATAGCGAGAGGGAGAGAGAGCAGGATTTGTTGAACAACAGCCATGGCATTGCTCATGTTTTCATTCCCCCTTCTGTATTAATATATGAAAAATGAGGTTTTCACAAAACAGCTCTAGAAACACATGCTAGTTACCATCTGTTTCCTACAAAACAGCATCTGATATCACTGCAATATATCTCACTGCAGGATTCAAACCACTGACTTGTACACACTGAGCCACTCTCCAGGACTATTAACTGTTAAAAACAATTAATGACTCAGTACTTGCACTTGCTCTTACTTAATGTTTTATCTTTACAGCAGTGCGTTAGATAAAAGCATCCTATTTCACTATTCCTTGAATCTGTGGAAATGAAACTATAAAATACTGAAGTGTCGTCCCGTACCATTACAGCTGAGCAATTCAGAGGAGAGTTTGGTCGCATAGTTCACGCAAAGGTCTCGTTCTCATGATGAAGCACGGCTAGGCTCAGCCTGTCTCTCTCTCTCTCTCGTGCTCTCTCTGGCTTACACGCTACAGATCAGGATAGTCTAAATGATTTATTAAGCTCTAACAATACAAGTCAGTTGGCACCTTCAACTTGTTGAATTATTAATGCAGCTGAAATTGAACATTTAAGAACTTGCTGCCTGTGATGAATGATGCAAATTTGGGCCTCACTTTCCCCTGTCGTTGGTTATGGGAGCATAGGCGGGAAAGGATGAAAAAAATATTAAGTATTTATAAACATTACTGATTCGCCTGCTTAAGAGAGCAGCAGAAGCTGCTTTAATGATCGAGGAGTGTGCTTTACTAAAAAAAAAAAAAAAAGTACACATTGAACACATTGTGGACAGATTTTTATGGCCAGTAATAACCCTAACCCTAACCCTAACCCTAGTCTGCTTGTTTTTTGATTCTCCTTCAATCAACTAATCCATGAAAACTCCCTTCAAAATGAGACCACAGTAGAAATGTTTCAGGTTGAATTGATCAGTGTGTGATATCCTTACCCTGAGCGATGTAAGGTACATTCTCCTCCTTTTTGGGGAGACCCTCAGGTCTGGGGGCAGGTGCAGGGGGGCGGTTGGCCATCACCATTGAGTTGCTAGAGGTCAGGATGGTGTCATATTCTTCATTATTCACTTCAAGTGTGTAGGGATCATCATCATTCTCCACCTGCACTTTAGCATCTCTGGCTCCAGCTGCGTGAGGGACTAGTGCCGACAGTCGTTGGACGTCTAAGTGACGTCCTAGCTTTGTCGTGTACGACTAAACCACATTATTAATGACCATGCTTTTTTTGTACAGTGCACTGTTTATTACAAGAATATACAGCGATCAGATGTTTAAGTGTGTAGTGACTTACCAGTACTGCCCATCAACTCATACACACTTGTGTCATCACTCGGGTCATCATCACTGCTCTTTGCCTATACAAACAGAGTCATTGAGACTATCAATACGTTTAGGACCTAAAGAAAATATATAAACCCTGCAGCACCTTAAATATGTTTGTACTGAAATATTTGTGACGTGCTTATGCAATTCTGGTGCTAATTTGTTGGTTGATGCTGTAATTTTATTACACCAGTTACACCAAAAGTTAGCGGTCATGCTGACATCTCAGGGCGACTTTGCTAGTTACAATGGTGATTAATAGGAGAACAAAATGTCAACAATCTCAGACATAAGGAATAATGGTACCTCCGAAACCAAAGAGCTAGATCTTATTTTCTCACTCACCATTTTTCAGCAATGTACAGTGACATATTAATGAGAAATCCACTGTAGAATATGTAGTTAGAAAAGAAACTATTAGAAGACAAGCAGACTGCAGTGACAGAGTTATAAACACTGAATAGGGCACCATTTCAAATCACTAAATCTGCACTTGAGCATGAAAGTTGAAGCTCTGGGGGCAGTCGTGGCCTAATGGTCTGAGAGTCGGACTTGTAACCCGAAGGTGAACCTGAAGGTTGTGGGTTCGAGNGAGGTGAGACCCTTGAGCATGGCACCGATCCCCCAACTGCTCCCCGGGCACCGCAGCTAAAATGGCTGCCCACTGCTCTGGATGTGTGTTCACTACTGTGTGTGTGCACTTGGGTCACCACACTTGGCCACAAAGTCACTTCACTTCACTTCACTTATCTGTTTGAACAGAGCGTACAGATGAAGTGCGAGAGTTGAACAGGGTAAATGACTAAAGCTCTGCTGCATCACTCTCTTTAGGCAGAGATGTCAGCAGGTAGTCAAATGGCATTGTGGGTAATATAGAAAACTGTTAACCAAAGTGAAAATAGACCAACATGTCCATGAAACAACTTTAAACTAAAAAGTCAACTCAAGTCAAGAATTTCATTCCAAAATAAATCTTGAACGCCATGCCGCTTAAGATCGCATTATTTATGAAGATTAATATGGAAGTAGTTCAGGGTGGATTTTTCCTTTAATTAATGGTGCAATTTTAAGTTCATGAGTCTCATCTAATAATAAGACGTAAGCAGTCATATAATAACCACTAATGGCTAAGCATAATCTGACTTTAATTAATACAATACAGCTTCATGCCTGATGATGAACATGATGAATTGTTGCTGCTATTATTAAACTACCGCTTAGGGTGAGTTGGAGCTAGCGTGCAGGAATGCACCACCTTTATTTTTCTAGCAGTTGCACCGTTACATGCATTTGAGCATAATCACAACAGCATTTTTTTTTTTCAGTTGCAGAAATGAACTAAGGCACTGCGACGTTATCCTTTCTGACATTTTTACATGCATTGGCTTAACATTTGTGTTTTTACATCAGGAAAAGAGCAAAATCTGTCCTTTTAACAAGGAGAGATATAACCAACTACTAACAGATCTGAGTCTGCCAGTGATGTGGTCTGGACCAGAGCAGAAAGTGTCTCATTCATCAATCACAGCTTGCAAACACAGTCCATTCAAGCATGTAATTCAAGCTGTTCAAACATGTAATTTAGCCCGTAATTCTGAGCCAGAGATTTGATTCTATGCTCGCCAAGTGTTACAACTGCCTTTGTCATGAATACTGCAATTAAAGGAGAAATACTTAAATTGAAGTGCGAGCATTATGCAGTGCTCTTTCTTTCTCTATATCTCAAGGTCCAGTCGGTTTTGCTAACCTTGCCGAATCAATTCGTGAAGCACACCAGCAATGTGCAAAGCAAGGCCTCTGTCACTGTGGAAACAGCAGACAACTCAATTTGCCTCAAAGCAGATTATGTGTTGGTTGTTCAACACAGTGAGAGATGAACAATGAGACTATTCATACCACTCATACACATACTGACCACAGCTACAGAAAATTCATTCGGCTCAAAACGCGAGAAAGTGCGTGGTGAATTGATGAGTGGGGACCATTGAAAGTACGCACTTTAGCACGGCGCATGTTTCCGCCTGCAGCTACCATTCTCTGTGCACTGTTCCTTAGCAACCTGCTCCATTTACTCTGAATAATAACCTCCACTCTTCCCCTTTAGTATTGATAATGCACATTAGCATTCTGTGATATGAATATATTCATTAGAGTAGAAAGCGAGGATGAACAGATATACAAGACAAGCTAATTACGCATCACAAGTCGAGGGAGATGCGAATGATGGCGACTTTGATGTCAGGCATGCGTGGAACAACAGGTTTTCCACAAGTGCCTTTCTAATGAATAATTTAACTCTTTTTCTCCCATAGAAAAAAATAATGATGTGTCAACAAAATGGCAGATGTTTTTTAAAAAAAAAAAAAAACTACAGAGGAACAAGGGGCATTTATGGACTATTCATTTCACTATGACCACATTTCAATGCTTTAGCTTTATAGCCACTATATATTATATTTATAGCTTTATGTTTAGTTATGATTTTATTGTATGTAAATCCTGCAGGCTTTGTTCTATAAAATATTTGCAACTACTGTATGCTTTTGACAAGATCTGCATAAATATCTGATATATCTGTAGATACATTGCATACAGGCTAATGAATGTTAATTAAGTGCTGAAATGGAATACCTGAAATTTACGAATTAATATTTCTGTATGAGCAGCTCATATATAGCATTAAACAAACACAGACGTATATGCACAAGCGACCTTGCTTTTCCTTACTGAATGGGAACACTTCCAAGTACTTTCTGTCTTTAGAATAAACAAAAAGCAGTGCTACACACTCTTTGAACCATGTCGTATCATAATATCTGTTCCTCATTCTGTGTTTACATTGCCTGTTGATTTTCGGCCATGATAAATCAAGAGAACGCTGACTGAGCTGCATATGAGCAACTATAGACTATAACATATTTTGGAAGCCCGCTATCAAGCGTGTGGATTTCACGAGAGCTCAAATGAACTGGAACAAATGCAATTTCTCAGACACTGCGTTTCACACCATATAGATAGGCTCACCACGGTGCAAATGCATTTTAAGATTTAATATGCACGGATATTAATTAGCATGAAAAAAAAACAGAATATGTCTCACAATACGACTGTTCACTGAGAGCTCATATTTTAAGTGTGTCGTTTAGGACACAGTGTTGGAACAATGGTACTTTATATCATGCAGAAGCTTCTACTCAGAATGTGCTGTCAGTTCAGACTGCATTTGCCTACCATGTGCTAACTGAAAGAGCCCAGTGTTACATTCTAACGTGGCAGACGCTAGCATTCAAATTTCAAGCAAATCTCAGGGCCATGTGTGTTACGCTGATGAATTCCTACTTTATGGAGACGCACATTTGTCCTAAGCCCATTGTGAAAGAGCTTGACAAATGGTCCATTGTTAATGCATATGCTTCAAGGGTATTAGCAAGCATGTGTCAGACATGCATAATTTCTTATGAAGTCTTGTTTACATTGTTAGGTCTGAACTACCCCTGTACCAGTTTTTTTAACCAGTCTATACATATGAAAAAGCGTCACTGGAAACGATTCTATATGGATAGAAAACTATCCCAATAATGCTGCTCAGGTAATTACTTTTTAATGGAGATATTGCAAATAAAACATAAATGTTTAACGAAAATGTTTAGTGTAAGATTTTGACAGAAACCAATTCAAGGAATAACTTCTTTTTTAAAAATAGAATCTGTTGCTGTTAACTCTCAAAACGTTCAAAGAGCTTTCACTGGCAGTGAAGCAAGCCATCATTAGGCTTACGAATCAAAACAATCCCATCAGAGAGACAGCAAAAACATCAGGTGTGGCACAATCAACTATTTGGTACATTCTGAAAAAGAAAGAATGCACTAGTAAGGTCAAGAACACCAAAAGGCCTGGAAGACCACAGAGGACAACAGTGATGGATGACTGAAGAATTCTTTCCCTGGTAGGCCAGTCTGTGTCAAAGTCAACAATCAAGTGAAACCTTATTCAGAGGAAATACAGAGAGTTTACCACAAGATGTAAATCATTGGCAAGCCTCAAAAACAGGAAGACCAGCTTAGAGTTTGCCAAAACATCTAAAAAAAGGAGGAAAAACATGGACGGATGAGACAAAGATCAACTTGTACCAGAATGATGGGAAGACAAGAGTATGGAGAAGGGAAGGAACTGTTCATTATCTGAAGCATGTTGCTGTGGATGGCTGCCCACTGAATGGCTGCCCACCACACAACTGGCTCCTTTATATTTTTATCCTTATTGATTACGTGACTGCTGACAAAATTAAAAACAGCAGAATGAATTCTGGAGTGTATAGGTCTGTATTTTCTGCATAGATTCCCACTGCAGATGGACAAAGCAACCCAAGACTTTTTAAGGCAAAGACGTGGAATGTTCTGCAATGGCCAAGGTAATCACCTGACCTGAATCCAATTGAGCATGCATTTCACTTGCTGAGGGTAAAACGGAAGGCAAAACACCCCAAGAACAAGCAGGAACAGTAATGGCCTGGCAGTGCATCACCAGGGCAGAAACCCAGCATCTATGGGTGATGTCTATGGGTTCCAGATCTCAGGCAGTCATTGACTGCAAAGGATTTGCAACCAAGTATTAAAAATAACCATTTAATTTATGATTATCGTTGTCCAATTACTTTTGGTCCCTTAAAAAGGGGGGTAGGGCAGCATATAAAAGTACTGTAGTTCCTACACCATTCACCTGATTTGGATGTAAATATCCTCAAATTAAAGCTGAAAATGCAATATGAGGTCCTATACTGTACATTATTTAATTTCAACCCCTATTTACTGTGGTAGACAGATAAAATAACAGTAAGTGAAGTGAAGTGACTTTATGGCCAAGTGTGGTGACCCCTACTCGGAATTTCTGCTCTGCATTTAACCCATCCAGCACACACACAGTAGTGAACACACACGGAGCAGTGGGCAGCCATTTTAGCTGTGGCGCCCGGGGAGCAGTTGGGGAATCGGTGCCTTGCTCAAGGGTCTCACCTCAGTNACCATTAGGCCACGACTGCCCCCTCATAACGTCATCAATTACCAAATATTTATGGACCTGGCTGTATAATACATATTTCCTCAACACACTGTCTGGTAATACCTCATGCCCCATGAAACCCGCATACAACCTACAGTCTCCTCAGTGAGGAGAGTCTAATCACTGAATAGTTCATTTTGTGCTTTCTCAAGCATAAAAACCATCATGCCTCTTGATACACAGTGCCTTGCATAAGTATTCACAGTTGTATTTATACTGAGATCACATGATGTAATTGCACACAGGTGGACTCCATTCAAGTAATTATGTGATTTCTGATGGCAACTGGTTGCACCAGAGCTTATTTAGGAATTTTACAGCAATGGAGGTGAATCACTATGCAGTCACAACTTTTACATTTCTTATTCATAAATAATTTTGCAAACTATATTGATTTTTTTCCCTTCTACACTATCATGGGCTATTTTGTATAGATTTTGTATGACATGCTGTATAACCTGAGTTAAGTCCATTTCAATTCCAGGTTGTAACGTTACAAAATGTGGGAAAGTTCAAGGGGTGTCAATATGCATGTACAGCTGTGTCAATACTTATGCACTGTGTGTGGCTATGACATAAAATAAAGGACATGTGTGATTATGGGGTGATTAAGGCACTTATTTGAAATCATTCATTCAGTCGTATACAGGAGACACCTTATCCTGGTCAGGGTCAGGGTGAATGCAGGGCCTATCCGCAGATACACTCTGAATGGGGCGCTAATCCGTTGCAGGGCATCACACACTCACTCACACACCCATTCCTACAATTCACCCAGTCAAACAGTTTAGAGTAGCCAGTCATTTACCAGCATGTTCTTGGGTGGAGAGAAGAAACCGGAGAATGTGGATTAGACAAGAACATGCACAACATCACACATAGACAGAAACCTGAGCTCACCGTCCATCACTGGATCCTGGAGCCGTACATGCTGTGCTACTACACCCTGATATCATTTCAGTGTATACCAAAATAGATTTTGAAACATTCAAAAGCAATTTACTTACGAGTAAATTGTTCATAACGCTATCATTGATAAAAGACTACTTGTATTCATTGTAATGTCAGATAACATCAGATCTGAGTCAAATGAATTAGTTTTTTGTTTACATAAGATTGCTCTGTGACGCTTTCTGGGCCAAACTGATGTCAAGCCACCTGACACTTGTAATTATTAAAATTGCTTAATGTAAATTCTTTTTTCATAAGTTTTATTTTTGACAGTGTGTCTCATTAGTCAGTTATTGTTAGCAATGATTCATTATTTTCTAAGCTTTGAAGTGTTTGTTGATTGGTTAATGTGTCAAATCATACTCAGTCAGAAAATTACACATAATTGTGCTTTTAATTAGTCCTTATGGTGTCATGCCATTGCCAAAGGGTTTTAAAAAAAAGTGTAATAAGTAAATATAAATCACACTTAAGGGCAAGAGAAATACACATAAATCTGTTGATACAATGTAATAAGAATGATCATGCTTAACACATTCATTTTTTAAATGAACTTTAAAACACATTATGTGACTCTGACATACCAGAAGTGCACTGAGTACACAATCAGTGAACACTGAAAGAATGTATTGTAGTAGGGTCTTTCACAGTACGATATTGGAATAATGGTTTTACAGTGACTGGCAAAGTTTATGATGTCCACTGGAAAAAAAAAAAACCCTTGATAAATGCTTATGCAGGTTTCTGACAGTTGTCATGTACAGTAGCCTTATGAATACTTTCAGGTTCATCTGTTTTTATAGTTTTATTGTAGTTTTCCTTTGGTAGACACACTCAAGTAGCTAAGAACAGTACCTCTAGATGCAAGACATGTCACCATGCAGGGATATCTGCAAATGAGGGGGCTTTCTCACTATAAGAAGACTTTTAGCCACTTAGGCCAGCACATAATATGCATTTTTCATGATGCTCTCAGAGCAAGCACTCACATCATATACAGTAGGTGATAATAACAGTGTTCTACTATGAAAGTGTTGTTTTATATATCACTAAGGCATTTCATCTCCTCTGCTGGCCATAATAACCTTTTCCCCACCATCACTAAACATGAAACAGGAAGAAATGTAAAGTAAGTTAAAGCAATCATCGTTAACTTTCCAATGTGATGAGGACATCACCAGGAGCCCGCTGAAGCGAGCCAGGACCAGGACCAAGGATCGGTTCTCTAGACTGCTCCAAAACAGCTCAAGAACAGCTTTCACACTCTACCAGATTAAAACTCTGGGCAAAAAGCCCTGGGTCCAGAAGGAAAAAAAAACTCAAGTGTGAAAATGATCTTAGCTTACATAGTATTTAATCATGTTGTTTGACTTATTCAACAGCCTAGAACATATAATTTCAGAATTTCTACACTAAGTAACACAGAGGGAAAAAGCACTGAACCTTTCAACAGGGAAACAAATAACAAGTGAACCTACTAGACACCCAGTAGGGAAACTAAGCCCTGCATTGGAGAAAAGGGAGAAAAAGATCTCTGGGCTAAACACTTAATCTGCTCTCCTCCAGAACTCAGGCTTTGTGCTACACATTCTGAGTCAGTGTTGCTGTGGTTACAGACGTCTGCCAGCCAGGAGAGTGATGAGGAGTGGATCAAAATGATTTAGAGAGGAGAAACAAGCTGGAAAAGCTAAGACTGGAGATGCTGTGATGACCAACGTTATATCGTATTTGTTTGGGACTTGGGATGAAGGTATGAAACATGAACCACTGACTGACATAAAAGTAGATCAAATGCAAAGAGTAATAAAGGCTTGGAAGTTAAATTGAGAGTCATAGACTGAAGAAAGGTCATCATCATGAATACCTAAAGTATACACCACCATGGCTCCAACATAAGAAGAGCAAACAAGTACTCAAACTTGTTAAACAAACACGTCAGGATGTTGAAGGATTTTATATGACCAATTTTAATGCCATCTAATGGAGGTCAATTTCAAATAAAGGAATCATCAACCCATAAACTTTAAGTGATGATGTGCCGTATCCACAGTCGCAGGAAGGACTGCATGCTGTCAAAGGAGCAGAATGGCTACCGCGCTTGATTGCTGTTGCACCTGGTTTCATCAGACTCAGAGCTGCTATTGCCAAGGAGCTGTTTAGAGCGCTTCCACTGGCACGAGGGTGCCTATGGATTGCAATTTGGCTGGGTAAAGTAACTCCCAATGCCTGAGTTAATCTATTTATAAACCCAGTGATTGATCACACCATGCATTCACCAGTGCTGCCACTTGTGCTCTGCCATTAGCAACGTGATAAAACAAATCGAGTGATCAGCCATCCAGTGCAGCAAGTCAGTATCCCAAATGGCTTACTTGAAAAAATATTTTAAAATAACTACTAGCATAACTACTGGACCACAACTCAGCATTTAACTTGTTTCAACAGCTACTGCCATTTTGTCATTTGAAATTTTTATGGTGTTTGAAGGTTGTCCCAATATGATTCCAGCAGCCTCATCAAAGGAGGAGAGATGACATGTTTATGACTGTAAGCTGAAATAAGACCCGAGACCAAATGTAACCTGCTCACAATAGAATTACCCCATTAAGCCACGCTGACCTTTTAAGTGGATGTCGTGATTTGCCTCATATGTTCGCAGGAGCATAAAGAACAGCGTTTATTTCAGCAGGAGCAAACACTTGAGAATGGGTCTCATGTTATTCGTGTGGTCGACTGGGGATTTTTTTCACCAGGCAGCATAGTCACAATTAGAGGCCCCAGTAGGAATGGAAAGGGCTGAAAGTCGTTGTGCCCCTGGAGCAATGTAGGATTAAAAGTGTTGCAGTTCTCGTATTGTTGTCCCGAGTTTCACTGGAATGACATAGAGAAACTGTACCGTTATAAATATCTCCTCAAATTTGTTCTTCATTGTATGTGTATTGTCTTTTTACTTGATGAATGATTTACAGAACAATAGAAAAATGGAGATCAGTTGCAGTTCAGATATACATGTACTCTAAGTACATCCATCCATTTTCCCGCATTTACCGCTTGTCCTACACAGGGTCGTGGGGTAGCCTGGAGCCTATCCCGGGGAACTCAGGGACAAGGCTGAGGACACCCTGGATGGGGTGCCAACCCATCACACACCCATTCACACACTACGGACAGTTTGGAAAGGGGAGTAAACTGGAGCACGCCCCAGAATCATCCCCTCTTGTATGTTTGAGGTGTGTGTAAGTTCTCCGTCCTAAGTTTGGGGGTTGGTGTCTCCACGCTCCGTTTGGAGACATGGAAGGTGTGATGTGATGCTGAGCCCTAAGTTAGTTATTTTCCAATAAGAGCATGCACCATTTTAAGTTTTGCTCTGTGGAGCGACCAGCGTACATGTCCCTGTGTAAGTTAGAATGATAGTCCCTGTGTATTTGAATGATACATTATTGTTTCTAGTAAGTTAGAATGATAATGTAATAGAAGGATTGTATTAATATAAACCTTGCAGCTGGAAATAAATCAACCAACAGCGCTGTGGTATAAAATATGTAAATAGCCCAAAGACAGAATAATTAGAAGCTATCCTTTTTCCCCTTTTCATATAGTTAATAAACTAACATTTGTCCACGCTTGCAAAGATGAAAGACTTGTATAAAAAAGATATGATAAAAGTTAGGAAAGGATGTAAAGGATAAGGACAGTTGTAGGGGTGGGGTTAGCATTCATCCTTTTTCTCAAGACTCATTCTTATAAATCCAAGCAAAATCCAACTTCATCTCCTTCATTCGTATGGACTTCTCATGAGCTCAGGTTCACAGTTAAACTGCACCACAGTCCCACTGAGAGATGAACCTCATGTTAACGTAGACTAAGTCTAAGCATTCTCTTTGACTTAAGATTTTACAGTCTAATTTCTCCGTGGTGAATGGTTGCATACTATTAACAGCTGGAAGTCTATATTGGAAAACGAAATAATTTAACAAAACAGGAGTGGATACAAACAAAGCCATTTCGTGTACGTGGCTTTCAGTGTGGCTATGTTGCCGAAAATAAAAAAAAAAAGGGTAAGTGCTAATCAGATTCCCATGTGCACCAATTCCATTCAGTGAAGCAGTAAAAGCCTAATAATCAGCTCTACAAAACTGAATTACTTTATTAACAAATCCACTGAACCTAATTACAGCATTACAGAATGCTGCCCAAAACTGGACACTGTTACATAATGTCAACGAAGAAGGATAATAGGGAGAGTAGGAGGGCAGGAGATGATAATGTAGCAAATTAATGGCACCCAAGTAAAGTAGGAGCTTTTCTTAATTCATTTTCTCCTCTTCGGCATTGTTGTTTGTGAACCATTTCAAGTTAATTAGATGGGTAAATGCCAGAGGCAGACAGAGGCATAGCTGGGGTGGGGGATTTCAGGTTTATTTGTAGATGAGTAACATAAAACACATACAGCGATGATGATTATATGTATATACTATACTGTCAAATAACATTGTTTTGCACAATAATTGCACCATGATGATTTTCATAAAATGTCAAGAAAGCAGTACGATTCCTCCACATTCCTCCAATTGCCCTAGTTTGTTTAATCAGCTGCTATGGTGAGAATCAGGATTAACCATTAAAAATCATGTATTTCCTTGCCCATATGGCTATCATGGTCAGGGGTCCACATACTTTTGGCCATAGTCACATACTTTATGTTCGGTGAGATTGAGTAATGGCGGGTGTGTCTGTCTGACTAATCGGAAAAAACAAAAAAAAACAGCTGGAAAGAATCAGAACATATGGTTATAAAAGCATTTCTAAAACCGCTTGCACTACAGCATAAATCACCCACCGGTTGGGTGAACATGCAATGGATTTTTACATAATTATCTTTATTAATAATTGATGCTGATAGAGAAATTTAAAAAAAAATGGTAATCAGATACAATTTACTGTATGTATGGGAGTGGCTGTGTATTTGCTTTTAGGTCATAAATGGTCTTCTAATACCATGTTATCATGATGTTAGTAGTAGCTACTTTGCCTTCTGCCTTGTTTTGTGTTTGAGAAGTTGTAGATTCATGTCATGGTGCATGTTTGAACCCCCCAAAATTAATTCCTGACTAGCAAGGATTTTTTTTTTCCTCCTGTAGAAGCTGGGCTCTGTTCACATGCAGTTGGAAAGTTTTTGTGTGCAGTTACATGATTAACATATACTGATGCGTTCATTAAATATTGATTGCTTTTCAGCATATAACTGTTGTAAATAATATATGACACCAAATAATTGATATGCTTGGGAAGCGATGAGGTATATAAGCTCTGACCCAGTTTGACACGGTCATTTATCATTTCTACTTAACACTTTTGAACATTGTAATAAATTAAATCTAGGTCACATATTGCACTTCCATTATTAGGCTCTTGAGGATATCAATCTCTTTTCAAACCCACCTAAGGAAATTGATCCAATAAGGAGATTCCTTCATTATATTGTATTCCTTCTTGTGTACATCAGATGTATTGCAGAGCTAGGTGAGGCCTATCAGTCAATTTTAATCCAATTTTACAGGCATGATTACAGCCGTCACACAACAAACAGAGTAGAGAGGGGATTAGGTTAAGTCCTCTCATTTTCATTCCCTTGAGGTTGGGAATTCCCTGGGTGGACCGAGAGCTTGTTCGAGATTGTTGGAGATGAAGTGCACCTCTAGGAGGCTTATGCTAAATTCATTTCTTAGCATGAAGGTGGTATTAAGCTCTGTGGACATGCCAGGTTTAAGGTGATAAATCATGGATTGCGTAATGAAAGGTAGGGTTACACGTATCATAAGATTCTGGTTTGGGTGACGTTTATATGTTAACAAAACATATTCTGTCACATTGATATATCCATATAAATGTTCACATTTTTCTCAGAGCACTAGTTTATATGGAAAGATTTTTTTTTCAATTGTTATTAAGGAAAGTCAGCTACATAGTCATCAGCATTCATTCCTAATTGCCTTTGTATTACATTCTCATATCCCTCAAAAGGCGTAGTAATCTGTCAGGTGGATTGCAGGACTTCTCTCGTAGTACATCATATGGTTTGATTTTAACAAATAGGTGAAAGTTCAGACTTGCGCATTTTAAACACTGTTCAGCAAAAGAGCTAAAGGTGGATGTTGTGAGTCAAACCACCTGAGAAATCAAATGGAATTACTCCTCATCTGCAATGTCTTGTAATTAAGCCTGAGTCAGTATGTCTGGAACAAATTCTGCCTTGTTATAGAGTGAGGAGCAGAGACAGCACACTCACACACATCCCAGCACACCAGTGTCTGACAGATATGGATATTTCTCTAGGGTCAAAACTGTGCTGAACAAAAGTGTTTTACTGCAGAACACATCCCTCAGAAGGAGTTTCTTGGCAAAAAGCCTAGTCTTACACTACTGAATCAGTGATAATAATTTCCAGTGGACATTATTTTCCAAGCCTAAGCTTAAACAGCATCTGCAGTATAAACTACCTGCTAAGTCTTCCGATTAACTTAATGATTACTGTGTGGTAGTTTGTCTTTGGAATTAGTACTGGCCATTAGATGTAGTATTTGCTTCCTGTTGGGGGTTAAATATTACTTGAGCAAGAGCATGGGTTGTCAGGCAAAATGTATCAACTAAGGAATAAAACATAATGAGGCATCCTGCTGTAGGAAAATAATCAATTATGGTGGTGTGATCCATTTGCTGTAACTGCATGTTTTATTCTGGTTATACTATAGCAATTTACTAATGATTAAAATTTGTTATGAACTAATGAACTAACTGTAATTTTTTATGAATGTCATACTTTTTTTTTAAGTACTTGGGGTCAACAGTCCAGAGTAATGGTGAGTGTGGGAAAGAGGTGAAGAAGCGCATGCAGGCAGGTT